>JAHTLZ010000129.1:61739873-61752503 GCA_023846285.1 Phrynocephalus versicolor
AAAAACAGAAACGAGCCGACACAGGCCGCCTCCGACACACGACAACTTGAAAACGTCATTTTCCCTAGTCGTGCCCATCTCTATTCCTGGGAGAGAACTGAGAGTCCACACGGTTGTAAAGATCATTGCCAGATCAACAACTTGTGCCCAGATACAGTCTCTGATTTGGGGCCATGGATAAATATATAAATATTTGCCATGCAGTCCCACTCTTATATCTGAGGAAGTGGACTGATTCATAGAAGCTCACATTAAAACATAGCAGCTACTTTTTAGGGTGCCGCAACATTTTTTTGTCTTCTTTCTCTTTTATTTTTGTTTTAAAAAACACATTTTCCTGCTGGGAGTCCATAATTCCTCTTTGGACGAAAGGGTTTATTTATGCATCCCTCTCGTCATAACAGCGGCTGCCAAACTGCATCTGTTGAACTGGCTGCTTTCTGGCTGTGGAGTTAATTGAGACCGACAGAGTCTGCAGTTCTGGGTTAATCCCAGGGTCAGTTTCCACAACCTATCATACTTACTTAAAGAAAGGCATGGAGAAAGGAAAGGGGGGGGAGTCAGGCAAAACTAGAGCGGCTGGAGTCCATCTGCGGATGCACCTGATACTGCCTGCAGCTTGAGTCAGGGGCACAAAGAAGACATGAGAGAAGATTAGATAGTTGCTCCTACAATCAGTGTAAAATGAAGACTGGTTCCATCTTGAGTGATGGGGGGGGGGAGAGAGCAAACGATGGGAGAACTGTTAGTTTCTCACAGGACAGGGGAGCTTTAGGGTAATGAGTCTTGTGTGACCTCTGGCTACCAGAAACTGCCCAACCCTGTTTTAGACACCTATTGCTGAATGCACAAGTGCATCTTGTGCACTAAAGCCCTAACTAGTTTGCTATAGCAAGGGCAATCCGTAACTCAGCACACTTTGAGTTTTTGCTGTGTGCAGTGCATCATGTGTTTGGTTGCTATGCCTCTTGCGGCCCCTGTTTAGGGCTGCCCTGTATTATTCATTTCCATTATCACCATGATTATTGTGGAGAAGATAGAATTGTAACCTTGACCATTTTCTGAATTGCAGTAACATATAAATGCAAAGGGGGATCTGAATCCCATCACCTGCTAATATAATAGCCTCGGTGACCAAGCCACCTCTACAGAGTTTCCTCATCCCTAAGGCTGCCGCCACAAAGCAAGGAGGAGGTGATTGCCAAGTAGGCTGCTTGCAGTGGCAATGGTGGGTAACAGGTTCCCTGAGCTATTTATCACCATCTGTCAGCGAATAGACCCAACAGAAACCACAGGTAGGCCTGCTGTTGCCAGGCAGTTCTGCTCAGCTCCCTGATTTATGGCCTGGCTTTTCAGAACTGCCTGGATTTGCTGGAGGACTTCTTCCTAGATGGAACTGCAGCAGGGTGGCCCAAGGAGAAAACTCTGGTTGCTTGGAGGTGGGATTGAAAGTGGGGTGAGCCTTTGGGTGCAGACAAGTAGTGATAGACACATTCATAAAGATGCATCTCTTGCCCACTTTCAGGAAGGCCCTTTCAAAGCAGAAAAAGGAACCAGCAGCACGATTCCACCACCGTGCACGGTAGGACCATGCTGCTTGGCTTGAGAATGCTGCCACCTCTATTGCTCCTTTTTCTTTAACAGGAATTCGAGGAAGAGGAAGGAAGAGAAGAACTCATGCTTGTATTTCCTACTTGAAGCAGAGTGTGGCATGCGCTTCACTGAGGATGGCAGGTTGGCAAGGCCAGGAGGGATTTCCACTTTGCCCACTCTCTGTGGTGAACAAGAACAAGAGAGGGACACAAATCAAAAAACAAACCAGGAAGTTTGTGAAAACAAAAGACTGGTTCTTTGGTTTGGGTCACTTTGGGACCATCAAAACCAACAAATCAAACTGAATCAAGCCAACAAACATTTTCAGCAAGTATTGGTTCAGTGGTTTGGCTTTCCCTTTTAAACATGACGTGCTTATTTATTTAACAACTGGTCCAAGGGTTCAGCATATCAACTTCTGAGTGGGTCAGATGTCACTGGCTCCACCACAAGCTTTCAGCCAAACAACTGCTTCCTAACAGCCAATGAATATTTGGTATGAAACTTCTATTCCATTGTATATTAGATTGGACATCTCATTTTGCTACTATATGTCCAAAGAAGGAGCTATGTCCATGAAAGCTTACATTAAAATATAATAGTTAGTATTTATGGTGCCACATGTTTTTGTCTTTCGCTTTGTTTCTTTGAGTTTTTTTTCCTAGAGTTCTTGCTAAAAGTCAGTCCTTCAGAGAATTGTTTATTGCTTTTATAATTGTTTCTCAAAGCATCTCCTGTCTCTTTCCACTATCTTTCCCTCACTTTGAGGAAACTCAGAAAACAGCCTCTGTCTGTCTAATTACCTTCTGACCTCTATCACCCTTAGCCCTATCTGTCTGCCAACCTTCTCTGTCAGCCCCAGAATTCTCTGTCTCTTCCTGATATATTGTTGATATGCTACAGTATGCTGGCTGGGCAGGCTGTGACTGGTTCTTCAGTTAATCTGTTCGTTTAATCAATCTGTCCATCACACAAGGATGTCCCTTGAACTCCATTAAAGCTGTACTGGGAATCATGGTGGAAGGACTGGATTTGGTCCAGAGGGAATGTCTACCCGAGAATAAATACCATGGGAAAGGATGTTGATTATATTAAATACAATGGTACCTCGTGATACGAAACTAATCTGTTACATGGGACGTTTTGTATTGTGAAATTTTTGTATCATGGATCCGAAAATTAAAACAATAAAACCACTGGATTAAAACCAGGATCCTCAGTCCCGGAAGGGTCTAATAAGGAAGCGTGTCTTGACTTGGTGCCAAAATGATGCCAATGTTGGTGCCAATCAAGGGTATTCCATAGTTGAGTTGCTATGGCAGTAAGTGTCCTCTCTCTTCTTTCCACATAGTGAACTCCACCCAATGATGAGACCCAGAGGAGGACCTTTTAACCTTTTAATACACATAGGATGGTTATATTATGCATTTCTAAAAGAATGATTAATATTAACCATAAGATAAAAATCACCATGTAATTAAGAATGAATGATGCTTCCCAGCGATAGAGAACCTCTGGTTACAGGCTGTACAGAGACTGAAAGCTGGCTTTTTATTCTGTTTCAAACTCTCTTTGTAGATACATACAGTGGTACCTCAAGGTATAAGTGCTTTGTGACATGGAAAAACTCATGATATGAAAAGGAAGTCTGTCCAGGGTGCAATGCACCCTTGTGAATTGAAGTCTTCTGCGAAATTTTCGTATCTTGGGCCATTCCATAGGAAATTGTCGAATCTTGAGTTTTTGCAAGAAGATTTCCATTCACAGGGTGCATTGCACCCTGGACAGAATTCCCTTTCATATCTTGAGTTTTTCATGTCACAAGACACCCGTATCTTGAGGTACCACTGTATGTATCTACAAAGAGAATTTGAAACAGAGACCGATATTACAGAGAATAACTGTGACTGGAAGGGAAACATTAACAACTGAAAACAACAGGAGCATCTCCCATTTGAATGATCTGCAAGCTAGCTTGCTTCAGCCACAATTTCTCCAACACTAATGTGATTTTAGCTGTAATCATGGGCTATTTACAGAAATTAGATCCAAAAAGCTAAGTACCCCAGAAAGACTTCATATCATCTGAATAAGTATTAACATGCTTAGCCAGCTGAGTGGGGCCCAAGAATAACATGAACCACAACTGCTCATTTTTAACAATTCCAAAAAATCTGCAGAAGGCTCTTGGTGGGACTTCAAAGTGTGTTTAAAGGAAAGAAAATATCCCCCCCCCCCACTGTGTTTGCACAGGAGGAAGAATGCTTGAAGGCAACCAGAGAGCTTGTGTCTGTGACAATTCTCAGTCCTCCAAGTGAGTTAATCTGGAAGTTGGGTCATGGCAGCTGGACTTCTTTTCTTGAGAGACTGAAACATTTCGCTGCTCATCCAAACAGCCTCGTCAGTCTGAGGAAAGCTAGTTGCGAGTCCTCCATTTTATAGTTCATTTTGACCTCATATAGTTTTCCAGTGCCAGTGCTCACCTCTGGAAGTGACAGCCATAATCATATTAACAACTGCAGAGCTGGGAGGCACCTTATAGATCAGTGATGGCAAACCTTTTAGAGACCGTGTGCCCAAACTGCAGTTCAAAACCCACTAATTTTTTTGCAAAGTGCCAATACAGTAATTTAACCTGTATACAGGTGGCTATGAAGGGGCGATGTCGGGTGCCCACAGAAAGGGCTCCGAGTGCCACCTTTGGCACCTCTGCCATAGTTCCCCATTAGAGATGGGCACGACTCAGAAAAAAACCTTCGTTTTCGTTTTCGTTTTTGGCTAGGGTCCGATTCGTTTCGTTTCCGTTTTTCGCGAAAATTTGCAAAAATTAGTCGGTTCGTTTTTTCGTTTTTTCGTTGTCGTTAGTACTGGTTTGGGGGGGTAGCGGGCTCCTGGAGGCAGCTGCAGGAGTCAGCCAGAGCCACAAGTGACGGACTGGCAGACTCTTTGCACATGCTGCGTTTCACATACTTGTGTATGTAGTGTAATGCAAGTAGATCTGGCTTAGGATTAAGATGGGTTAGCAGTGCACAAGAGCTAGGGTTAGGCTAGTGACGGGTGAGGTTAGGGTGAGTATTGGGGTGCACCTCTGGGTGCCTCTCTGACCCACTTAGAAGGACAGTGTACTGGTGTATGGGTTAGGCTTAGGCTTAGGGTTCAGGTTCGGGCTACGATTAGTGGGCTGTTTATGCCCGATTGGCACATCCCAGAAGTCTCTGTGGTCAACCTGGCCAAGTGGCCTTGCGATTGGTGGAAAATTTGCATGTTGCACTCTCATGGGCGAGCCCATCATTGCGAATGCACAGGTGTAAAAAAATAAAATAAAATGAAATAAAATAAAATCAACGGAGACGTTTTTTTGCAAGACAAACCCACTGCTGCTACTGTAAAAATTCAAGCATTTAAAATAGCTAATTTTCGCATGTTTCTGTGGTGCTTTGGTGGGGTTTTGGACCACGATTTAAAAAAAATTGCGGTCGGCATTTTGGATCCCCCCACCCGCACACCGCATGGCAAAGGCAGACGAGACGATCCCCCCCGCCTGGTACCAGCAGCGCAGCAGTAGCAGTAGCCAAGGAGAGGGGGGCGAGGAAACCCCCACCCCCCAAAAAAAACCACCCTTCTGGCCTGGTAGGTGCCCTCAGACAGTTTTCGCCTGCTTTTAGGGCCGGGAATCGGGTTTTTTTTACTTTTAAAAACTTTTTTTCTGTGCCGCTTGGCATTGCGCGATCGCGTGACGTCACGCAAGTAACGAGCACGACAAATCAGACCAAAATTGTTCGTTCGTCGGTTCGAGCTCGAAGTCTGGGGCAGTAATTCCCGTTACCGTTTCTGTAGAGTAACGGAACCGACTAATGGAAACGGAAACGGGAATACCGCTAAGTCGTGCCCATCTCTATTCCCCATCACTGTTATAGATCATTGAGTCCAATTCCTCTTAAGGAAGCACAGTGAGAAATCTCAACCTCTGACTCCACAGCCAGATACCTAAACCACTGAGCTATCCAGCAATAAAGGATATCATATCAATGCATGCCTTGAGTAAGGTGTTTCTTATGATAGTCTAAGGATGCAGTCACAAGGAGAAATGGAACATATTTTGGACTGCCTATGGATTGTCTTTCCCACTCTCTGATTTATTTCCCAAAGTTGCCAAAATGTATGCACAAGCTAAACTACCATTCAGGGCCTCAACTTCAAACATTAACTTCAAACATTAAACATTAAACGTTAAAATGTTCTTAAAATACTGTTCAGATTATTCACATTTGTGGTAGTTGCATGGGGCCTTTGAAACCTGGCATCGTTCAGGATCTCAGCACATCTTCATCCAGCCTTTGTTCAGGAACCTCTCACTTTGTTTTACCACTTTGCAGAAGTGGTAAAGCAGGGGGCAAGAGGACGAGTGGTGATGTGACTTGTTGTGAAGTCAGACATCTGCTGTCCCTCAGGCTGAACAGCAACTGTACGAGAAAGGTCAAATGTGAACCAGCCCTGATAATTGGATGATCATTTGCAGAGGCATTTGCACTGTTTGACAAATTACATTTTTGGACCACAACTTTCTGATTCCCCTGATTGTCCTCCAAGACAATTTACCAGTACTTAAAAATAATAACAACCAGATTGCATACTGAGAACTCACAGGCATGATTGTGTATGTACCAACGCAGAGAAATAAGACAGCATCTATACCCTACGGCAAATCAGTTTAGCTGCTCCTCACACATGGACATGGCATCCTCCCTCTTTGTCATCTCCAACACAGATGACAGACTTTCCTGAATAGTTCATCATTTTTGGAGTCAATTAAATAGAACTGGCATCTGGTTCCTTCAATATGGATCTTCTGCTCTTGCATTGGTAAAATGCTTGGCACAAAGCAAGGTACTATGAAAATGCCTCTGCCCTCATCATGGGAATAGATGGTTGCAAAGCTGGCAGGAGACTATTCTGGCTCTAGAGGCAATGCACCCAGAATGCTGTAATAGGGCTGTTATCTCAGGGAACCACCTTCCTTGTGCTGCATAACTCCAGGCACTGCTTAGAGATGTAGTTAAACGGGCTGGGAGAAAAGCCAAGAAATAGGGAAAAGGGCATGCAAGTGATGTCATTCCAGGGAATGCCATCAAAGACAAGGGATGTGTAGAGAAATGTAAGTGGGTGTCATTCCAATACTCCCCTCCCCAAATAATAGGACTCTATTGGTTATTATTTAGTTCGGGGGTTGTACATGTCTGTGAGTCATCTGACTGCACACACACATCAGCTATTCTGGGTGTTGCTATTGCACTGTGGTTTCCATTTGTATTTGACTTCATGTTGAAAGAGAAAGAGAGAGAGAGACAAAGGGGGTGCTAGAAAGAAAGAAATCTAGAGGGAAGGGAAGGGAGGGACAGAGGGACTAACTGAACAGTAATGAACTACTTGGGGGAGTGCCCTAGAAATTAATTGAAGAATATATTTTGAAGAAGGGGATATTATTCACTTTCTGTGAAATTTAAATTCTTGTAATTATTTCTGAATTTGTATCTAGATAATATCACAGGTATATAAATTTTATGCAAATATGTATCCCCCCCCCCTCATTTGGGGAATGGATATCCTCATGTCTAACAATGTGTAGCTGGCCACCTTAGTGTTTTGTTTTGTTTTTTGTCTGGAGTCACCAAGGGATTCCATGGCAAATTGTAACATTCCAGCCCCAGCATTTCTGAACCACAAATTAAACATGAGGCTACATCAGGTGAAGGCATCAGAGGACAGGCAAGTTCCTATGAGAGAAGGTGTTCCATTTAGACTCATTACCTTTTAAAGTTATATTTCTTTTATAGACTTTTACACACTTTTATAGCTAAAAGCTTACATTTGCAATATATTCTTCTGACTTAAGTATTTGTTGACAACTTTAGTTTTCACAGATTTTTAAGCATACAGTTTTCTTAATAGGCATAAGACATTTGTATTTTTGCAACAACTTTGAAGTATTGTTTGCTAATTTGCTTCTCGAATATAGAAGCAACATAGAAGTAATGTTGATCAATAAAGCTTGTAGAATTAGACAAGCTGGTGTTCTCTGGAATAATTGCAAAAGTGAAAAGATTTATTTATTTATTTATTTATTTATTTATTTATTCATTCATTCATTCATTCATTCATTCATTCATTCTCCCTGAAAGGGCCCAAGGAGGGTTACATCATAAAACAATATTTAAAAGCTAAAATTTAGAAATATATAAATATTTAAAAAGAACAAAACCAATATTATATTAAAATAGCAATAAGAGCAAAATTAAATCAAACATTAAAATGGAGCATAATGGTCAATTTAAAACCCCTCCCAAACCATCAGTCATTAAGGAAAAGCCTGCTTGAAGAGAAAGGCCTTTGCCTGCCTGCAGAAGGACAGCAGAGATGGGGCCAGTCTAGCGTCCCATGGGAGGGGGGGGTTCTACATTCTGGGAGCAGCAACAGAGAAGGCTTTCTCCCAGGCAGTCCCGGCCTCCCCTGATTATCTTAACGTCCTAGCAGGCTGATATGGGGAGATGCATTCATGTACACCTTGGTACTCCGATGAATTTTTATTTGATTGACAATGATTGTTTGGTTTCATTCTGAAGCCCTTCAATGGGATAAAACACCATTTATGACAAACACAGGCTTCTATCTCCCCCCCCCCACCGCCGCTGCTACCACCCAGAAGTCTATAAACCTCTGTAGGGTTCTTAGGGATGCATTCAGACACCAGAACCCCTATCCTGACAAATCCATGTTAAATTGGCACAAGAAGAATACACCCCTGAGAGACCTGCCAGGCTAGTGGCTCTGGCATCAGATTCCTGCAAAACCAACTTTTGAATACACCCCTTAAAGGGGAGGGATTGGATCCAATATAAGCCATCCCAGATAGGTGGTTTAGAAAGTTTTTCTCATCAATTGTATTAAAAGTCACTGAGAGCTCTGGAGTAACTGAAATTGTCACACTCCTCTTTTCAAGTGTCCTGTGTAGATAATCTCTTGGGGTTTAATTCATTTATTCAGCAAAGGCCATTTCTGTCCTAGAACTAGGCCTCAAGCCAAAATGAAATGGATCTAAATAATTCATCTCTTCCAAGAGCTTATGGAGCTAGATAACCTCATGCCCACTAATTTATGCCATTCCAGATGTTGTTGGACTATAAAGCCCTCTGTACTAGAAGATGGTGGAAAGATGTGGTGGCAATTGGTGTCCGGAAATATCTGGAGGGCTTCAATTATCCACCCTTGCTTTAGGACTTTAAGGATCAAATCCAGAGCTTGGAAAAGTTGCTTTTTTGGGGATTACAACTCCAATTTTTTTCCAGCCAGCATGACCGTAGCCCAAAGATAGTGGCCAACCAAGATGCCTGAGATGGCAGCAAGATGCCGAAAAAGAATTATGTGCTACAAAGCCTGCTCTGGTGCCTAAGCAGTGATGAAGGATGCTGTCCTGTTGTCAGCGGTGCTCATTGGCCCTGTTCTTTGTCTCAGGCAGCAAAAAAATCCAGACCCTGCCTGTTAGCGACAGCTGAATACATAGTTCAAAAGTGTATGAACTAACGAAGGATTGCCATATCCCATTAAGAAATGGGTGAAAACTGAGAGAGAGAGAGAGAGAGAGAGAGCATGGACAGATGAATGATTGCAGGTGAGAATCAATAAAATAAAACCTACCCCTGCTAAAACGTGTTCCCTGCAGTCTTGTGCATCCGCAGCCTGCTGAGGCATACAAAGAAGCTAGGTAGCTTTCCCACTCCCCACTAACATAACCAAAGTGGCTTTAACAACAGAAATAAGCATTCATCTGACTGAGAGTAGAATGCACACACAGCATGAAAACAAATGCAGCTAAAATAATAACAGGTTGCTAAGAATCAATCAGAGCTGCTTAAATAGCCTGCAGGAAGGCATCAGATGCACTTGCCTTTGGTTTCGCATAGTTAGAGTACACAGACCTCCACTGGTCCTTCCCGAGTTCTGTTCTTGGTAGAGACAATGGCAGTTCAAACAAATGGAGGCGGCATTTTAGCAAAGCTGTCCTGATTCTTAGTATTGTTATCCCCCACCCCCTTGTCTCACCCTTGTTCTTGGATCAAATGGGATTTGCAAGTACTTTAAGCCATTCCCTACAAAGCAGAAACCCAAACACCCAAGAAGTGTGAACAGTGGTCATTTTGATCTGACTGCACTTGAGATTTATTAAATAGCATTTTCCATCTTGGTGTCCTCCAGCTGAATTGGCTATTATTATCATCTCCAGCCACTGGGTAGGAAGGATAGAACTTGTCATCCAATAAATCTGGACTGTACAAAATTAGGAGAAATTATACTAGACCACTGGTTCCCATTAAGCCATCAGATGTTCTTGGACTAAAGCTACATGGGCTGGCCAGGATTTCTCAGAATTGTAGTCCCAAATGGGGATGCAAGGTTGGGAACCACTCCTCTAGATAAGATCTAGGGAAAGCAACCCTTGTGCATCTCCAAAGCCCACATCAGTTGAAGAGCTACTTCTATGGTTTTTGTTTGTTATAGTACATGAAACACTCAACACATATCCAGTAATCATCTTAAGATAAGCACTCATGCAGTCCTCTGAGGAAAGGAGAGGGGAATCTGTGCTCTATTGCTATCTTCAATAGCCTGTTATTTGAAAAACATTCAAATGTCTATATTTGTATTAGAGGAGCAAGTGGTTCTGAATACCAGTAGCTGTTGCTTCTGGATCTCTTTTGAGAGAAAAGAATCCTGTTCACTCCTTTTCTACTTTTCTAGATACAGTCATAGCCTTCAAGCGTGACTCTTATAAAGAGGGTTCCACACAAGAGCTTGGGGATTTTTTTTTAAAAAAAACCCTACATATCCAAAAATCTTGCTGGTGGATTCTGAGAGTTGTAATCCTAAAAAGTAACTTTTCTCAGTTTTGCAAAAAGCAGAACCTGCAACTTGCACTGGACACATAGTTGACCTCATCTCTCGCACTGAGACGTACGCCGCAGCCCTTGTCTCTGGACTCATAAGTGTCAGGTCAGTTGTGTGCATTGGCGATGTCTAGAAAGAACACTATACACGAACAGCTGCTCAGTCATATGCTTTGTTTTATGCACATAAAAACACCCAGGAGAAATGGCCTTGTCTAGGGCTATGTGAGGTGTAAAGGGTGAGACCAGCAAGATGGTCCTGCTAAGCCCTCCTCTGTGGGATAAGGTTTCTGTGGGTGCCTGGGCAGGACTACAGTTTTCATGGTTATTGGTGTACAGTTGAGACTGCACTCCCTGTAATCAGATCTGGCCAATGCTCTAATAACACCAGATTAGCTGAATATACAGTGAACAGCCTTTTGAAAGTGTCCAGAAAGATCAGGTGATGGGAAAAGGCACCCCCAGGGTTCTACCAGGGACTGGTTGAGCAGAGCATATTATGCCAATATTAGTTGACTGGCAGCTGTAGCCTGGCCTTTCCCTTAGATGCCAGCTTTTGCATTCCCTTGAAAGCTGTTAAAAAGACTGGGATATAGGCACTGCAAGAACTACCTTCTGTATTAGTGTACTATGCTATGAAAAAAGTCCCACTCTGTGGTGGATTTTGAGAGTTGTTCACTGGATACAGAATTGTTCCACTACTCAGACTAACTTATAAGATGGAGCCCAGACCAGAACTACTCAAGTCACTTCAAATTTCATGGAAGATAACATGGAATGCTGCATTTAATTTATAGTGACTAAATGGCAACAAAGCTAGCTGGATAGCTCAGTGGTTTAGGCATCTGGCTTTTAAGCCAGAAATTGGGAGTTTGATTACGCACAATGCACCCTGGGAAGAGAGCTACCCTGTGTAGTCATGGGCAATGTGGACAGACTCAGGGCACCCCCAGAAGAAGGGAAGAGTAAACCTTTTTCCATGTCACAGTGGCTAAATTGCTGTACTGCAGCTAAAACTGTGCTCATACCCTGGGGTTCCAGGTAGCAGACTCAAGGTTCAATCAGCCATACAGCCTTCCGAGGTTGGGATGATGATGATGATGATGATGATGATGATGATTTTATTGTGAGGGGAAGAAAAATAATTTTTGCTTTTACTAATCAGAGTTGCTATTAGTAATGCCTTTTGAATTAATGATAAAATGGCCTCTAAATCAACATACATTACAGCAACTTGCTGCACTGAATGTGAAGCAAAACAAGCACAACAGGATTCCTAAAGATTTACTTCAAAATAGGCTGGTATTCTCTAGGAAGTGCTGTGCCAGAAGCAAGCAGTGGCTGTGGGACAGAAAGCTCTGTTCCTGGTCACAGCCACCATTTTGATATGCCTCCTTGCCCCTGCATGTCAAGTCAACAGAAAACATTGAGATAGCCATGGAAGTCCAAACATAGGGAGTGACTTTTTCATATACTGGACACAGCGGGCTAGCGATGAACACAGCACCTTTATTTATTTATTTATTTATTTATTTATACTGTCCATCTGGCAGCAAGGCCATTCTGGGCAGTTAATGGCCATGCCTTAAATTAGTGGGCATGACTACCCTGAAAAGATGATATTATATCTTTTAGATAACTAAATAAAATATACAGAGCTTGAAAAGCATAAACCATAATTTTTTTTAGTTCTGACACAGACAGGTCTGGCAACTAGCCTACTGGGAGGAAGACAGGACAGCTTTCTACAAATTACTATTGCTTTTCAGTGTAGAGATTCCAAGACTGCATTGAGATGGGTTGTCTGTGAAAATTCTCAGTTATCCAGGTGAGCTAGTGGGATCAGTTTATTTTTCCAGTTGTGAAAGCAGAACTACATATTTTTGATGCCTTGACAAAATACTGCTTGTGGAACTGGAAAGTGTTGGGTGCCTCCTGGTTCCTGCATTTGGTCAAGAACAGGAGTCTAGGAGTTCAAAGTCATTGGTGCCAGTGGAATGACATCAAAAGATATTGGCTTCATTAATAAGAGAGGGCGGTTACATGTCACAATTATTATTATTATTATTATTATTATTATTATTATTATTATTATTAT
>JAHTLZ010000129.1:61760375-61792584 GCA_023846285.1 Phrynocephalus versicolor
TAAAATATAAAAAAAATGCCAACCCAGCCTGCGGGCCAGCTGGTTGGTGATAGATTTAAAAAATAAATTTTAAAAAGTGCCGACCCAGCCCGTGGGACAGCTGGTCAGTGCTAGGTAAAATAATAATTTTTTAAAAAAAGTGCTGACCTGGCCCGCAGGGCAGATGGTTGGTGCCAGATTTTAAAAAAAACAAACATAAAAAAGAATTAAAAAAGCACTGGCTTGGCTGGCTGGTCAACTGATTGGTGCTAGATTAAAAAAACATAATATTTTTTAAAGTGCTAACCCAGCCCATGGGTCAGCTGGTTGGTGCTAGATAAAAAAAATATAAAAGTAAAATATAAAAAAACATGCCAACCCAGCCTGTGGGCCAGCTGGTTGGTGATAGATTTAAAAAATAAATTTTAAAAAGTTCTGGCCCAGCCCGTGGGACAGCTGGTCAGTGCTAGGTAAAATAATATTTAAAAAAAAAAGTGCTGACCTGGCCCACAGGGCAGATGGTTGGTGCCAGATTTTTAAAAAAAACAAACATAAAAAAAGAATAAAAAAGCACTGGCTTGGCTGGCTGGTCAACTGATTGATGTTAGATTTAAAAAACATAATATTTTTTTAAAAGCACCAACCAGCCAACAGGTCAGCTGGTTGGTGCTAGATTAAAAAAAATATTTTTTTTAAAAAAAAACCATGTCTAGATAAAAAAATAAATTAAAAAGTGCCGCCCTGGAACCAGAATTTACGAACAGGCAGGAAACAGCATACCTTAGGGGATGACAGAGCATGAAGATAGCAACAGACAGGCTTCCTGTCTATGCCTTGGGCATTGTGACTAGAGATGGGCATGACTTAGCGGTATTTTCGTTTTCGTTTTCGTTTTTTCGTTTTCGTTACGTAACGAAACGAAAACGAAAAACGGTTCAAAAATGGACCGAAAACAGAAACGAAACGACTAATTTTGAGCCAATTTTCGTTTTTCGTTACTGGAAAAACACATAATGGAGCTAAATGGGGAGAAATGAAAAATTTTTCGTTTTCGTTTTCGTTTTTTCATTTTTGTTACGTAACGAAACGAAAACGAAAAATTTTGAAATTAGCTCACAAAAACGGAAACGAAACGAAACAGACCCTAGCCGAAAACGAAAACAAAAACGAAATTTTTTTTCTGAGTCGTGCCCATCTCTAATTGTGACCTTATGCAGACTTGGTAGTGTTGCTGATGCTGGGCTCAGCACCCTTTTACTCATTTTACTTTTTTTTTTAAGTTTATACGGTGATCTCCCGCCTATCGTGGGGGTTAGGGACCTGACCTGACCCGCGATAATTGAAAATCCGCGATATGTGGATGCAGGTTGAGTCAGGCCTGGAGGAGTCTAGCTGGGGGCTCTTGTACTTTCCGGTAAACTGGAAATAATTTTTGAGGCCTCCAACAGGCCTAGAAAGGCTCTTGGAGGCCTCAGAAATGATTTTCAGTGACCCAGAAGTCACTTCCAGTTCGTAGGGAAGCCCTTTTGGGGCCTCCAGAAGGCCCAGGAAGGCCCTTGCAGGCCTGTTCGGGGCAGCTCCTGTCCTGTGGTAAGTATGGGAGGCTTGAAACAGGACTTTCCCCCCTTACCCAAGGGGGCCTTTTTTCATATACTGCAATTCTGCTATGTAGCGGGACCGCAATATATGAACCGCAAAAGGGTGGGGACCACTGCGTTCAGAAAACAATGAAGCAGGCACATTCATGGTTACAGATGCTAATGTTAATGTTTTTCCATTTAAAATGTCTATTCTGTGACAAAATGTGCCTTATTCCAAATGAAATATGTTTGGCCTCATGGCAGCTGACACAAACTCCACTGTAATCCTGCAATCATGATTACTGTTTGAAAATATTACCTTTTTGGAACACACAGGCCACGTTGGCTGTGGATTCTGAGTGTCCCAAATGATAATGCTTTGTGAATTGTACTTCAGAATTTAAAAGCTGCACATATTTTATACAAAAGTGCATTTAAGACCCTTGTCCAGGTGCTCTAAATATCTAGATATGGATTGGCAGAGGAAAGCACCAAACGGAACAGAGGGCTCTGCCTGCCAAGAGGTGGATGAGCATTGCCCTAGAATAGGCTCAAGTTCTAACAGCATACAGCAAAGGGATGTACTACTCTTTGCTCCTTCTTGTGTTATGAAAATGCAGAACATATCAGAAACAAAGGGCACTTTCTCACCAACATAAATAATGGGTTAAAGTAATCAATTTCTGAGCATGTCCCAGCAACTGAATGTCCTGGGCTCACTGGCTTGATCTGATGAGAGCTGACCATGGAGAAAATCAGGACCTCAGCCTAAAATGCACCCCACTATTATGAACTAAAGGTTTTAGGGCAAGACTGTCTAATTGGCAATATAAACAAGTTCACAGACAGTGGAATTGTATAGTATAAGAGTGCTATCTGCAAATTTCATCAATAGCTATGCATTATATCTGCTTGTGTAGCATGCTTTGTTATTTTTTTAAGCAATCTGGTTTCATTTCTATAAGACACCCCCACCACCACCCACTGCAATTTAAATAAGAACATTCATATTAATATCCAACTGGAAAGAGTTTTCTCTCCCAGGTCCCATTGCTTATTAATCACTACCAGTGCCTGTTTTCTGTTCAAGCATTTGCCCAAACCCCAGTAGGAGATGGATAGGTTCACTGAGGAGAAACAGTAAACCAAGAGAATTTGCAAGTTTGATTTAACTCTACTAGACCTCTGCAAGTACTTTAGATCAGAACATGGAAAAATTCTTTTTTGGACTCCAGCCTTCTAAATCCCCTGGCCAACATGCCTATTTGCTATGAAAGAATTTGGGAACTTTAAACCCGCCCCCCGCCCCCCAAAAAACTATAACTTTTCCAAAGCTCTGTGTCCTTTATCGCTAGATTTGGAGCAGGGTGGAAGGACTTGAATAGCTTCTTTGGCTCTACTTTCCCATAGAAATAGCTTGTCTCATCAGTTTTGCTCCATGATGAAAGAAAACTAAGCCAGTGCCAAACTTCTCATCTTAAGTAAGACACAGGATCTTTGACCCCCACTGAAATTGGCAGGGCTGTACGGAGGCTGTGCAATATGTTAGAATGTGCTGTTTGGGCATATCATGTTTTCCGTTGTGTTGCAATCCCCATGGTGGAATGGGAGGCTACTTGTTCAGCAGCAAGAGTAAACAATGGAAGTGAGCAGGAAAGGTGAGGCATGAACACGCACAGCCATGGGGGAGGGCAGCGGAAGCAGACGAGCCATACCATATCTTGGGGAATGAGAGTGCCACAGTACAAGTTGGCAGAAATCTGATCTGAGAAAACTGGAGAATACACCCCAGGCTTCATCAGTGCGCTTGCTGCTTCGTCAGTGTTCTCAGAAATATGAACATTATCCACAGCCTTTGGGGTCGGAGGTGGGCAGAGGGAATCCCTATTCATTTCTTTCCCACTTTTCATTTTGACATTCTGTAGCTAATCTATTGCCTGCACAATGCGCCTTCCCAACGGATTGATCTTCCCTCTCTCGGGAGGGCTGTTTAACTAGATGCTAATTTAGTACCATGGTCAGTTCTGAACAATATGGCCGTTACTTCACGAGCGGCTCGGTTCGCGGTAAGCCGTCATTTGCCTGCGAACCGACCGCTTCAGTCCGCACGCTCCTCCCTTTTGGCTTCGACGTCACCCCGACCACGCCCCCTTTAGCGTGCTCCAAGCGGGGCAACTGATGCCCCTGGCGGAGGACGGGAATCTCGTCGCTTCGCTTCTCGCTTCGCACCCAGCGCCGCGTGCGGACTTAGGTTTCCCCCCCCCCTTTTTTTTTTTTGGATTTTTCGCCATCCGAAATATCGATGCATCGATACATCGTTCCGTCGGAGATTTGTTGCTGCGGTCTGCCCCGGAAAAAACCATATTTGTTTGTTGTTAAAGCAAGTTTTTAATTGTACCCCGGTTCCAAATACATCCTTTTCCTGTTCTAAAAACAAACGCCAGGTGTCTCTGTTTTCCCCTGCCAGCCCAATCTGTTTTTGTGTTTACTGCTCCTTTATCCATGGGGTGGCGTTCTGAAAAGCCGGTCAAGGCTGTTTATACTCCTTTTAGTACTCGTTGGCACTGACGGCTTCGTTTCCGGGACGTCGCGTTTGGAAAGAAACCGCCGATAATTTTTAAACTTTTTCCCATACACCCTCTCCGCTTGAAGCCTCGAAACCCCTTTTTTAATGCTTGGAACACGGGCAGCGCGGATATGGGTTCACTGCCAAAAAAACAAACTGCCACTTCCTCCCTTTTAGCACGCTTAGCCTTGCTGATAGCCAGTGCCTCTGGCCATGTGCAGAGTGCTTTTAAAATAAACATTCTCCGCCTGCCGCTTTCAAGCGCTGGTGGATCTTCCCCCGCTCCTCTCACCCCGAATAACCCCCCCCAGAACGGCAATTAAGAGTGCAGGCGAAGAATTTATTGCTGTTGACGTTTCTCCGCCGATGAATCGAAACTCCTTTTTTAATGCTTGGAACACGGGCAGCGCGGATATGGGTTCACTGCCAAAAATACAAACTGCCCCATCCTCCCTGCAGACGAAGAATTAATAGCATTGGCCATAGGAAAACCATTGCTGGATCTCCCCCCATTCTTTAGGGCAAAATAATATTTAAAAACACTATTGTAGTTGTAGAACTCAAAGGTTATACTAATGTCCTGGTTCGGTACAGCTAATCATTTTTTATGCGGACATTTTGAAACCGCTGTATCGAAAAGCTGATATGAGTATGCTTCCCTTTCAGCAGATCAGGAATATTCCATAGTGCTGATTATAACAGCAGCTACTGATAAAACTTTTCAAACAAACACTCCATGTGCTTATCGATTCATGAATGTTGTAACTTTATTGTGATAACCATTTAATGCAATAATACAAAATATAACTGTAACAACGAACTATAACAACAAATAAACATCCCCAATAGTGATCAACATTTTAAGTGGTACATTCCAAGATTGTTCGTTATGGTCAGTCCTGAGCCATGAACTTTTCACCTTTCTCTGGCCATCAGGCTCCGAACAAAAGAGCCTCGCTATCTGCAGGCAGGTGCTGGCCTTCTTGGAGCCTGCCAATTACAAACTCCACCCATTTTCCTCCAGGAACAATGGCCAACTCTTAGCCCTAGCTAGAAAATGTTTCCATTCCTGACCTTCAACCAACGTTGCTGGGTTGAACTGATCTATTTGTAGGTGTTTTGCATGAGCTCTGCAAAATAGCACAGTTAACTGTTCCTGCTAAATAAAAGTATTCTTAAACAAAAGCATTGTAAAATCTACTAATATTCCTTGCAATAGGACAAATGCATATTTTTAAATCACAACCCCAGGTACATTATTGCAGTAATTTAAGTTACCAATGTAAAGGGCCAGATAAACATACTGCTAGGCACCTGGCAAGTGAACTCTACGGTGACCCTTAATCCTATTGGTTAAAATTAGTTTCATTTTCCAGAGAAATGTGCTGGATCCCTAGGACAAACCTTATAAGAACCCCTCAACTTTTCCCAGCCACTCGTGGAGAGTTAGGAGTTACTTAGAGAGCAGTTGTGCAGGGAAAAAATTATTTTTCTTGTCAGAAGATAACCAGGCCTTTTCTTTGGAGATGGAGGGAGGGAGGGGCCGGTTCTGGACGGAGGCGGAGGTGTCCAGTCTGCTGGATTTCTTTATTGACAATGAAATGGGCCCAGTTCTGTTTCATCTCCACCAAAGAGGAAACCAGCAGGCTTTCAGACAGGCTGCTAGAGAACTGGCAAGGCTAAACTATGCCCGGAATGCCAACCAAATTAGATCTAAATTTAAAATTATTAGACAAAATTTCAATAGGGCATTGTTTTATTTTGGAGAGAATGCAGCAGAGGAACAGCAAACAGCTTTTTGGCCTCAATTATTGGAATTGTGGAATCAAGCTGGAAGGCCTGACCCCCAACATCTTTTTCCTTTGGGTAAGTTATACAAACTTTCTTTTAAAAACGTTACTACTTTTGAATTACGTATGACATGTTTAAATATCTAAAAGTGTAATCTGAGAAGTATTAAGGGCCAATATAATTTGGTTTAAAGTATAGATTTGATGTAATTATGCTGAAACTCTAGATCAGCAAACGGCAAAGCAGGCTAAAATATTAAAAGATGGTCTGCTCCCAATAAATACCTGAAGTGACATTTAAAAACATTCCCTTTAAAACTGTTACCCTCTAGTAAATATCCTGGATAAAAAGGAGAAACAACAAAGCTTTAGAACAGATATATAGAAATAAAACTTCTGACAAGGACATCTTAGAGTTGCAGTGAACAATAGAAATATAAAACTATTTCCCACTTATGTCTCAATAGGAGCTGGACCAGGAAGGAGGCATGGCAACAGGGGTGGTGCTCTAAGGCCTCCAAGGCACCCAAACAGAAGGGAAGATTTGGAGCAGCAGGCCAATGACACAGATGAGGACGAGGAACAGGCAATGGCCCATGATTTCCAACCACCAGTGGTCCATGAGGGTCAAGGGGAAGCAAATCAAGGTGCAGGTCACGAAGAACAGGGATTGGCGAATGTTCCAGGCAACGTTCAGGAACAGCAGGTTGCGAATGAAGGTGTGTAAAAGTCATTTGTGGGCCTCACTAAGGTGTGTACACATAATAGACCGTTAATTTACAAAAGATAAACATCTTTTTCTTCTTTTCAGAACTACAAGAGGATCAACCGCTGGACATTATGCAGCAACCAGTGACCCGCGCAGAACATCAGAACTGGGTTGCTGCTCTTCAAGAGGCAATAGAGAGGATAGCTGCTCTTGAAGAAATCGTGCTTGCAGGAAACAGAGGAGCACCTCCAGCAAGGAGAAGACGCCGAAGGCGATGAAGCCTTTTTTTGGGGTTATTGGACAATTTAGGGGATGTACACTGGTTCTCCTGTGCCAAAATATTCCATTGACTCACGGGGTAAAGGACTGATGTTGTACCCAGCAACGTTCCCTGGGGTTATCCTTTTGTGCCTTAATGTTACTGTGTTAGCAATATTTACAAGTTTTATTTATAAATAATCTCCTAAGAAAATATAACGGCTGAATACTTTTAGTTTTCTGGTGTTCTACTTTGTGCACTTTGAGCAATTTTAAGACATGATACGGTACTAATTGAAGCAATTAACATGCTGTTCTAGTTGTATTTTTTAAAAAAGGTTTCTGTATGTATGAGGCCGAAGAATATGAAGCCTCACACGTAATTCCTTTAACCTGGACACAGAAAACCACTGAAAATCCTAGTCTCTTAGGTTATAGTTGGAATGAATATATTAATCTGTTGAGCAATCTGATTAGCAATGTACATTATTTCTTCTAATAGCCACTGCCTAAAAAGTACTTTACAGCTTTTAGGTGCTGTGAAAGTATTAGTCTTTTTGTCTTGTAAAAGACCACAGGCCAGTGTTACCTGCACAGGAGAGCAGCATTCATTGTTAGAACTAGTAGAGGGCAGCTCCTCCTCTCATAAATCTTACTTTATAGTACTCAAAATAACATTAAAGTGCACAAACCTATACTTTGCCTATTCAGTTGATAGAAATAAAACAGTTTTTTAAAAAAATCATCAAAGTTTCTGTTTCTTATGTACTCTGGGTTAGTTCATTATGGATAAGTTGAGGGGGAGAATACACGGTGAATTTAAATTTCCTTGAAAATCATGCCTTACAGAGGTAGATTAGTGTTTTCCTGCAGTTATTGCTTTTAATTGTAACTGAATTTGCTTCAAATGTGAAGCACTTCAGCAATTTTCCCATTAAAAATCATGGCCTGGGTGTTCTGTCCCTACTCCCAACCTTGGCATGTTCACATATTTACTCAAAATAGAATAAGTAAGCAACTAGGGTGAAAATATTTTCTTCTTGATACGTCTTCTTTTTGGTGTGGTTAATTTTCTGGGCACAATGTTTTCACTACCACTTTCCTGCTTTACAATCAAATACGGTGACACAGGGAAATGTGGTTCTACTGCTCCCTGTTTCTGAGTACTAGTCATTGGTCTTTTCTTGTGGTCCTGCATAATTTTTTCCCCTGGTTTGCTTCCCTGAACTGTTGCTCCCTTTTTTGGTTTACCAAAAGAAATAAGGGAACCTGAAGACGTAGAGGGCAGGAGTGATACTGAGCATTCAGTATCACTCTCCTGCTCAGAGGCAGTTTCTGAGCCACTGGTCCCCGTTGTATCACCATCAGAATCACTGTTCTGTACATGATCAGTGTTTGGGGAACCATTAGAGAGCAGGATTTCTGTCTGGTTCTTAGTGTGTTGTTCATTATGGTTTTTTTCTCCTTCCATGTTAACCTTTTTTTTTGCCCCTTGATTGGTTAAAAATTGGGTTAGTTTAGCAAGTGAATCTGAAGCCACCCTTAGATTGTCAATAACCTGTTTCTGGAACATCATATCCTGGTGGTTCCAAGAATTTAGTGTAGATTCTTTTCTATCGTCCGAAGCCTTAACCCAGTCCACAAAACCAGTAAGTGTGTTGTCCAGGCGTGCTGCAGCTGTTGATCTCTGCTTCCTTTTCCTTAGTAATGCAAGTCTGGTTGCAGGATCAAGCGTGGCTTCATAGTTTGTTGTTCCCGCAGAGTCTGTAGTTAATAAGGATAATTTTACATTAATTGTTATGCAGTGTACAAAATTATCCATTATAAAATCTGTATATTGAAAATTTAAAAAAAAATATTTAACATCAGAGATGTTAATAATTCAAGAATTTAAAGTATTTTAATGTAATATTAGTATTTACAGAGTAAACTGCACGGCAGCTTGCTCAATTATTCAAATTAAGTTAGTTTTAATAGCTCAGTGTTTTATTACTCACCTAATCGTTTAGGTGTGCATAATCACTCAGTGATAGTAGTCCGGTTAATAAAGGTAATTATTTCTATAAAGGTTTAAAATCTCTAGATCGGAAATGAACATACCTTTTTTACCAAGCCGTTCAGGTAATATTGTTTGGGGACTCTGGGAAGAAGAACAGCCAGATGTGGATGGTTCACAACCGTCTGTTGATTGGTATTCTGAAATTAAAATAATTTATTTAAAAGGCAGTAATTTACATTGTTTATGTTTAAAATACATTACCATGGTCTGTAATGATATGATTTACATGACATTCCTAATAATCCGACTAGTAGACGTTTTGATTAAATGGCCAGCCCTGCTAGCATAACTTTAAAAGTGTTCCTCACCCATTCCTGAAGCTTCCGAAGCCACGTAGCTTTGGTTCATGCCTTCACTCTCATCGAAGAGGGACTGTGATCCGCCATTATCGCTAACTCCAGGCATTGCCTCCGTGGTTGCTGCATGTGGGAAGAGGAATATAAGTTACTGTACTTCCCTCGCGTTGCTACACACCATAATGCAACGCACAGGAAGCAGTCTTTTAGTTTCCGGAGCACATAATTGTTAAGGTAACATGATTGGGTACTTCTGAGGCATGTCCCGCCCCTACTTATTTTTTGCCCGAATCAAGGAAATTTTAGATCCGGTATACTTCAAAATGGATTCATAATCTTACAACAAAGCAAACTTCATTTATAATAAAGATAAATATGTCTACTTTACTTCCTGCTTTTATCTCGGTCGTTTTTCGATGCATCGAATATCTCTGGGATGTGGAGATACAATGTATCATAAGTAAATTACAATTCGGATACTTTTAATTACATATGTAATCTCTTTAATAATAAAGAAATACCGATACATCGATGCACTTCTTCAATGTTTGTAAATCAAAATCCGAAATAAATTTATGAGAGGGAAATTAAACGCATCCGACCATAAATCTGAAAGATTTACAAGTCATCCCGTTCCCTAGTTGCTTCGGTTTATCGAAGGACACAACGAGTTCTGAAAACAAATGTCTGTACTAAGGTGTAGCATTACAAATCGGAAACTTTTAATTACATATGTAATCTCTGTAATAATAAAGAAATACCGGTACATCGATGCAGTTTTTCAATGTTTGTTTATCCAACAACGAAATCAATATATAATAGGGAAATAAAAGTCATCCCTCAATATATTCGAAAGATTTACAAGTATTCCCGTTCCCTCGGTGTTTCGTTTTATCGAAACACTCAACGTGTTCTGAAACCAAGTAACTGTACTTGGGTATATTAATAGAGTTACTATTATTAACATAATATTTCTCTGTGAAATACAGGGAACGTGACGTATTTTTCGGTATATATAAAATGGAACTTAGTCAATACTTACCAGTGCTCCCGCTGGATTCGCTCTCGGTTGTCCGCAATGGGTGAATTGAGGTGTCTGTTCGAAAAATGTTTGCCATTTCTTCGTACCAAATAAATTTTGCACGCCCAGCTCCAGAAGTACTGTTTTGAAGTACAGCCTGTTTGTACAGTTTTCGAAGCGATTTGCATTTAGTTCTACATTCCGTTCCAGATCTAAAAAATCCAATCTTTCGCAATTCTTTTGAAATCACCTCATAGATTTCAATATTCCTTTTGAGGGAAGACAAAGCATATTTTATCTCCGCCTCACCCCAAACCTTAATTAAGGCTGCAGTCTCCTCGTTTCCCCAAATAACCCCTCTCTTAATTTTGGAATGAACAGAACTGGCTGTGCAATTCTCTGAGTTGTCCTCAGAATCCATCCCTATAGCTGCCTTGTTAAATTATTTTTCTAGGGAAATCCTTCTGTTTGAAAGGACACCAGCAACTGCACTCAGTTGCCTGAGTGCTAACTTCCTTCCCTTGCACCTTTTGGCTCCCTTTATTAGCATTTCAACAGAAAGGTGATCTCAATTTGGGAAGGGGGATGGGTGATTGATTACAAAGGGCCCCCCTGTCCTGTGTCTCAGCTGGCTAGGATGTGGTGCCGAAATGTTTCATTAACTTTCGTTTTGCCTATGCAAAGTACTGCTGACTCAATGGAAGTAAGTTTGTTTTTTGCTGGTTTACTTGCCATAGCACAGCAAGAAAAGTTTCACATCTTTCCAGTCTTGGTATCATGTTGGTCTAGGAATGAGTACCGAAATAATGTATTAATGCAAAGTATGCTATTGACACTGTGTTCTGTTAACCCAAAGCAATTAATAGTATTGTGCGGTAAGTGTAAAGAAAAAAACACTGTAAAACCAAGGAATTCATTGTAATGCATTATAAACTGATTTATTCCTCAGAAGCTAACAGCAATGGATAAAAAATATGCGATTAGTTTCCCAAGCTGGCTAAAGGCAACACAAACAGTTTATTTTTGGCTTTCCTTCAGAGCCATTAGGCCATAAAATGCTTGCAGTGGGAACTGTAATGTGATACTTCCTTCTTAAGTTTACTCTGGCAGCCTTACTCTGCATATGAAGAGGGAGGTGTTACAAGAATAAAACATCGGAATGTTTTCTTATAAGGGGGGCCTCTCTGAAAGGCATGTTTTCTAAAGTGACATACAACAGGGCAGATGAACCCTTAGTCAAGGCATTATTTGTTTTTCGATGTTATGCGTTCAGAAACTGCTATCAATTTGGTCCAGTGCCTTGGTTTTTTTGCTAGGTTTATTAATGATTATTGTGTAACCTTGAAGCAAATACCCCTGTCAGGCATTCTTTTTGCATAGCCGGTGTAGTAGTTTGCCAAACCTACTGGTGTTTCGCACTTAAGTTAAAGGAAAGTACTGCAAATCAAATAGAAACATTTATTAACGGAAGGAATTTTACAGGAGTAACCAATAATGTAAAGCCTCACAATTCTACTGCAAATGAAAGTGTAACATAAAATACTGAGGTAGAGTACATGAACTTATTATTTTGCGCCCATTTCACTTCACATGGGTAAACAGGTACTCCGCAATAGCATTACGAACCGCCTCAGCCTCTGCACGTGCAGTTCCAGATCTGTGGTAGTCATTTATTTCACACTCCTCCTGTGGTTCAGGTGGGGGTATGGAATGTTGTTCATCATCAAGTATGTCATGGTTTTCTCGTTCACATATATTGTGTAGAATCACAGCAGAGGCAATAATTGAATTAACGTTCTCTATGTGAGCCTCAATCCTAACAGACAGACGTCTGAATCTGGCCTT
Organism: Phrynocephalus versicolor; assembly: GCA_023846285.1. Lineage (NCBI taxonomy): Eukaryota > Metazoa > Chordata > Lepidosauria > Squamata > Agamidae > Phrynocephalus > Phrynocephalus versicolor. The sequence continues at coordinate 61,772,479 of JAHTLZ010000129.1, forward strand.
CAAGCGCCCAAATGCTCTCTCCACGACGCATCTTGAGCGATTAAAAACCTTATTGAAGTGGCGCTCCCTGTCATTTCTAGTAACAGCAAAGGGCTTCATTAGCCACTTACACAATGGATAGGCACCATCCCCTAATATAATGGGAGGTATTGACACCCCTGCATAGTGGAACATAGGACTGCCAGGTATTAGGGTTCCTTCCTCCATCCTACTAAAAAGCATAGATGATCTGAACACATGGGCATCATGATTAACACCTGAATGACCAGTCAACATAGAGAAAAAAATTCCCTCTCCGTCGCAAGCAGCCTGAAGCAATACAGAATGAAATGATTTCCTGTTAAAGTAAGCAGGCCCCTGCAATTTCGGGGGGCTTATCGGGATGTGCGTTCCGTCGATACAACCTATAGCATGTGGGAACCCGAAGATTTTCATAGATGATGTCATCTGTAGAAACAGAGAAAAAAAATTAAGAATCATTAATTTCCTAAACCGTAAAGGCGCTGGTTCAGAACACAAGTAAAGACTGGGATGACCGAAAGCAGGTTACCTTATTGAAGTCAGGCAGGCGGACCTCTTCCTTAAGAAGAACGTGTTCCATTGCAAGGCAAACCTCGATTGCAATGCTTGCAACAGTTGAGCTTCCTTTCTGGAATACTAGAGCGATGGTTCTGTAGCAAGAACGGCTTGCCAAAAAATACACGCCGATTGCCACTCTCTCTTCCACTGGGACAGCTGAGCGCATAACTGTGTCCCTGCGCATCAGAAACGGACGCAGCTTGTCTGCCACCCAAAAAAGTGTTCTTCTAGTCATACGGAAGTTTTGTAACCACTGGCGATCGTCCCAAAGCTGAAGCACCGTGTCGTGAAACCACTGAGAACGTCCTGGGTAACACCAGAAAAGCTTCTCTCGAGGCGAGCTTCTCATCCAAGCCGAAGTAACCCATATCAAAGCGTTGCATGCCCTCAACGCCTCGCCAAATAGCACTCTGCGTCGAAAAACGCGTCTTCCCTTTCTCAGAAGTAACAAAGCTACAGTGCTCAACAAAGAGTTGACATTGTGCAACACAGCAATAATGTATGGAGTATACCTATGGAGTTTCTGCAGGCGGGCAGAAGAACGCGATGGAGGCATGGTACCGGGAGAATGGCAGAAAGAAGGCGGAAGAGGCTTGGTGTCTACTCTAGGGAGTAAGGAGGGGGTTACTCCAGTGTCCTGGAGGACCTTTGAACGAAGAAGTACAATCGTTGTGCGATAGCCCACCTAGTGACCATGATGGGGAACAGCAGTTGTAGGAGCCCCCCCAATGGAAATTATAATATAAGTAATAATTATGAAGCAAAGAGTCACACATTTACAGCGCTTCGCCGTAACTGACAGCCAAGCATCGATGCATCGATACACCGTTTCCTTTTTTTTTTAAAAAAGCGGAGATCGCGGGAAACGGGCAAAGAACATGAGTGGTTGGATGCGAATGGAGCTCGTGAGGTCATTCTAGATTCGAACGGAAAAGCTGCCCGCGTGAGTACATAGGAAAGGGGGTGGGGGCGAAGGGAGACCACGTGATCGCCTTCGAATTCAGATCGAAGGCAATGACGCTCCGAAGCGAGGAGCCTCGTGAAGTAACGGCCTATGAGAATGAACAAGAGCTCATTTGGCAGCATTTAGGCATTGATTATTTCAAAACTTGTAAGTGGGTAAAAGGCTACGTTGAGGTTTGGGACAACTGCAGGCCTAAGACAACTCGAGCAACGCTCACTGGTTTGCCCAAATGTCAGAGGAGTGTCTTGCCTGTAACATTGCCTGTTGACATTTCCCCCTCCCCTCTCTAGAAAACACTCTATGAGAAGTGCGCCTGAGAGTTACAGTCTGAAAACACAAGTTTGCACACCTCTTCCACCCCATTCTGCCTATTGAAGATCTTCAGTTAATGGTCACTGCTGTCTTTGTCTGATTCTCCTTCGGGTGGCCACGCCCAGGGAGGCTTGGAAAACAGTGACCCGCAACCGAGCCTTCTCTGTGGCTGGTCCTGTGCTATGGAACCATCTCCCGAGTGAGTTGTGCCTTGCACCGTCCCTGCCAGCCTTCAAAAAGGCCTTAAAGACCTGGCTTTTTTGTGAGGCATTTGGCAACTATTAAGTTTGTGTGTGCGTGTGTGTGTGTGTGTCCCGCCATCCTGCCATCTAACCCTTTTTATAGTTTTATTGTGATGTATTAATTAATTGTTATTGCTTTTATTTCTTTGTTGTAAACCGCCCAGAGTTCCTCCGGAAGATGGGCAGCATATAAGTATCCTGTTTCCCTGAAAATAAGACATCCCCCGAAAATAAGACCTACTTACAGTTTTGCCTCTCACTGAAGTATAAGGCATCCCCCTGAAAATAAGGCCTCCCTGATAATAAGATAACAATAAATGTGTACCGTATTCTTCTTCATAGAAAAATAAGACATCCCCTGAAAATAAGACCTAGTGCATCTTTGGGAGCAAAAATTAATATGACACTGTCTTATTTTGGAGAAAACATGGTATTAAAATACATAAATATAAATATAAATAAATAAATTATATAAGAGACTAGGGTAGCAGAGGCAGCTGGGGTGGAGTTGTAAATACATGCTTGGTTTCCCCCTGCCTTAACAAGAAGTATCCAAGGTGCTGACCTCCCCCTTCCCAAAATATCTGCAGTACCTCAGATAACCCCTGTAAAGAGGTGCTTTTTATTTTCAAGGAGGAATCTGTGTTAGTCTGTTGCTGCTAAAGCAGCCCGGGGGTTCATGAAGAGTAGCAAGTTGAATTGGGGTTAAGGGTTTGCATCTGATGCATCTAAAGAAGAAAAGTACAGTCCCCAGATGCTTATGCCTAATAAACCCTCTGACTCTCACAGGTACAGAAGGACACTTTGTTGTGCTGTACAGAGTAGATTCACAGTTGCCCCCCCCCAGTCCCCGCAGTCAATAACCACCAGTGCAGAGATGAAATCCCATCAACATCAGTTCTTCCATAAACCAGTGTTATATGTGTGAAAATCTCATCAGTTTCTTCTCCATGAAATTGCAGATGGAACTCTCAACTAAACAGGAAAACTCACGCCCACCTGCTTCTGAGCCACTAATGGTTAGCTGGATATGCTGAAAGGACTATATAATTGTGTCCCACTTGTACTACTGACATTCCTGGTCCCAATTCATTCTGGCTTGAAATCTTGGGATGTGGTGATACATTTATCATATGTATCTACCTGTACCTTAATGAGGTGGTGAACACACAGTGTAAAAACTGTATGCAGACCTGCTTTTGAAATCCCATGCACCCACCCCACAGGAAAAAATGTTTCTTTCAATAAGAGTATATTCATATAGTTGTCTATGTGCATATCTATGTATGGGTGTATCTTTATAAATGTTTTAGCATAGACATACATCGCAAACATAAATTTATATAATGCAATTCTTTCCCTCATCCATCCCTCCCTCCCTCTCCCTCTCCCTCTCCCTCTCTCTGTCTCTGTGCTTGTGTGTGTGTGTGTTTGATTTGGATTTTCAGTGAGTAGGAATATGAATTAACAAATTATACAAATAGTTATTTGCTGTTTACCACCGAAAATTACAAACACAGCACTGCTACAGTTCGACAGATCACTGCTGCTGCCTAGTCTCACTACGTGAAAACTGCTACTTCCGTCTCTTTCACCTTCTTCTCACCACCCTACTGCTTTCACTTCTCTTCCTGCTTGCAAGATGTGTTTCACTTTGATGCTGGCTCTTCTAGCCATTCTCCTCAGCTGCTTTTCTCTTTCCTCCCTCCTTATTTGTTTCCACTTCCTGCCCAGCTAACACCATCAGGTCTTTACAAAACAACCTTAGATTCCCACCTTTTTCTCTAGTTGCTGTGCCTTTACAGGTTTCACACTCCAAAATGCTCAGGGGAGGCTGTTACCCTTCTGAAGAGGGGGAAAGGGTTTGTACAGCAGGATACAGTCCTTCATTATAGGCCACTAATTTTTTTTTTAAAAAAATCAGACAACATGCAAGATTTTGTGGGTAAATTCCACTTCTTCAAAACAAGTACCAGAAGCTCAAATGTTCATGGCATGATGTAAAGTTCCTGACAAGGTGAATTTCGCTAGGCATGTCTGTCTTAAATGAGTCTGGAAGTGGCAAGGTTGTTGTTTTAAAGTTACAGTGGAGGCAGCGGTGGGTTGAACTTCACACTCCAGTTCTTCAAACCAAGGGGCACAGACCATGCATACATATCCCCTTCTCTTCATTTGGTTCTTCTTTGAAACAGCCATTCTTCTGACTGGTATTTTAATGCAATGTCCTCCTTACTAAGCATGATCTGAAGGCAATAATCCCAGTGCTCTCCATGGTCCTGATTGCATGCCCTCCTTGGTTCCTCCTGGCTTGAAGAAGCTTCTCAATCAAATATCAGAGTTTGTGTTGCAAACTCAGGATGCTTTGTCCAAGTTCATAGATTTCCACATTTCCAAACTCTCCTTGCCCTTTTGTAAAGTAGGGGAAGAGATAACATCTGAGAAGTTTTATATAGTAGAAGAAAAGTTAGGCATAAGGAACCAGTTGAAGCTGAGAAGCATGGCAAATGGATTATTTAAGTGTCAGGTGTCTGCTGGTATGAGGTTCCCTAACCATTCCTCCCTCCAACGTTATTATGTGGAGATCCACTTTAGGAATCCATTAAGTGGCCTGACTCAACCCAGTTATATCAAAGGTACCTTTGTCCTATGAGTTATGCCCTTGTGATCACTGTTACTAACAATGACAGTGCGGTAGACCTCCTTGTGTGAGCACACCTGAAACATCAGTGCTCAGGCAGTTAGACCACTGTAAGATGAAAAATAAACCTAAGCAGCCAGAGGTATAAATGGGCTGCCAATGGGACATTGATTAACTGGCACTTTTCAGCCCCTGAGATGGTAATCCACTAATTGCTCCTTCTCTTTCAGAGGCACCGTTCCAGACTAGGTGGAGTTCAGAAAGCACAGGCTTCATTTCCAAAGTAAATATTAATATATATATATACAATTCCCTTGTAGGATGCAGGAGCAGTCAAAAGAAGACACCTATAGAGTGAACAATTGTTGTCCATGGAACTGTGCACAGAGATGAGGTGAGTTAGTGAACTCTGTAATCGCATGCTTTTAGAAGTACTTCTGCAGCAGGAAAAGTGGTGAGAATTTTAGAGAACAATGCTGGTTATTCCTCTCCACCCCCCAAAAAAAAACCCCAAAGAGGTATTAAAAATAAGAAAAATCTACATAACAATAACAATAACAGATATATCTACAGTAGTAATCTGCACTGTGCTTAGCAGGGTAGCAAAGAGAAAGACATCTGTGTGCTTCCAGGTGCTTACAAAGAAGTAAAAATCCAGCACTGGGGGTGGCAACAAAAGGACAAAAGAAAGAGGGAAGAAAGCAGATGTGGGGGGAAAATATATATTTAGTCAGTTCTAGATTTATATTCCATGGGGAATGTGCACTAAGGGATTAAGAGAAGGGCTTGTTTTATTTCATAAAGGCTGGATTCTGAAGGAAATTTTGAAGGAAGTGGTGGAGGCTTTCTGGGAGTTTCTCATACAAGTGTGTGTGTGTGTGTGTGTGTGTGTGTGTGTGTGTGTGTGTGTGTGTAGGGGGGAATTATTACAGCCAGCATAAATGTACCATTATCTGACAGCAAAGGGGGATCTGTATTCTGCATGCTCAATGCATGCCACTAGGCCTCCTGGTTCATGCTATCATTGTTCATTAGTGGTCCTGCAGCCTCACTTATTGGGAAAAACAAGGGAAGAAAGAAACTGGCTCTGTTGGGAACTACCACTTCAAAGATACTGGATTGACTTGAAGTGACCATTCCCAAATGCTTCCCTTGTTTTGTTTTTGTCTTTTGTCCTTTGCTAACCGGTGTAGGAAGCCTGGTCCATTCAGAGCCACCCTGTCTCAAGGTATGATGAGCACCTTGAGGTGGGACTCTTGATAGAGCACCTCCCTCAGAGCACTCTTGGCCTACTTGATCTCATTTAATATTGGAAGCTGAGTAAAGACAAGCCTGGTTAATACCTAGATGGAAGACACCAGGCAACACTAGGACTCACCATGTAGGGCCAGGGAAGAAGCCAGACTGGAAAGCTGCTGCCAGTCAGTGGTGATAATATTGGGCTATGGCCAACTCTGTGTAAGGGCAACTTCCTGTTTTCTGCTTTATCGGTGCACAGCCCTTTCCTGAGCTTTCCCCTTTCCAGGGAAGAGGGAGCTCACTGTTCTTCTGTGTTCAGGGGGTGAGAATGAGGCTTTTTGTGACTGACAGCACAGGCATGATGCCATCTGCCTGCAAGGGTTGTTTTCCCTAGACATATCACAAGCTCTTTGTTAAAAAACGAAGGAACATGGTTTTTCCTGTACACCTACAACCTTCTTTCTCATTATGCAGCACAGAAACCAAACAGTTGTGTATGTGTGTGTTTTAGTGGTGTAGCATACGTGTATAAGAACAACTAGGGTTTGTGAAAGAATGAGGGGGCATATAAGACCATGCACGTGGGAGTGGTGTGTTTATCTGTATATATTTTCATGTCACGCATCTTTTGTTTTGACTCAGACCACTTATTTACTTCAGTTTGAGGAGAAGGGCTTGGGAAGAGAAAATGTCCCATCTCTTTTATTTTGTTTTATTTATGTTTATGCATGAGAGCTAAGAATTAATTTTCACTTCCATCAAGTAGAATTTACAAATCTTGCCTTTATTTCCCATTCATAATCTAGCTAACTACTTTCTTGGCAGAAATAATTCCATAAACAGCCAGATCTGAACAGGAATCACAGTCTGTTCCTAGCTTCTAATCCTTGGTGTGTTCATACAAGTATTTGATGTAGATATCTGCGACCAAGAATTATCTTCCCAAAAAAGCCCACCCAAAACAAAAACAAACAAACAATATGACCTACAGGTCACATGGTCTACACAAAACCATCAAAAAGCATGGATTTAAAATTAAAATAAAAAAGATATCTTACAAAAATTAGAAGATATGATCTCATTGGAAGAAAAGCTGCCAGACAGATTTTTCTGCATATTACTTCAAATGCCATATTCAAGAGGGCTTAAGCAAAGGAACAACTGCTTCAATTCTATGAAAGAAAACAGCAGCAACATTTCTCTACAGAATTATTCATCATCATGTCTTTTGCTTAGCTCTAAGTGTGTTGTTTAATCGCCCTCCATCAGCCTCTATATTCTAAAGCATAGTGGAAATACTGCACTAATCTTCTGCAGGCAATAGGTAGGGCTTTAAACCCCTAGAAGTGGTAGGATCAAAAGCTGACACTTTCCCACGGCAAGCTCCTGCTGGCTGCCACCCACCCACCCTGATGAGGTAAGATTCCTTTGGGGAGCAAAAGAGAGAATGAGAGAGGGGGAGGGAGAAATAGGCAGTTTCACAGAGGAATTAAGAGGGGATAAGAAATGTCACTGCTGCCGTGGTGGCATTCTGCACCACTGCTTTGTTCACCTTGCCGACAAACAAAAAGAGCATGTGGTTTCCTCTTGATCACCATGAAAACAAACTAATTCACAAATTGTGAGGTGGGAAAGATGTTAGTGGGTAATCATCCATCTTTTGCTACTTAAGTCAGTGGTGCTTCTCATTGCAGCACTCCCTATCACAGGTTGTTCAGCCTAGTGCATGCAGGGTTGAAGACTCTCCTCTTCAGGAAAGCTTCCCCTTAATGACAGCCTGCCTGAGTGGGGTTTTAAAAGGATGGTCGTGTTTTACTGTCTTGAATGTATCTTTGGTGTTGGTTTTGTTTAATGATTTTTAGTGTAGCCTTCCTTCAGTCCATTTTAGTATATGAATGTGTACTGTTTTTAGCTTTAAATGCTGGCAATAATTTAAAATATATTGTGTCCTTTTTAAGAAAAATGGTTAGGGGATAATATTTCAAACAAACACAGATACATCATTCTAGATGCTAACCATGGTCTCAACTTCTGCACAAATTACATTTGAGGAAGTGGTGGAAAGGGCAGCTAAGTAATAAGATATAGCAAGGTTATTTTTTTAAAATATCTATTTTTATGTTATTGACTTTTACCGCTATGCCTTTGCCAGAGCTGGTCATAATGCTGCTGATGCCCAACAAATGAATTGAGATGAAGCAAGGAGGGACATTTTGGTCCATGCTAGCAGACCATTTTCCCTCCAGATACCCATAAAGAGTTTCCTCGTCTCTAGTTTGCCAGTTGGCATAAGTGGAACACCAGTGGGCATAAGTGGAACAATGTCAGATCTAGAAAAGGGAAGGGAACAAGAAAGACAGAGAAGAATCTAGAAAGTGAAGCAGGGCTTTTAGAGGAGGAGAGGAGGAGAAGAAGGAAAGGAGAAGGAGAAGGAGGAATGGTAGCAGAAGAGGAGGGCAGTTGAAAGGATGCTAGAGAGGAAGCTTGCCAAGCCAAAGGAGACACTAAGGGCATCTGACTCATGTGACAACTAGAAGAGATATTGGGTCTATGGACAGGAGATCTGGTTCAACAGTGTGTGGCTTCACTTGATTGCCGTCCTTTCTGAGGGAATGAGAGAGAGGACACAAGGAGATCCACTGTGGCTCCTTGACATCCTGACCCAGCTCCCAGGTGATGGTTTGCCAAATCCTTCACCTAGGAGAGAAGAAGCATCATTAAGGGACGAGTAAACCTAATCACAAATGGTGCCTTCTGTGGCACCCCTTGCCTAACATCCTAAGGCAGGGGGTATCATCCAAGTCTTGAAGAAACAGGGGATGTCCCGCCTGAAGTTGTAGAAAACAAGGTGATCACCACAAAGGTTGGGTCAGCTTTACAAAAAGCAAAGCCTGCTGGTTATATACCTAGCCCACTTATGCAGGCAACACATCCCCAGCCACCCCCTATGAGCTGTGTATCAACTGCAGGAGGACAGAAGTCAACCTTGAGCTGACTACTTAAACCTATCAGGATCGAACTCTGGTTATCACTAGACTCTTGGCTGCAATGCTGCGGCTTAACCCCTGAGCCACAAGAGAAAAAAGACAGTTCAGAGTTTGTTGTTAATGTCCCTTTTGTGTCATCTGATCCCAGTTTAATAAATCCAATTCCAACTTGGGAAGGTGCATGGCAACTGAGGACAAATACAGGATGATAAAACTGAAGTTTAATCAGGATAAGGCAGAGGGGCTCCTGGCTAAATTAACAAAGATGGTTAACTGGTAATATTTTTCATTTATTTGTAATGAGGTAATGATCTCCTTGAAAAGCCAGTTTCACAGAGTGGCTTGCAGTTTGAAGCAGGGCAGTGTTTTTTTACCAGCTTAATTTAGTATGTTAGCTGCACTCATCCTCAGGAATATTTTATCTAAAATAAATTAACAAGATTTAACAACATATCACATACAGAATTCTTAATCACATTGTAATGAATGAAAGGAAGCATGATTAAAATGTGACTTCAAAATGAAGACAGGCTAACTGCAGGTCACCAGCTATTTCTGAACTGCTGAGGTATAGCCCTGGCACAAAATCACATCCTTTCCTACCTCATTTGGCACCATTTTGGGGCTCCTGGTTTGTTTTCTAGTAATTTATGGCCTACAGTGCAGAAACATTTTTTCCTCACTCCTCAGGAACAAGGACTAAAATTTTAAGAGGTGTGCCATCTAGCAAAACATGAGGTGTCCTGCAATGCCCAATGAAACTGATTAAGATGCCATGGATTTATTATATGTGGTGGATATATAACTATTAAAGGATGTCAGTGAGGTGGTGGGCAGAGGTATGAATGAATGAATACCTTAATTACGGTCAAAGACCAAAAAAGTGGGCGGAGGTATATTCTGACAGTAGATGATTTTGGAAGCATAGACTAGAGCAGGATTGCCTCTCTCCTTGGCCACAGAGGCATGTGCCCAAGCTCTGCAGGTCTATTTCTAGTAGACATGGGCACGACTCAGCGAAATTTTCATTTCCGTTTTCGTTTTTTCGTTTCGTTACGCAACGAAAACGAAAACGAAAATGAAAAACTTTGCTGTGTTTTTCGTTTTCGTTGCGGCAAATACATTGAACCGAAAAGAATGCTAATGAAACAGAAATTTTTCGTTTTCATTTTCGTTTTTCGTTTCATTACGCAACGAAAACAAAAACAAAAAAATTGCAAAAAACCCCAACAAAAACGGAAATGAACCGAAACAGACACCTCAATGACCAAACGACAAACGAAACACCATTTTTCTGAGTCGTGCCCATCTCTAATTTCTAGATCCATCTGTTGCTTCCAAAGACAGTAAAGAGAAAGGGTCTTCAATAGTTTGTCCTGTATTTATCCCAGGACTTCTCCAGTTTAAAGGCTTACTGTATATTGTCCCTCATTATTGTAAGCCACCTTAGGTCCTTTTCCAAGGAGAAGTTGGGTGGGGGGCAAATATATTTAAAATAATTACATAAATAAATTACTTCCTGAACTATACATAATTCCAAAATACATGCACATTTAAAACAAAAAATAAAATGCTGTACATTTTTCTAAATAGTTCTGAATGTGGAAAGATTTGACTGAAAAATTCAAATGTCTGTAGCACTTTGGTTTGGGACCCATGATGGACACGCAGTATCCGACAAGTACACTAAGGAGTGAAACATTGTCTTTCAGAGTTAGCAATAGCCAGAAATCTCTGCCTCCAATTCACAAGTCAGTTTCTGGAGTAAAGGAAGAATACATGGTGGTTAGGACTGCCATGACAAGTGCCAATGTTTGCACTACATGCCATACACAATGTTTGATGCTCCCCAAAGAATGATTCCTCCTTTCAGCCATTTAGCTTGGCTGGATGTCTAACCTCTTTGTGCTGATCTGTTGCTGTTTCATTCCTACAGTTATCCTCCGGTAGGGCTGGAAAAGGTATACTGTGCTCCAAATAGTCTTCTTCCCATTTTCATGGATTTTCCTCCTCATGTCTAGGGGGAAACTTCAATATGAGAATGGATCCAGAAGACTTTTAAAATGAGATGGCATAATCCTCCCCTGGGAACTGTACTATTTCAACCCATAGCTGAAAAGAGTTCTCCCAAGTAGGTCAAAAGCACAGAGTCATAGGAAAACACAAATAGTTCAGTTTGGACAAGCGGTCAGCCAATGTAGAATCTTCCTATGGGGACAGTTCCTTCTCACTTTGTTGTGGGGAAATTGTTCAGGAGAGCACCCCACATGCAAAACCTAGCCATGTCAGGAAGAAGAAGAGTTCGAATGCCCATTTTATGATGTAAAAGGTTTTTCATGTAAGACACTATTTATCCATCAAGCAAACCAATCTCTGCATAAAGGTTGAGATGCTATAGTCCACATCAAGAATGGTTGTATTGTTCCAATCAAACATGTCTGAACCAGCCCTTAGTTCCACTTGGCTGAGTGCAGGCAATCTATTTCTTGGCTTGCTGAGACATGTTTTAATGATGTTGGGGGGTAGAATGGTCTCCTTCTATGCTTTCTTTAGCATCCCAGAGGCATGTCCATGCTCACAATTTCAGAGGAAGGCATATTCCTTCAGAATGTTTATTTCTACTTCCTAAGACTTCTTTCCCCCTTTGCAAGGCAATCATGAGTCTAACACAGAGATAGGAAGACAAACTTTCCCCCATCTCTCGTCTAGTCCAAAGGAAAACAGGTGGCTGTGTGGTTCATCTCATCTCTAGAATAAAAGGTCTAATTACTGAGCCAGCAGCAGGCAGCAGCAGGAGGGTGGCTGGCTGAAGCCATGACAAGAGCCGCAATCTGTAGCAGGTGTCTGTGAGCCGCCACCCACCCACCTTCCCTTCCTCAGCAGGCCTTTCTGGGGCATTCTAGAAGAATTTAATAGAAGCCGCAGAGTGAGACAAAACCCTACAGCAACAAACTTCCAGTTTGGAGCTGAGGGGAAGATGGAGACCACCTGGACCAAGAATCTGCAATGGGGTTCTCTCAGCAACTGCTTGAGGACAGCAAGTGAGCGCACCATATCTGTTTTATTTCTACACTTCATACTCTGTGCTGTTCACTATTTAATGGTTCATTTTGAAAACTTGCAAGTCATTTCATCAGTCAGCAATGCCATTAGAAAGTGGGGGACTATACTGAGTAATGAGTACTGTGACAGTAAAGTGTCCTATTTTGAAGCAATCGAACACAATCCAAAAACATTGCTGAAATTAATCACGAGAACCTCCTCTGTGCTTCTGAAGAGCACTCATCCAAACCTATAGAAAGACATGGTAGGATAACCTTACCTCTTTTTTCCTTCTTTACCAAAAATAGAACAAAACCCACACTATCAAAATAATTAACACTTTTATTATATACTGCATAGTACGTTGCAACAAGATTAGACCCATGGGAACCAATGGGACTTATGGAGGAGTTGACTCATTAGCTCCCCACTGAAACAGTTGACTTACTATGTTTTGCACAGGATTTCAGCCAGTGTTGTGCATGATTGTTCATCTTGGTATAGCTCTGTTCGTAAAGGTACAGAACTGATAAATATAATTAAGTAAAACAGGACTGATCAGAGCTTTGGTGGGGGTTTTGGGAAGCGGGGGGTGCTGCACTGTAATCCCTCATCTATCCCTGCCAGCAGTTGGGAGCTATGCTCTAAAAAAGTAACTTTTCCAGGCTCTAGGCTCTGAGGTTTGTATGATTGCATCTGGTCTTTATGGCAAAGTGACTGATGGGTCATAAATTTATCCTAACCACACCTGCGTGCACACACACATATATAGACAGTAAGGAAAGTCCCAGCATGCAGGTCCCTAGATCATAGCTATCAACCTTTGGAGACCAGACATTTTGAAAAGTTAATAGTGCTTAATTCAAGATTAAACCACCCTCAAGTACTTTGTATCACAACAGGGGCAGCTTGCAATATACAATTCCTGGAGTATATCGCTCCTCCAGCTACTAAAAGGACTACAGCTAGCTTATAGGGCACATGAAAATGAGCAGGGCAGGGGTGAGTACGTAGTTTCAAAGTCCCTGCTACTCAGAAAACCTCTTTGTCACAAACAAATTTCTTTTCGTCAGTTGTATGGAACTACACATCACTGAAAATATTTACAGTCCTATTTCTCTGATGCTGTCAGTATTTCACTGTTGCAAACGACATCTGCACAAGTCATTGGGAGAACTGGGAACATTTCTGTTTTACCTACAAAGAGGAAAGATCATCAAAAGAAGGAAATCTTCACAGATCAAGCCACCCTTGAAATACTTTGTAATACAGGGAGAGCTTGCAATAATATACTGTTTCTGGGGAAATCCCTACAAGCGTCGCCTTCACTACATCACTGATTTATTTTATCCTTCAGCTGAGCCAGATGTTAGATTCTAATTTAAAGGAGGACCACCGCACACTTGGACTAATCACTGATGTCTAGCGTAAAGGTGCCCCTTGTCTACTTGCAGTATGAATGGTTTGTCCCCTTGTCCTGCTATATCAGCGCTTCATAAATATTCATGTAATGTACCTCTAAAGTTTGTCACATGCAATTACATGAAAGTAACATAATGCTGTCTACAGATGACATGAGTAGGCTGAGATTATTGTTATTATTATTATTTTACTGGCAGACATAAGTGAATGGCATACAGGAAAAGAGAATAGCCCAGTTGTGATGCTCTCTGAACCACTAGGGAAACAACATTTATACATATTGGAGGACTGGGAAGAGCTCAAATCATGCCTTCTACACTGTTTAAAAACTAACTCTTCCCTGTTTTGGAGGTTCATATGGTCAATAACAAATAATTGCAGTAGAACCTTTGGTTTAATTGATTTTGGGATTTTCTAATTTTCCTCACATCAGAGGTGAGCAGATATAATTTTCATAGGAAGTGTTTTTGGGGTGAGAGTTCACTGCCAATATTTTCTTCCTTGGATGGATCACTTTGATCTTCTTTGTTTGTAAAATGGAGACTTTCCTAATGTTCTTAATGATTTGGGCGGATGACATTTCTGACAGTGAAACACCGACTGTATTAGAGAGATGGGACTATAAATGTATAAAATGGTGAAAATGGTGAGTGGTCCCATAGCACTGATAGAAAGAATTTCATTTGCGACAAACAGCTAGACTGCTACCACACTACCGTGAGCAGCCGCTTTTTCTTTTCGATCGCCTTTTCTCCTCCAGGGGTCACGTGGTGGTAATAGCGATTCTGCAGTTCACATTTAAGCGGGTACCTAGCAATCTGCTTTCCAGTTCCCACTTGATTAAACTGCTGTTTTAAAATGGTTAAGATATGGGGACAACGAGGGGGGAAACGACTTACTATGTCCACAAATAACATCAAATCGCTTCAAAGGTAGGCGCAGGAAGTGATGTAAAAAAAAATCCTACTCCCAGTGGACATCGCAAGAAAAAGTGCCACAGTGGCCAAAAATGGACGTGGTCATGGGGGTTCTTGAGATAAATCATTTTGGAAACCAGGCAGTGATTTTAAGGCACCTTGTTCTAAAGAAAAAGGTGTTTTAAATCAGAAGTGCAGTAGCGATCCTAAACGTAGACTGAAGACTAATCCCCATATAGCCTCAATGATCACATGGTATGAAGGCTGGAGCAGACCCAGCAAGAGACCTAAAAAGATTGTATCCTACAATATGTATGTTTCTGTCTTTACTTAATTTATCTGCCTCTGTTCTAATCAGATTGTGAGCCTTCCAATCCAGATGTTATTGGACTAACTCCCATCAACCCTAGTAGCTAGAATAGCCAGAGAACAGGGGTGATATGTGTTGTCCAACAGCAGCTGAGTTGCTGAGGGATTCTGTCCCTCGTGGCATGATACATTCTAGCTGAGAGTTGCTTCAACAATGGGTTGAATAGGGACAAATCCTTAGTTCAAGACTTCATCTAACCCCATATTGAACTTGTTGCAATCCTAAAATGGAGTGAAGAATGAAGAAGGGAAGCATGATTCCAGAAGCTTCAAAATAGTCTTGTTATACCCTTCCAGCAAGACTTCATCATCTTCATAGGACTCAACCCGACTGCTGTTGGAAATTTCTCTGTTCTGGGTTTGACTTGGATGGGGTTGAAAGATTCCTTAGATCCAAATCTTCTCCTTCCCTGCCTACCATCACAGAATCCAAAACAGTTAGTTTGTGCATGTGTGTGTGTGTGTGTGCACGCAGAAGCTCACATACACGCACACACAGGTTGAAGTTCTGTCCCTAGGGGAGGTTTCACGGCAGAAAACTCCTTTTCATTGAAGTATCAAAAGAGAAGGTCTGATCTCACATCTTCCACTTGGAGGTTGGACATTCATTACTCATCACCAAGGACCCTGCAGGCAGAAATCTATTCATTTCTGGTTACCATTGGGACACGTTTCTGGACCATAGCTTTATAGCCTTAGTGCCCTGGGTAAGCAGTTATGCCACAGTGCAAACCTATGGGGTTCTGAAGACTATCCCATTAGTGAATGTGAAGTGCTCCAGACACAGAGATAGAAGAAGCTTTGTTGATATTGTTCCTTGCAAACTTTCCTTCAGTTGTTGAGGCATCTGCAAGAAGAAGGATCATCTGCAGAATATTTTGCTTTTGGCATTCCTGGACAGTTGTTTTTCCAGGGCACTCAGTAAAACAAGAGTAGCTATCCAGGCAGCTACTCTGTCTCTTATAGAAAAAAAATATACAGTATTATCAGTCTCCTCCGCTTTCTCACTAGAACGTTCCGAGAGCCATTTCACATTAGTCACTCTCTCCTCCCACAGAGAACAACAAATACTAATGGGATATGACACTAGAACAGCTGAATGAAGTGTCACTAATGGGACGAGACTGTCACATCGTGTCAGTGTAGGGGAAAGCCTGGCTTGCAGCTTCAGCTTGTTCTCACCCATGCCTGCAAGCACCAGGCAGTCCCTTGGGCTCCAAGGGAAATCAGATTCCCCTTGAGCATCTTCCAGTTGTTTGTAGAGTGGCTTGGATAGTAGTGTGCAAACATATGCCCTGGACAGCTGTGTGCCTGTCCTGGGCTTTGTCAGCTAGCCACAGAGGCGAGACTTCAGCTACAGAGTTGATGAAGTGCCTGCCACAAGAGAACGCTGGCCTCTGATGATCTCCAGAGGTACAAATGAGGGGTCTTGTTTCTGTCCATAGGCATGTCCATGCTTTACCTTGGATGAATTTTAGGAATTCATCACCCTATATTATTTGAGCTCTTTCTCAAGGCTGCATCTGAGCAGAGCTGTAGCCTAGTGATGCTTCAGAGGTCTGTCTGTATTCCTAGACTCATGTAAATGGCATAAAACTGAATAAGGCTGACTTCTAAATAGGCATACGTGGTGTGAAAATACTGCTGTGAAACATCCTTCCACATTAGTCAATGAGGACAGGAAAAAACTTGACTGGTTCTAAAATAAATGCATAAGTAAATAATCCCAGTTTGTGATCATTCCTTTTCTCAGTTTCATTTGCCTTATATAGTTTCCTTCACCTCTCTCCTTCCTTTCTGTTTGGAATATTTTAGGAAACTTAGATTTAAGAGATGACGGACAGAATTAGTCCTATAAGCCTGTGTAAGAAAGGGCATGCAAACCTTAGTGACAAGCAGCCACTCATTAAAGAAATGCTGTTTGTAGGAATCTAGCCAAACTCTCTATACTGCCCCACAGGCAAGCATTTCCACGTACACCTGAAAATTTTGCCTGATGTGCACCATCTAGCTTTCCGATGTTGCAATTATGAGATTTTCTCACTGCAGTCCTGTTTTAGATACCCAGCATTATAGGAAGGATATCATAGTTAACAGCACAGTCAAGCAAAATGGAATTGGAGAGCACAGTGAGCAGTTGAGCAGATGGTAAGTCTTCTTACATAGTCAGCTGATGTACTTGGAGAGAGAGCAAAGCTCTCCAGCCATAGTCACGAGCTGTCTTCGCCTTCCTTCATAACATAAGAGCATAAGAACAATAAGAGCCATGCTGGATCAGGCCAAAGGCCCATCTAGTCCAGCTTCCTGTATCTCACAGTGGCCCCACCAGATACATTTGAGAGTGCATGAGACTAGATACCTGTCTCCTGAAACCACTCCCCTGCGTCTGGTCCTTGAAGTACCCCGGTTTTAAGCCTGGAGATTACACATCCCAATCATGGTTTGTAACCTGTGCCAGGAATCTATCCAATCCCCTTTTGAAGACATCCAGGCCAGATGCCATCACCACATCCTGTGGCAGGGAGTTCCACAGACTAACAACGCACTGGGTGAAAAAATATTTTCTTTTGTCTGTTCTTACTCTCCCAGCCCTCAATTTGAGTGCATGTCCCCTAGTTCTAGTATTTTGTGAGAGGGAGAACTTCCCTCTATCCACTTTACTATTACCCTGCATTATTTTGTACGTCTCAATCATATCCCCCCTCAGGCGCCTTTTTTCCAGACTAAAGAGCCCCAAATGTTTTAGCCTTTCCTCATAAGGGAGGTGCCCCAGCCCAGTAATCATTTTAGTTGCTCTCTTCTGCACCTTTTCCAGTTCCACTATGTCTTTCTTGAGATGTGGTGACCAGAATTGTACACAATACTCCAGGTGCGGCCTTACTATTGTTTTGTATAATGGCATTATAATGTTGGCTGTTTTATTTTCAATCCCCTTTTTGATAATCCCTAGCATGGAATTGGCCTTATTCACCGCTGCAACACTTTGGGGAGACACCTTCATGGAGCTGTCCACCAACACACCAAGATCTCTTTCCTGATCCGTCACGGATAACTCAGAGCCTATGTGTTGATAGATAAAGTTTTGATTTTTTTGCCCCAATATGCATTACTTTACATTTGGCTACATTAAAACACATTTGTCATTTCGCAGCCCATTCCCCCAGTTTAGAGAGATCCTTCTGGAGCTCTTCACAATCTTCTCTGGTTTTTACCACAAGGAAAAGTTTTCCTGCAATTATTGTTTCAATTGTGGTGCAGTTCTGTTCCCTTCTTCTACGGCCACATCAGTGATCCAATGTCTGAAATTCTAGTAGCAAGTGCAGTAGGCTGCACTAGAAGAGGCCCTATGAGAATTTGATGAACTGACTCCCACATAAATTCAAATGGGCCTACTCTACGTTTGACTTCCTTTAGGAAAGAAATATGCAGTTGGAACACGTCCATTTGAATCAAGAGAACTTACAAGAGAGGTTATTTACCAAATCCTCATACACTGAATGAGTCTATTTTACAGATGTGCACAAAACAGAAAATTTGTGTTTCATTTTACTTCATTTGCATGCTGTTTATAGTTTATGTGATTGGGAGGAATGTTTCTTCAGTCTGCGGCGACTCGCCCTCCCCCCGGTCATGCCACCAAATCTGCCTGGCAAGAGTCTATCCCATTGGACGCCCTGAGGAAACTGTGTGGATGTATGTTACAGTGGACAACCAGAGCACCCAGTCACTGGCCAGGTCAGCATTCTTCGACCTGTCTGACGTCCCATGCGAAGAAGCTCATTTCACCGTGTCTACGTGTACTGGACGGCAGCGAACGGTAGGGAGGAAAGTCAATGGGTTCTGTATAGAATCCTTAGATGGCAGATCACAGTTTCTTCTACAACCATTACTGGAGTGGGATGACATACCCAATGACCGCAGCCAAATCCCCACACCAGAGGTTGCAAGAGCCATACCTCACTTGAGACATATAGCAAATCAGTTGCCTGCCTTAGACCCCGACGCCGAAATCTCGCTGCTGTTGGGAGTGGATGCCCCTGAGGCCCTCGGGCACCATGAATTAGTTCAAGGTCCATCAGGATCCCTACTTGCCTTCAGGACAGCACTTGGATGGGCCATTTCAGGCACAATCTACATAGATTGGTTGCAGGCTCCAACTCAGGCACATGTCTTCGCTACCTCCATCCTCAGTAATGATAGAAATTCTCACTTAATGCCATGTCAGGAACACTTCAAGGTTTCTCCATCTAATCCCACTCTAGGAGAAACAGTGTTCCAGCTCAGCAAAGAAGACAATGAAATGGCTTTGTCGATGGAGGACAAGTCCTTTCTGCAGTTTATGGAGACAGAGATGCAACAGGATGCCTCCGGGAGTTGGGTAGCCCTATTACCCTTTCGCATGCCCAGGCAACGACTGCCGATCAATCATGAACAAGCACTCTCCTGCCTCATGAGTCTCAGGCGACTGATGAACAGGGAGATGGAGATGAAAGCTCACCTGATAGAATTCATGAACAAGATGTTCCAGAACAAACATGCTGAACCAGCTCCACCCTTGGGAAGGTATAAAGAATGCTGGTACCTGCCATTCTTTGGAGTGTACCATCCCCCAAAACCAGGACAGATTAGGGTAGTTTTTGATGCCAGTGCACATTTTGAAGGCCTCTCCCTAAATAAGGCCTTGCTCACGGGACCCACACTCACCAACAGTCTTCTTGGCGTACTCATCCGCTTCAGGAAGGAGGCTATAGCCATTATGGCTGACATCCAGAAAATGTTTTACTCATTCATTGTTAAAGAAGACCATCGAAATTACCTGCGCTTCCTGTGGTTCACCAACGATACACATAATTCACAAATAGAAGAGTATAGGAGGCCATAGTTGGCAATTGCAGGAGAGGAACTATTCCCAAAAGCTTGTACTCTCATCCTATACTCTTTGCTGAGTGTTTCTTTCCCCCTCTTTTTAAAGTATATTGGCACCACTTGTTTGTTTGCAGTTCATCTCTCTGGTTGTTTGTTAAGTCTGCGTGCAGTAACAAAAGCAATATACACCAGTCAGTAATTTCAAACAACTGTAAGCAAATAGATTTTTTTTACTCTTTCTCTTACAAACGCCTCAGAGTGATTCATTGAGACATTTATTGCCAGATAATGAGAAATGGTTGCACTCTTGGGACTTTGTAACTGTTGTCCTCTGTGGTTCTCTGTATTTCCACTGCATGGCAAAAGTACTTTTACTAGAAATTCAAAACTCTGAAAAAGATGCAGTGACTCCTGTGGACTAATTCAGCCTTAGCGTCAGCCAGTAATTTTATAGAAAGAAAGAGAGAGAGCGGGGGTGGGGGAGAAAGAAAGAAAGAAAGAAAGAAAGAAAGAAAGAAAGAAAGAAAGA
>JAHTLZ010000129.1:61800353-61839706 GCA_023846285.1 Phrynocephalus versicolor
GGTCCCCGGCCTCCCCCCTCTCCTCTCCTGGGCTGCTCTGGTGGGGGTATCCTTGTCGTCTCGCCAACTCGCCAAGCGGCGGCACAGAAAAAAAGTTTTAAATTTTTTTAAAAAACCCTGATTCCCGGCCAAAAAAGCAGGCGAAAATATGCCTGCCTGAGTGAGGGCACCTACTAGAGGGGTGGTTTCGGGGGGGGGGGTCCCCGGCCTCCCCCCTCTCCTCTCCTGGGCTGCTCTGGTGGGGGGCATCCTCGTCGTCTCGCCAACTCACCATGCCATGCGGTGCGGGCGGGGGATCCAACATGGGGCGACTGCAATATTTATTTTGAAATCGTGGTCCAAAAACACACCAAAGCACCACAGAAACATGCAAAAATAGCTATTTTAAAACTGCCTTAATTTTTACAGTAGCAGCAGTGGGTTTTTCTTCCAACAAAACGTCTCCATTGATTTTATTTTATTTTATTTTTATTTTTTTACACCTGCGCAATGATGGGCTGGCCATGGGAGTGGACCATGCAAATTTTTGGAGCCATTCCACCAATTGCATGGCCACTTGGCCAGGTTTTGACTGTGACTTCTGGGATTTGCCAGTCGGGCATAAAAAGCCCACTAACCCTAGCCCGAACCCGAACCCTAAGCCTAAGCCTAACCCATACGCCAGTACACTGTCCTTCTTAGTGGGTCAGAGAGGCACCCAGAGGTGCACCCCACTAACTCACCCTAACCTTACCTGTAACCCTAAGCCTAGCCCTTGCCCTAACCCTAACCCTAAGCCAGATCTGTGTACTCGCATTGCACTACACGCAAGTACACTTCCCTTCTTAGTGAGCCGTAGGGCACCCATAGGGGTCCTCTCTCACTTCGCTCCCCAGCCCAAGTAGCCATAACGCCAGTATGCCAGTATGCTGTCCTTCTTAGTGAGTCAGAGTAGAGGCACCCAAAAGAGGTGCCTCTGCCTGCCACCGCAGCTTGGTATGCATATCCAATTGGCTATGTGTACCCTTTTGTAGCGGGCCAGAGGAGGCACCCACCCCAGAGACGTGCCTCCAGGAGCCCGCACCCCCCAAAACCAGTACTAATGACAGACGAAAAAACGACAAATGAAATGACAAATTTTTTGAGAAATTTCGTGAAGAACGGAAACGAGCCGAAACGGGCCGGCTCCGACACACGACAACTCGAAGCGTCATTTTTCCTGGTCGTGCCCATCTCTGATTAGCAGATATTAGCTTATTCCCCCCCCCCCACTGGCGGCGGGGATTGTAACATCAAACCCCTCTTTCTAACTCCTAGGTGGCAGCCCTCCCCCCAATGCTCCAAACAATGCTGAACAGCACATGTTGAGTTCCGGGCATATTTTATCCCCTTAAAATCACCTTGCATCCTGAGGCAACAGATGGTGTATATACCTATGTGGCCCTACATATACTGTTGGATTTCAGCTCCCACCCTCCCATGCCATTAGCTGAGCTTGCTAGAACTGATGTGGGTTGTAATTCAACTACCTTTGGAGAGTCACACAATCCCCAGCCTGGTTGTATGGTGTTTTGACAAGCAAGAAAAACATATAAGAGACTTGGTTGATTTCTATGCTGTGTGAATGATAAGGCCATCAGTCATACATTTGACATATAAAGTGGGAAAGGAGGGGTTTGCTTTAAGAATAGAAAGAAAACAGGCGAGCAGGACAGTACATGATTTTGGTCCACTCTGTGGGTGAACTAACTGCACAGACGGTTCAGCCAAAGAATGTGGTTTTGGATCTCCTTTTATTTTCTTTTTCTTCTGCTGCTTGTGCTGCCACTGTTCCCTTATCACTTTCTTCCACAGAGCTACACTGGTAAATTTTAAATTTCAGGCTTAGACCTGAGAGTTCCTTTAGAGTCATATATATGAAGAGAGAGAGAGACAGACAGAGAGAGAGAGAGAGAGAGAGAGAAATATGCAGGCAGTGGAATTGTTCCACATCAACAAACTGGTTCTAGATAGTTTCATCTCTACTGGAGGCCATGCTTCTGTATGCCTAATGGGTTTCACCATCAAACCTCTAAACAATTCACATCACAACAAGGATAGGTCACAACAGTATTTTATTGCAGTGAGACAAAGTCTATTCTAAAACCCATTATTTTTTAGATTTCATCCAATTTAAGGGAACAAATTCCAGAGGTTTGGGCCTTTGGCCTCAAAAGGTTGCACCTGATCCAGTTCCACTCTCCAACTTTTTTGTTTGTGATTGTGTGAGTTGTTCAGTTTATTTTAACTGAAAAAAAGCTCCCTTGTGCCCTCTAGTGGTCATAGGGAACAACTTTACTTTAGGTTTTGTTTTGCTACTTCTGAACCGCTCTAAATAACTTTTGGTTGGGGGAGCGGAGAATTTGGAGCATGACTACATGGTCAAATAATGCAAGACTTGCTGCACCTATAAAACTGGTGAATTAGGAGAAGTTTTTTTTTAACTGATCATGTAATGCAAAGGCTGACTCAAATTGAATCAGCCCCTTTGGCTCCAAAAGCAGTTTTATTTCTCTACTACTGAGGGACTTCTGCTTTTTTGACCAAGCCAGAATGATTCAAAAGCTTGGCTTTTCTCCCTGTGGTTCCTTGTGATACATTCTTGTAAAGATGAGAGTGTTTCTGTAGGTGGTGTTTTGGAGATGTAGACAGTTGGGATGTGATGTTCAGGCTGGCGTTGGGGACACAGAAAGGCAAAGCACCATTATTTTATGTCTGTGAAGAATCTCAGTCATCCAGGTGAGTTTATCTGGAAGTTGAGTCATGGCAACTGGACTTCTTTTTCTTGAGAGATAGAAGCGTTCCACTGCTCATCCAAACAGCTTCATCAGTCTGAAGGGTCTTGTGCAACGTTTCTATCTCTCAAGAAAATGAAGTCCAGTTGCCATGCCCCAACTTCCAGACCATGATTTTAATGTGAAAGATCAGGTGCTAGTCCTGAATCCTGTCAGATCATGTGGAAAGGCCCTTTTGTTGTCAAGCAAAAGCTTCATGCTGTTATTCCCTTGATGGGTCTGAAAGTGTAATTAAAATTACCTTCCCCCCTCATCCATTACTCTTCCCCCTTCCTTTCAAGTAATGCATGTAGGAGTTACTTCATCAGTGTTCACATAAGGTTTTAATCTATTAGTATGATCACCTGTGACTGTAGATGAGGTAATTCCTACATGTATTACTCAAAAATAAGGGACGAATATTGGATAGGAAGGGAAAGGCGGTGATCCCTGTTACAGAATAATTTTGACAAAGTGAATTATGATGTATTTTGAAAAATTGTTTGAAGCATTTGATGTTCTCTACTCTTAGGCTGTGAAATACCTTTCCGTGTTATTTTTCTACAGAAATGATTTAGTAGTCTGGAGCTTTAAATGAAAAAGTGGCTTCACAGCAAATCGTAAAATGATCAATAGAGGTGGGACCAGAGGAAAGAAGGAATGATCTGCAAAGGCAAGACCAGGGGGAGGAAGGAAAGATGGGGGCTGTGGCTGGAATGTGAATTTCATCAAATCCAGTATGAACAGTGAACTCTCAAATTTATCTGCAGCCCCTATGTGAACACTGTGTGAACATAATACAGGTTGTGAATCAAATTGCACCCCAGCTCTATTCAGGTGTTTCACAATATGTAGAATAACTAAGTTGAAAGGAGTGATCTAACTCTTCCCCCTCCATTATAATTTTTATTGCTCTCCTGCACATGAAGAATAAATATCTAAAGAGGGACGGAATGCTCTTTTATCTATGTGCACTCTCAATTTGACCTGGGATTCTAACAGAGGGTGGATGTTTCCCCCATTTAGATACACTCCCCTTTATTTATGTCTAGAAGGATAATGGAAATGATTGTGTATGGGGTGGGTCTAAAATGCTCCCCCCCCCCCGTATGTGTGCATACTCTGCACTTGTAAAGATTCATAAATGGGGCTTCTCTTTTATTTGGTCAGCTATTTGACACTGGGAGGTGACTTGTGCATTATTTTAAACAAAGGTCACTCTTTTGAATGCTTCGTTGGATTGAATCAAAGTGCTTTAGCCAGTTTTATGAGCAGAATGATTACTATACTGCCTCTTGACCTCAACGCATGACCCAACATCACTAATAATAAGTGGCATTTTTCGAAAGTTTGACTAATTGTGTTCATTTGTTAATTGGATTCCAGCAAAACTATAAACTGAATTGGATGGGTTTGGATTTATTAGGGTGCATGCATTTTGTTTTCATTACCAATACCACTTGCAAAATGGAACTGTTTTACTTGCTTGGCTTTTATGTTTGTCAAGTAATGGATTGCTAATTGTTGTTGTTTCTTCATTATCCACCATCATTACTGTAAAGGGCAAGCTACAGTGTGTGCAATGGGTCTAGTGATTTGGGCAGAAGTCAACCCTGCATGGAAGTGATTTAATCTAGAGCCTCATTATGTACTAGCCGAAGCACATCTCCATAGATCTCAGCACTGCCATTCTGATTTATCTTGGCTAGGGATCTACTCCAGAATAAAATTCATGATCCATCTTGCTCTTAATGGCTTTATTTACTAATCTAGGGAAAATGAACTTTTCTTCTGTCAGACAATACAACCGTCATCTCTGAAGAATCAGGCTGTCACACTCATCAAGCCACAAATTATAGCTATGCTGCTGAGTGTTTTATCAGTAACAATTCTACCCCAGCAATTTCTGTTAGGCCAAGCAAAAGCCATTTGGGAATCACATTTCCAACCGATAAGTTGCATTTCAGTTTCCAGAAGGTTCACATTATAAACAAAGGGGATGAGTTACATTTAGCAAAGTGGGATCCTGGCAGAACCATCATGTGGCAATAATTGCAGTCATCTGTGTATGCAATAATTTTCCTCTCTATGTAACTTCAGTGCATTTGCATAATCCTTGCATTACATTGAGCCAAAGCAGATATTCAAAGCTGTTGAACAATTATAATGTAGATTTATGATTCAACCTTTTCTTGTTATTAGATCCACAGGTGGAGTGCTGTACCCTCACTAAACCATACGGCCGTGAAAGTTTATATCCACAACTCATTGACCATTATACTCAAAAAGGGTCAAAGTAAGGCCAAATTGGGACTCCTTTTGTGGTAGAGTTACTAAGGATGTTGCCGTAGTGCAGCTCATGATCTTTGCGCCAGAGTACCTTGCCATTTCCAGCAACCCCACCCATTCCTAGCTGGTTTCACAATACAAGCCATGGCATCAGCAGGTAAGTTTATAATTAGAGATGGACATTTTGTATTTATATCCCCATGGATATGAATACCTTACTCCAAGTTTCTCCATCGCTTTTCACACCAAGCACACAGAAGGAACAAATCAGTTGTAATGGACACCCTCCATAAAACAGATTGGAGAGAGGGTTGTTGGGATTCTTCCTGTTCATATACACCAACATTTTATTTATACGTTTTAATCATATCTATCTATCTATCTATCTATCTATCTATCTATCTATCTATCTATCTATCTATCTATCTATCTATCTAGATAGATAGATAGATAGATAGATAGATAGATAGATAGATAGATAGATAGATAGATAGATAGATAGACATCTGACTCTGTACAGCTGGTTCATATACCTCTTTCTCATTAATGTGTTCTGAAGCCAAGCGAGGATAGAGGGAGAGCAGAGAACCTGTAAAGGAGAAAAGAGTTCAGGAAATGGTGGGAGTGGCTGCAAGAGAAATGATCACTAATGATGGTGCTTGTCAAAAATCAGATGAACCTCTTTGTGATTCAGCAGTTCTTGTTCTTTTGAACTGAAAAGACAGATCTTACATGTGTACAGTACTGAATATACAGGATATATTATGCTGATTCTCATCAGCAATGGAGGAGTGTGAAGTTTAGGTTTTTATTGCATGTCACTGTTGAAAGTTTAGACAGTAAATATTCGACACAGCAAAGTATTCTGCTTATATACCACCTCATAGCACTTCAGGCACTCTCTGGGCAGTTTACAATTTAATTATGCAGGCTACATACACATCCCCCCCTCCCGCAGCAAACTGGGTACTCATTTTACCAACCTTGGAAAGATAGAAGGCTGAGTGAACCTTAGGCCTGCTATCTGGGACTGAACCCCAGAACAAGGTCTTCTCTCATTAGAGGACAAATGTGGTGGCCTTGGCAGTGGGAGAAGACTTTTGTTTTCCATGGTACAGGGCCATGCAATTCCAGTGCTCCAGCTGGAGAAACTTTGCTTTGTTTGCCTTATTCTTTCCTATCCACTCCCCTTACAACACATTGCTTTCTGGCTTGTTTGTGCTTATGCGGACCCCTATGGACGCTTTGTTTCATGCCAGGAGAAGGGAATCTCAGCAAAGGGCCTGTAATTCAGATTTCAGCTGAGAGAGCAGAGGTGGGGGGGGGGAGAGAGAGAGAGAGACCTGAAAAGAGGCAGGAGCAGCTATTCCACTGAAGGATGTTAAAACCTTTACCAATTTGGTTTACGTAGAAGAATTTAAATATACTTGTGCACAAAAGAGCTTTGGGAGGATGAATCTATGTCATGAGCTTATGCACTTGCATTTGTAGTTTAGGACTTTAAAGGGAGTATATTAGAACTGTTTTCTTTGGGTTGTGGATCTCCTACCTGACATATTTTGCTCCCAAAGATTTGCATATTTTTTTGTCCCTAAAAGCAACATCTGATATTGTACAGCACTGAGGAAAGAACTGTGAGTGTACCATCCAGTTTTGGACTGCATTTTATTGTGGCTTCTGGTTTTTTATATTTGAAACAAAAATTATATTTTTGTAAAATCCACTGTGTTTGGAGTATTTGTATAAAGCTCCACGGGACCAAGAGAATGGCAAACGTGCAAAGCGTATTTAAGCAGAAACTAAGAAATCAGAAACAAATATGTACCCTACAGAAAGAGCTAGCTGTGTCATTCCAACTTTACCTAGCTTTAAAATGATTGCATCGACCCTCCAATATTAGGATTCCCTTACAAATATATCCACACACATGCACAAACAAACAAACAAAACCCAAAAAACACACTTCCTTGTGTGAAAAAAAGTCTGAAACCCCACTGACAGAACCAAGCATCTATTTATGGGGCAGGGAGGAAAACAAGTGTGTCAAGGCCATTGAAAAGAATCCTTCCAGAACAGAGAATCTTTTTAAGGGGTTTAAAAATGAGGGAAGTACAGAGCTCCAGCCCTTTGATGTGAACTTGCAAGTGTCTACTCATTTGAGAAAATCCCTTTAACCAAGGCACCAATGTCATGGAATATTTTCACATCAGCAGAACTGACTGACACCTAGCCTGTGGTATTTGGGGATTTTCCTTGCTTAAGGCACTCTCAGACCATTGGTCATAGATAATTAGATAGCCATGCCCTATACAGTGCATAACCAAGCACGTGGCCTTAGAAAGCGAGGCAGAGAGAGAAGCTAAAATAAGTGCACTGCTGACCAAGAGTGGGCATAAGATCTATGCCCTTGGACAGTAGAACCTTGTTAACTTTAAACTCACTGAGGCACCTATTTCATAACCCCTTTGAAGAGACAAATTATCCCTCCCTCCCTCTCCGTTTAAATTTAATAGCAGCAGTATTCTGCTACAGCTGATCGGTAGCTGGACACCATCTGATTGCTACATAACATCAGCCTTATCTTATCTTCCTCCTTTGCGACTGCTCAGAGAAAGTATTATAAACCAGTTGCCTGGGAGACAAAAAAAAAAAGGCACTGCTTCCGATGAGGGGGAGTTATCCACCCAGGAACTTGCTTAAGGTCGTCTCACATACTATAGACAGAAATAAACCCTCGTTTGTTACTGACATTTACTTGGAAGCAACCTTGGCTTTCTTTTAAAAGCATAACTGTGTATATTTAATCTGGTAAGAGCCTGAAATTCTGTTGCCTAGTGTAGTTAGAGTCTCCCTAACGAGCCTATTTAGACCATTGTTCATCTGATGAGCCTAATTAAGGCCAGGGTGACTAGAGGTCAAAGCTGCCTATAAGAGTCAGGACTTGCACTAGCTGTATTCAGACCGATAAAGCTGTTTGGATGAACAGTGAAACGTTTCTATCTCTCAAAAAAGAAGTCCAGTAGCCATGACTCAACTTCCAGGTGCTATTGTATGCTTTACCTAAAGAACAGCCACTGCACACAACCCTATTAGGAGGCTGCTGGGAGGATGCCTAATCCCAGTCTTTTTTAGAGAGGGAAGAAAGGAAGGCAGAGGACACAAAGTTGCCCAGCAACAGCACTTTGACAGCAAGCTTTCTCCCGAGCCCCTAGTCCAAGTCTTTCCCACCCCACTATGGTGATAGCCCTTCTTGGACTGTATAGATCGATACCAGCAGTTGGAAGTAAGATGAGGAGCAAGTAGAGGTGTACCACCTAAAGCTTCTGCGCTATTTTCAAAGACAGCCCCACAAATAAGCTCATTCCAGTAATTTAATGTGGATGAAAGTAAAGTATTGAATAATTGAAATGAGATTTGCTGCATCGAGATAAGCTTACAGCTGGCATACCAGACTGATAAAATATAGTCTTTTATATTGGAGCTGTCTGTATCTCACCAGAGAGCTCTGAACTGAGAGTCTCTCAGATTAGATGCTTCCTCTCACCAGGAGTGTGATCCCATCCAGAATCAATTGAACCCTTCTTCCCAGGCCTGCTGGCTTTCTGTATCAGAATGCTTGCCTGGATTAAGCTGCATCTTATTTACTCACCTTCATTCCAAAACAACCTCTAGATGCAGGTGGTCAACTGTAGCTTAAACTGTCTGGTGGGGGGGAGCACATCTGATGAAATCTTGAACTCTGCCAGTGGTTTTATGTAGATGTCAAATAGTGCAGCTTGGAAAGTTACTTATTAAAAGCAATTTATTCCAGTTAATCATCACAGCGTTCAAAAAGTAGCCTGTTGTTTTTATCTACTGCATTGTTGAAAATCTAACCTGCTACATTACTTGTTGCAGTCCTTTTTGCTTTACTCTTTGTTGTTACCACTTTCCACACACTGTTCTGCCGTCCTAGACTGTTTGTTTCCTCATGATATTGCCAAGGCTGCATGAACACACACTGTTATGTTATCAATATTATACGGTGGCAACATAACAGTTGGATAGCAGTTCTAGTACTCCCTTTGGTGAGCACCACTCAAAGTGGGCTTCTTGTGTACCAACTGGGTACTGGGTTGGGAAAGGACAATGAAGAAAATTCCAGGAGGAAAAAAAAAGATTATTGACCATAGAATCATAGAATAACACAATCACAGAATCATCAAGTTGGAAGAGACCTCAAGGGCCATCCAGTCCAACCCCCTGCCATGGAGGAACCCCATCACAACATTTCCAACAGATGGCCATCCAGCCTCTGCTTAAAAACCTCCAAAGAAGGAGACTCCACCACCCTCCATGGCAGCATATTCCACTGCTGAACAGCTGTAACTGTCATGAAGTTCTTCCTAATGTTCAAATGGTATCTCTTGTCCTGTAGTTTGAAACCAGTGCCCCGAGTCCTAGTCTCTGAAACCATGGATGACTTGGCTCAGGTCAGTATCAGCAAAAGTCCTGCAGTCAGAGTGGCACAAACAGGGTGTACTACCTTGGGGTATATTCCTTTAATGGTTGCAGCAGTAGTTATTCAGATTATATGTTGAGTAGAACAGGATTGGGTGGGTGCTTATTGCAGTCATGCAGTCATCCAATGTTAGTCTAGAGCAAGTTAGACCTATTACATCAAAGAATGTAATGTCTGATGTAATAAATGCTGAGTTACCAAGTTCACACTGATTCAATAGAGTAACTTAGGTTGGATATTATTATTGAATTTGAAACATAGTGTCCTCAACTGCTTTTTCCCCCTGGGGTTCTTGATGGCAAAGAATTAGAATGTCTCTAGATAAACAGAATTGCAGCCATGCACACTACAGCTAGCTATCAACATAGACTTATTTAAAATGTGGTATTGCTGCACAGCTTTACAGATATCATGAACTTCAAGAAAGACAAATTTAACAGTATACTGTTAAATGAAAAAATGATTGATACACTGGTCAAAGATACTATGATAAGATGGGCAGAAAACTTTGGTTATTCTATTCATCTAAATAAATGGGACTCTCTGTGGAATACAGTTAAAATCTTTAAATCTATTTCTTTTAAGGAAAATTGTTATAAGATGTTCTATAGATGGCATCTCGCACCACACCGATTATCTAAGATGTACAATTGCTCACCTAAATGTTGGAAATGTAAATATGATTGTGGTACCTTTTACCATATGTGGTGGACATCTAAAGAGGCAAAGGCATATTGGAAAATGGTAAAACTATTTTTAGAAAGATGTCTGAAAATTAAGATAGAGCTCAGACCAGAACTTTTCTTATTAAATATAGTAGATATAAATATTTCATATGATCAGAGATATGTACTTCACCATGTAATTGTTGCTGCAAGGATACTGTATGCGAAATTCTGGAAACAACCAAACGTGCCAACAGAGAAGAACTTCCACGAAAAGATAAGAGAATGTATCGAAAACGACAGACTCTCCGGCTATTTAAAGGGAGACTATGATGAGATCTCTCGGAAAAGATGGCAAGAAGTAACAAACCTATTAGTATTGTGATAATATTTGGCAATTTATCAATATGTTAAATCACTATTTTTACTTTGCTTGACATACTCAATGTAAATTTTAAAACTGTATCCCCCCCCTTTTCCCCCTTTCCCCCCCCATACCCTCTCCCTTTGTCCTTCCCTTAAAAACCCAATAAAATTTAAAAAAGAAAGAAAGAAAGAAAGAAAGACAAATTAAGAAAACATCTCCCTGATGACAAAACAAAGGTAATCAAACTATGGGGTGCATTATGAGAAAACAATGCCACTGGAAAAGACAAAAAGTGTTTGGAAACACTGGAGGCAGCATGAAAAGAGGAAAGCCAATCCTTAGATGGATGAATAAGGTAAAGAAGGCCATGGCCTTGAGTTTGCAAGAACTAAACAGGGTTGCGGGCCGAACCATTGGAGCATCATTAATACATGTAGGAAGTGACTTGAGAGCACACAACAAGAAAAGCAATTACCAAAACAAAAACAAATCTGTTGTTAAAAGTTCAAAAGGGGAAGATTATTTTGCCCAAAGTGAAAAGTTAGCTTCTGTAATGGAAAACCTTGACTTCTCTTAGTGCTTGGTGTTCATGAAAACACATGTCCAGTGAAAGAAGCAAAAGACATTATTTCCAAGCATTGAAGGTCCTCCTTAGACCTTATCTTTGCGACTATTGGTAATTTCTCTAGGGAGGTTTTCCATTTGCTGTCTGCTTTTAGTACTAATCACCCATTTATAGCTGTAAGGATGTACTGATCGGATAATGCAGGTTGAGAGGCAGGTGGAGTGGTGGTGGTGGTGGTGGCGGCGAAAATGAAATTCAGAAGAATATTCCTTGCTTTAGATAGAGCTTCTATCAGCTTGCAAGGAATACAAATCCATCTCCTTGTATACAAAAGCCAAGTCTCTGCTTTTCTCTCAAATAGACATGGGCACGGAGCGGCAAAATTCTTGTTTCCATTTTCCGTTATCGTTATCGTTACGTAACGATAACGGTAACGAGAATTACTCTGCTCCAGCTTGAACCCGACCCGAAAAAAGAAAAATTGGCTCGGGTTTATCATTGTCATTCATGGCATTGCAGCGATGGCGCGATGCCAATACCAACAGCAGTACAGAAAAAAAGTTTTTAAAAGTTTTAAAAAAAACCCGATTCCCGGCCAAAAAAGCAGGTGAAAATATGCCTGCCTGAGGACACCTACCAGAGGGGTGGTTTCTGGGGGGGAGGGGTCCCCAGCCTTCCCCCCCTCTCCTGTCCTGGGTCGCTTGCACCAGGCGGGGGGAGGGGGTCGGTCATCCTCGTCGTCTCCATTTGCCATGTGATAGTGGGGATCCAAAATGGCGACTGCAACATTTATTTTGAAATCGTGGTCCAAAAACACACCAAAGCACAACAGAAACATGTGAAAATTAGGTATTTTAAATGCCTGAATTTTTATAGTAGCAGCAGTGGATTTTTCTTGCAATAAAATGTCTCCATTTATTTTATTTTATTTTATTTTTATTTTTATTTTTTTACACCTGCGCAATGATGGGCTGGCCATGGGATGGGACCATGCAATTTTTTTGAGCCATTCCACCAATCGCATGGCCAGGTTTTGACTGAGACTTCTGGATGTGCCAGAGGGCATAAAAAGCCCACTATCCCTATCCCTATCCCGAACCCTAACCCTAACCCTAGCCCATACGCCAGTACACTGTCCTTCTTAGTGGGTCAGAGAGGCACCCAGAGGTGCAGCCCACTAACCCACCCTAACCCTAAGCCTAACCCTTACCCTAACCCCAAGCCTAACCCAGATCTGTACGCAAGTACACTTCCCTTCTTAGTGGGTCAGAGGCACCCAGAGAGGTGCCTCTCAGAGCCCACTATCCCCCTACCCCTACCCCTACCCCTAACCTGTACGCCAGTACGCTTTCCTTCTTAGTGGGTCAGAGTAGAGGCACCCAAAGAGGTGCCTCCCAGAGCCCACTTACCCTAACCCCAACCCTAACCCTAACCTGTATGCCAGTACACTTCCCTTCTTAGTGGGTCAGAGGCACCCAGAGGTGCAGCCCAGAGCCCACAAACCCTAACCCTAACCCTAACCCCAACCCTAACCCTAACCCCATGCTCTGGGACGTCAAATTGCGCTAAATCGCAGTGGAAACGACAAATGACAAACGGAAACGACAAATTTTTGAAAATTATCGCGACAAACGGAAACGACCCGAAACGGACTTGTTCCAACAAACGACTACTCGAAACATCATTTTTTTTGGTCGTGCCCATCTCTACTCTCAAATGAAGGTTCAGGGACATTTGTGAAAGTGAAGCTGAGTCACTGGGGGGAAATTGCCTAGCTGAAAAGCAATGACATCAGATTTGTCCTAAGGCAGCAGTTCCTAACTTTAGATGCCCAAATGTTGTCGGGCTACAACTTCCAGCTTCTGTGGTCACTATAGCCACTAGGGATGGGCATGAAATGAAGAAAATGTTTACAATTACCATGTAATTGTAGCTAAAAAGAGAGAGATAAAAACAGCAAATCTGGACAGTACTTCAAGTAAAAGGCATGTGTTTACATGGCCTTGTAGACCAAAGATTGCTTGTAGAATAGGATGCAGGTACCTTTCTTAATATATAGATAGAACATAAGTATCCTTAAGACATAATGGATCTGCTATTTTGTTTAGAATAATGCCAGTAGATATACACTGTCTTAAATGTTTGCTTTGTTTAGCATGTTGCACCAGAGTAAGTCCATTGAATCACTGGGGATTTGGGTTAGGGTTAGGGTTTTGTTTCATTACTAACAAAATTTTAAAGTAGTTTCGTTACTAACAAAGCAAAACGAAAATGAACCTCTATGCTCCCCTGAGGTAAGCCCATCAAATTTGAAAAGGTTTTGGGGGTAAGGGGACTGAGTAAATAAGCTCCAAAGGGGGTGCCTCTAGGAAGCTTTTTTCCTAATTGGAATCGAAAGCCAAGCCTCGGGTAAGTAATTTAGAGTGCATATTTTTTTAAAAAAAATGCACTCAAAATTATTTTTAAAAAATACGATTTACTTACCTTGGGCACCAAAATATCCTGAAATACTATAGAGTAAACTCCCAAATTGCTGGAGTGGAAACTTCCCATTACGCTTGTCAATTAATTACCTGGACCCCCTTTAAAGCTTCAGAACTAAGACCCCTTTACCCTAAATATTTCCAGATTTCAGGTAGTGACTTGAAATTCCTTGGGTAAAGTAACCCTGCTAATTTGTAGCCAAAGGTAAGTAAATTTTATTTTTTTAAATTATTTTCAAGTGCATATTTTTTAAAAAAAAAATACTCAATTTTTTTCACTCAAAAATTACTTACCTTGGGCTCCAAAGTAGCAGGGGTAGCTTCCCCAAGCACTTTCAGTTCACCCCCTGAAATCTGGAAAAATTTGGGGTTAAGGGGGCTGAGTAATTAAGCTCCAAAGGGGGTGCCCCAGGAAGTTTTTTTTCTCATTGGAATAGGAAAAGCCAAGCCATGGCTCGGCTTCCAATTCCAATTAGAAAAAATGCTTCCTTGGGGCACCCCTTTGGAGCTTAATTACTCAGCCTCCTTACCCCCAAACCTCTCCAAATTTGGAGGGCTTAAAGGGGAGGGTCCAAGGGAGCTACCAATCAAAATTGGTGCCCCTTGGACCCAGGGGAGCTGTTTTAGATAGTAACAAAATGGTTCATTTTAAAAAGAACATAAATGGCCGTTTCATTACTATCCGAAACAGAACGCTGCCTGTGATTTCATTAGCTTATGAAACGATTTGTAAGCTAACAAAACAACAAAACAGCATTATGTTTTCCATAAAGTGCCCATCCCTAATAGCCACCAATCAGTGATTATAGGACTCAAGATGTGGAACTACTGACCCAGTTGAAGACTCTGGTTGGTATATTGCTTTCTTGCTTTATTTATATCCCCTGTTGTCACATGCTACCAGGTCACATAACAGTCTTATTCATTAATCAGTCTTATTAATTTATCACTTTTAAATTGTTCAACTGCCTTGAAGGCTCGAAGTTCCACCCTGGAGAGATCCTCATTGGGCAAGGCCTGAAAAGGGGGACATAAAGACCACTGCCAAAACCACCATCGAAACCTGCAAAGGATGGTTTGACTGGACCACCTATGGAACCAGTGGAAATTGTAATTAAGAAGGGAGTCATATCAGATCTCTCAGTTCCTGCTTATGATCCAGAACTGAACAGAATAGAAGAAATAATTCCCTTAGATTATAACAGTTATTAAAACAAGAGATGGCGCTATGTAACTCACGATGGGGAGGACAAGGTCCCAAAAGCAGCTGCATATAATGCACAGAGATGCTGTGAAAGAATGGAAAATCACACCTGAGAGATGGAACCCAAAAACAATATAGGAGGGATCAAATCACCTAAACTGTTAGTGCAGGAAGAAAGAAGGTCATACCACATTAAATGCCCCTCTGCCAGAGCTAGATATATGCCAGAGGGAACACCATGGGAATTCTTACATTATTTTCTCTCTCTTTATCTTTCTTTAAATTAAAAAATATTTTTGACAATCAACTTAAAATAACATGCTCTACTTAATATAACTCATTGTGCATATTATATAGAGCAGTGGATCTCAACCTTCCTAATGCTGCGACCCTTTAATATAGTTCCTTATGTTGTGGTGACCCCTTGCCCTGCTTGGAAGAGACCACAAGCCCTCTTTGGCAGACCACTGCTGCAGGTGCCATAGAGAATTTTCCCCTACAGGCATCCTTAGCCAATTGCAGCCTCCGGTGCCATTGACTGACATCCCACCAACCAATCAAGCTGTAACTCACTGTTTTTCCCCTTCCTCCCCCTCCTCCTCTAGACACAAGCCGTTTTGTGCCTTTTTCTTCATTGGTTCATGGCGACCCCTGTGAAATAGTCATTCAACCCCCAAAGGGGTCCCGGCCCCCCAGGTTGGGAACCACTAATATAGAGTAACACAACACATTAAATGTTCTTAAACTATCCAGTAGTCCAATCCATATTCCATGTTATGCAATTTTGATTTTCGTATAAAATCTGTCATCAGACAAGGCTGCCATATTTTCAGGAATTTATCAAGTTTTATTTCTCCCCTGTATAGTTTAAACCTACTAGTCAGCGTTTCCATACTGCTATGTTCTATAATCTATTTACAAATCTTGTGAGTGAGAGATCCTGGGCATATTTCCAAGCCTGAGTAATTTCCATTCTAGCCACGCCCATGAGACTGACTATTAATTCTTTATTAGCTAGCTTTTCATCTCCCCCAGTAAATAATGAGAATAATAATAACATTTCATTTGGAACAATTTACTGTTTGGTTATTTTCTCTATCCAGTTAATTATCTTATTCCAAAAATGTTTCTGTCTTCAGGCATACCAGTCATGAGTTCTGTTATATCCACAATTACATCAACACTTATCTGAGATTTCTTGGTTAATTTTGTGCAACTTGGAGGGTGCAAATACCATCAGTGTACTGTTTTGAAAACCATTTGTTTGGTTTTCTCTGAAATTGATTTTTGTGGATGTACAGTCCTAATCCTTGCCCGTAATTCATTCTATATGATACCATTTATATTTGTTTCCTAAACAATTTTACACCCTAAATCTCTGGTAAATTCTTTATCTACAATACATTTATATACAGCATTATTGAAGTTAACACCTTGTTTGTATTCTTACCTTTTTTTTACATAGCATCATTCAAATTCTGTTAGTGATCTCTTGGGGCCTTGGCTTTGGTATATTTTAGAGATGGGCAAGAAATGAAAAATGAAACATGGTTTTGTTGTTTCATTAAGTAACAAATAGTTAGTGTTTCATTTTGGAACACCATTTTCCCCAAAGGGATTTGTCCTAGAGCAAATGGCAGGGGAGCTTCTTCAAGTTCTTCCCTGTAAGCCCCCCAAATTCGGAAAGGTTTAGGGGACAGGGAGCTGAGATATTAAGCTCTAGAGGGGGTGCCCCTAGGAAAAACTTTCTAATTGGAATTGGAAATTTGTAAGCCAAACTTCGAGCAAGTGATCATTGCCTCTGTGGTTTGGCTTCCAATTCTAATGGCAGGGATAGCTTCCTCAAATGATTCTCAGTAAGCCCCTGAAATTTGGAGAGGTTTGGGGTTTAGAGAACTGAGTTATGAAGATCCAAAGGAAGTCTGTGTAGTTAACTGAAATAGTGTGTATGAGGCACACTACCAATATAGGGACTAAGCTGCTTAATTAACTCCTGTATTACTGACATGTGGCATATACACTCTTTCAATTAACTACCCAACCCCCCTTTGGAGGTTCATAACTCAGTCCCCTGAACCCTAAACCTCTCCAAATTTCGGGGGTTTATAGGGAAGACTTAAGAAGCTCCAAAGGGGTGCCCCTAGGAAAAAAAATCTTTAAATTGGAATCAAAAGCCAAGCCACAACGGCACTAAGCACTTGCCTGCAGCTTGGCTTCCAAAGTTCCGAATCCAATTAGAAATATTTTTCCTAGGGGTACCCCCTTTGGAGCTTAATAACTCAGCCCCTTGATGCCAAAACATTTCCAAATTTCAGGGGTTTACAGAGAATAGTACACACTTGCTTCCCAGTGATTTTGGTGTTGGTACATGGCTCTTGCGATACCAATTTTGAGCACATTTTTATGTACTCCAAAATATGTATCATAGGCATGTTTTGGCACCAAAATCACTGGGGAGCACGAATGGACTATTCCCTGTAAACCCCCCCCCCGAAAAAAAAATTTGGAAAGGTTTGGGAGTCATTAATCTCCAAAAGGGGTCTCCACAGTTAATTGCCAGAATGTGTATGCCACGCGCCAGCAATTTAGGGGTTAATTTAACCACCAGCTTAACCCTAATTAACCCCTATCTGTTTTAATTTTAGCATTCATCCTTATTAGTTTTATTTTCTGTTCTAATTAGTTGACAATTATTGGTTCCCCTGATTCAAATAAATATCTGATTCTGTAAAGTCCAATATCATAAGAACATAAGAACATAAGAAGAGCCATGCTGGATCAGGCCAAAGGCCCATCTAGTCCAGCTTCCTGTATCTCACAGCGGCCCCACCAGATGCGTTTGGGAGCGCATGTGACTAGATATCTGTCTCCTGAGACCACTCCCCTGCATCTGGCCCTTGAAGTACCCTGGTTTCTCCATCATGGTTTGTAACCTGTGATGGACTTTCCCTCCAGGAATCTGTCCAATCCCCTTTTGAAGGCATCCAGGCCAGATGCCATCACCACATCCTGTGGCAGGGAGTTCCACAGACTAACAACACACTGGGTGAAAAAAATATTTTCTTTTGTCAGTTCTTACTCTCCCAGCCCTCAGTTTGAGTGTATGCCCCCTAGTTCTGGTATTTTGGGGGAGAGAGAAGAGCTTCCCTCTATCCACTTTACTCATACCCTGCATTATTTTGTATGTCTCAATCATATCCCCCCTCAAGCGCCTTTTTTCCAGACTAAAGAGGCCCAAATGTTTTAGCCTTTCTTCATAAGGGAGGTGCCCCAGCCCAGTAATCATTTTAGTCGCTCTCTTCTGCACCTTTTCCCGTTCCACTATGTCTTTCTTGAGATGCGGTGACCAGAATTGTACACAATACTCCAGGTGGGGCCTTACTATTGTTTTGTATAATAGCATTATAATGTTGGCTGTTTTATTTTCAATCCCCTTTTTGATAATCCCTAGCATGGAATTGGCCTTCTTCACTGCTGCCACACATTGGGGAGACACCTTCATGGAGCTGTCCACCAACACACCAAGATCTCTTTCCTGATCCGTCACGGATAACTCAGAGCCCATGAGTTGATAGATGAAGTTTATAGCCTACTCTAGGAGTAGGCTATAATAATAATAATAATAATAATAATAATAATAATAATAATAATAATAATAATAATAATAATAATAATAATAATAATAAATAAAATTTATATAGTTACACGGCTACTCTGAGCAGTTTATGAAGTTGAACAGATATCAAACCAACAAACAATATAATAGGTAAACAATCCAATAAATAAAAACATAATAACCAATAAAACAGTATATATCAAGGTATCAAACAGGAATTAGATGGGCTAGAAACAAATGAAAAAAATAAAATGCACCAACAGCAAATCATTAATAGCATATATTAATACCCAGGGAAAGCCTTTTTAAATAGTCACGTCTTTAGATGTTTCTTAAAGACCGTGAGGGAAGATGCCAGAGACAAATCTCAAGGGTAAATTGGTTCCAGAGACGAGGACCGCCACTGAGAATGCCCGATTTCTTGTTTCTCCCTTCAGCAATGGCACCCTCAAAATCATTTTGGCAATCATTTTGGGTGTGTAAGAACTCACACCTAATCAGAGATTGACAGTGATACATTTCTTTGACTTACTCATGATTTAATCAAGCGTAATAGTTCACCCAGACCTACGTATTCTGATGTAACTCACAGTTATCAGACCACTTTGCTAACAAGGATCACACACTTCTTTTCAGCCCTTGTGGACAATGCTACAAAGATAGGAAACTCAACTGAAATGTCTTCAGCTTTTTGGGTGGAACATAAGGAGTGCAAACTTTCAGAGGTTAACATGTTGCTCTCGCAAGAGGCAGAACTCTGAGTTCCCAAAGCAGGGGCAGTGTTGTACACAAATATCTTTGTGATTATCTGGAAAAAGCTATTCAGCTTTCCCATTAGGGATGACACAGAAACCATACCTGAATAGCAACTGCTGTTAGGGATATGGATCTCCCTGAATCAAACACTAACAGCAAGATACCACCAGTCTCTTCAAACTGAGCAATCACGCACATCAGGAACAACAAACAGTTGCTGAGATGCAAAATCATTCTCAAGTTGCATTTAAAGGAAACTGCTCCCCCCCCCAAGAGACAGAAGTGAAGAAAGGAAAGTCAATATTAGCCTTTCTTTTATGGAAGGAATTTTCATATATGAACACCAGACATATGGTCCAATCTGAAAAATCCTAGCACAGCACAATGGTCTTTATAGTATGGGAGCAGCTCCAGGTGAACCTGCTGCAACAGCAAGGGAGCAAGGGAGAAAGAAAATATATAAAATAAAAATAAGAAACAGCATAGTTTGCTTCTAGTGTATCACAGAAAAGAAAAGAAAAACTAATGGTCGCCAAATACCTCTCTAAAAAGCAGTATTTTAAGAGATTTTTCACTAGGCAGATGGGGTCAGCCACCGTGAAGGCCTGGTTTAGGTTAACGATTTCCTGGCCTCCCTGGGTATGGCCACCCAAAGTGAGAGCGCCTGCGACATTCTGGTGGGATGGGCCTCAGTTGACCTCTGGGAGATACGCTCTGCCAGGTATTCAGGTTCCAAGCTATGGAGGGTTTTAAAAATTAAAACCAGTATCTTGAACCTTATTCGGGATGCAACAGGCAACCAATGCAGACAAGCCAGAACAGGGGTGATGCAGTCATATTTACCTGCATCAACCACCAGTCTAGCTGCTGCATTTTTTACCCGCTGCAGTCTCTGAATAAGGGTCAAGGGCAACCCCACATAGCATCCAGCCTTGCAAGCCCAGCTGCAATAGGTGCCAAGGACTATGAGCGGTGTGTGAGTTTTTCACTAACAAGTCAAGACTGTACTAGTGTAAATCTGAAAGGAATGAACCAGGAGGTCTCAAGCTGGTTCTTGAACGATGTAACAGTCATGTATGTAATTATCCATGAATAAAATTCTGCTTAATGAGAAACGTATATTCCAAGAGCAGCCTTTAAAAATTAGATGATGCAAGTTTGGTGGTCTTGAAGAATTCACATTGCGAATGGTTCTGAAGCTGAGCTCATCTTGGTGAGTTATAGTTCAGAGATCTCCTGGCTTCCAGAACCCAAGGGAACCAAAAATTGTTGACCTGTCTGAGCATGAGTACTCAGTTCTTGGCTGAAATCCAGCAGTAAATTACAAGAGTAGCATTGGCCACATTGAAGCAATGGAGCTGACAGAGGAATGGACTAATCCCAGGTGATTCAATAGGCCTCCACGATCTGAGGCCTGCAACAGGATTTCAGCCATTATTTAGTTAGAAATGGAAAGGAAAGCACCTGTCTATTGACATTATCACAAACTCTATGATGATGTAATACATGGTCACAAGGATAGGCTTGGGAGACTAGGGAAAGATAATGATGAGAAGTGTGCTCCAAGTCACTTATTGAATTACTTGGCAAAATAGAATATGTTGGCTCTGTTGTTTTAGTCAATGTGTGTTTCATCATTCTGGCAAGTATTTAGTTATTTGCAGGCATCTGCTGCTGAGAAGAGGAGCCGCCCTAATGAATAATCAAAGGTTTTTCCAGTGGAATGGCTTTAGCCTCTGCCCATAGGATTTGAATACATACAACCAATGAGCAATACTACCATGATTTGTGACCACAAATGGATAATGCACAATAAAAGAACATTCATCCCATTTCCCTCTTCTTTTGGCTCATCAATAAGCTGTTCAGTGATTTTCTTCTGCATCAAACGGCAAAAAAGCCTTTCTACAACATGGTTTTTGTTCTGCAATTAATTAGTACACTCTTGATTTGATTTAGAAGATTTTAATGGGCTTCCTGCTGTGTATAGATGTTTCCCACATCACATCCAGGGAAACATGGAATATAACAGAGCCATAAACAGTAGATCCCAAGTTGAGCAGACTGATCCCCCCCCCCCCCATAAAAGCGAGAGGATGAAATTACTGGCCAAATACTATTTTAGCTTAAACAGCAGGGAGATGTTTTTGTGATACTATGTTGGGTATATACACAGGGAGAAAATTCCCCCTCTCCATTTGCTCACCACCATGCAACAATGTCATCCTCTCATAATACTAGAACCAGGGCAATTGAATGATTCTTGAAAAACAGAAATTCAGGGCGGATGCAAGAAAATGCTCCTTCACACGATGTGTAGAGAAAACTTTGCTCCATGAGTTGTAGTTACGAGTAGAGATGGGCACAAAGCGAGTTGTGCTCCCCCCCCCCGGCCAGCTGTCCCTCTCACTAGTTGGTATGTGCCGCCAGCATTCTCCTTGGCCAACTGACCAGTCTGGGAAGGTCTTCTCTTCCGGCAGTTGCCCACCCAGATGACGGGGAGGGACAGGGATTCCTGTGGTGCTGCTCGTATAGCTTTTGGCAACTGTAGCTGTGAACATAAACTTGTTTGAAAAGATAATTAGACAAAGTTGAATATGTTAAAGCTATCAATAACAAATGGTCAGAACAGCTTCACATGACTCCCAAATCCCAATATCAAAGAGAGTGTGGCTTGAATGTGTGCTGGCTAGTTCAGGTATCTGCCAGCAGAGGAGAAGCTGGAATTTCAATTCCCCATTGTGACTTGTAGATGAAGATTAGGCCTGTGTTGCCTTGGGCAAGCTGCACAGTCTCAGAGCACCCCTCAAAAAAAGGGAGTGGGGATGGCCATTCACTTCTGAGTGTTCTGTTCCTGGAAAATCCTAACAGGATGTGCCATAGATCAGAATCAACTTGAGGGCTCATGATTATACAGTTCAGAGGATATACCAGTTATTGGGGAAAATGTTAGAGCAGAGTTGGCAAACCTATGGCAAACCTATGGCCCAGGTGCCAAAGTGGCACTTGGAGCCGTTTCTGTGGGCAGCCAACATCGCCCCTTCACAGCCACCTGTATTCAGGTTAAATTGCTGTATTGGCACTTTGCAAATAATTAGTGGGTTTTGAATTGCAGTTTGGGCACTTGGTCTCTAAAACATTCGGCATTACTGTGTTAGAGGTTGAATTCACCCTGTGAGCTTCCCATAGGCATTTAGTTTATTTATTTGATGTTACTGGAATAAAGCCCCCCACCCCACCCGAGATATAATGAGTTACAAAACCCAGTAGTCTAAGAAATCTAAAGAGCATCGGACTTGAGCAAACTGGAGTTGCTTATATTCAAGAATTAACTTGTAACCTCTGAAAGAAAAATACCTAGAATGTCTTTACTCACTAGTCTGAAGGGCCTGAAATAACTCTTCAAAGGCAAAGACAATGAAACAGCTATTTGCATTTTTTTGCATGCTGTAGCTGGAGATACTCACCATGTGTACTGTGCGTTCACAGCAGGAACAGTATCTAGAGTCTCTTTGATCAAATTCCTCAGACATTCAATACAGCACAACATTAAGGCTGAAAACTACCAAAAGAATGATTGTGCAGTGGATCGCCTACCTTTGAATCACTTTGGCTTCACAGACCGCTTCCAGAATGCACAGTGAGAATCTGATAAAAAGCCTGCTGTCCCATTAGTAGTCCAATGGCCAGTGCCTGCCATAAACTGTGCTTTGATTCTGGCATAAAACCTGTGGTTGCAAGTCTTCCTGGAAGATTTACACGGAGTGAATGGGGAGTGTGGTCTAGCTTTGTTCCAGAAAGCATGAGTAGCAGCATGTATTTTACTACACACAGGGTAATGCTCCTCAAATACTGGTTTTGACTTTATCATGTCAAGCCATGATGTCAGAGCAGGTCTTGCCCTAACATATTTATTTATTTATTTATTTCAGAGTATTTTTACCCCGCCTTTCTCCTTGGTAAAAGGACCCAAGGCAGCTTAC
Source organism: Phrynocephalus versicolor (assembly GCA_023846285.1). Classification (NCBI taxonomy): domain Eukaryota; kingdom Metazoa; phylum Chordata; class Lepidosauria; order Squamata; family Agamidae; genus Phrynocephalus; species Phrynocephalus versicolor. The sequence continues at coordinate 61,823,575 of JAHTLZ010000129.1, forward strand.
AGAATAATATGCAGTCCAGTACAATTAATACATGTTCAAGTATTGAGGACAGGGAATTGAGGGACATCTTACAGCATTAATAGGCATTAGGCAAAATTGCATTAAAACTACAAGAGAATGCAAGCAGTTAAAGGGGAGCAAAGTTCCATGTAAAGTTATGAGTGATGGAAACTAACATTGAAAACACAGGGTCAATGTAAACCCATAAGGTTATAAGTAGTTATAAACAAAATCTATGTGATCCTGCAGAATCATATAAAAGACACATAATAGGTAGACCATCATTCAGGGAAAGCTTGCCTGTTTCCGGAAAGACAACAGAGATGAAGCAGTCCTGGCCTCTAGTGGGAGGGAGTTTCAGATACTGGGCACAGCAGTCGAGAAGGCCCTTTCATGGGTTCCCACAGAGCCATGTGTAGAGTGAATAAGACTGTGGGGTTTTAAAGGAGGACTGTTCTCTGTAACTCAGGATAAATGATCACTCTAGCCAGCACAGTTGCAATAATTTTGGGTAATGCTAAAGAAAGCTACATTCAAAGCCCTTCAAAACCATGCAATTCGCTGAGTAACCTTGGGCCTAATTTACCTCACAAGTTTGTTGTGAGGACAAAAGTGTGGGGGAAACCGCGGGCACTTCCAGTGAGAGGGGTGCTAGTTCCACCAATCAAAATCCACCAGTCAGCTCTTCTGTCTTTTGTTACTCAATGGACTACTCACAGAAAGGAAAGATACAAAAGAAAGAGTAGGAAAACACATGCAGAGTTAAAAGTGGAAAGTAGTGTTGCCTCACAAGGTCTTGTCAAAAAGGAGATACAGTTGCTCAACAGATGTCATTTGCAAGTGCCCCATGCATGTTACCTGCAGCTCTGTGGAGGAATATAGGACGGTGTCTGCAATAATGTACATTTACAATGTATGCCCATGTATGTCCACTCAGACAGAACTGTTGTTGAGCTAATGGAAATGATTCAGATTTTTTAAATGTCTTTTTTTTGCACTGCAACTTTGAGAAGTCAGTATGGCTTTATGGTATGCTACAAAAATATTTTTCCTAACCTAAGGCTTCCTTTTAAGAAACTGGGTGTACGACTGCAGAAGAATCAAGGACAGAAGGCAGAGATAATACAGCACCTTTACATAAGAATCAAGGACAGAAGGCAGAGATAATACAGCACCTTTACATGCTACCAGGTTGTCGAGCATATTGAGAAGTGCAATTCCAAGGAGAAGTGTGCAATGATTTTATTGCCCCCTTCATCCTAGAGAAGTAAACACGGATGGGCACAAAATGAAAAACAAAATGCTATTTTGTCATTTTGTTAGCTAACAAAGCAAAGCAAAGCAAAACAAAACAATGAAGCACCATTTTGTTACAGACAAAACAAAATTGTGTCCCCCCCCCCATTAAAATGAACTGTTTCGTTCCATCTGTAAAACGGTCCCTTACCTGCTGGTGTTCTACTGCCACCACTGCCGCCGCAACCGAGATGGCCCAGCTAGGCAAGAGAGGGCGAGCGGGTCCGGCAGGTAATGAAACATTTTGTTTTGTAAAAATTCATACAAAAAGAAATGAAAGGAAATGTGAGGGGTGGGGGAGACAAAATGGAATGAAATGAAACACAATGTTTCCATTTCGTGCCCATCCCTAAATGTAAATCATACTATGGCTCGCCCTCACATGTGAAATGGGAAGGGATTTACTTTTTTCTCCCCTCAGTGTGAGGGTGATTTTTTAAAAAATGGCCTCAAGAAAATCTGTAGTTTTGCAATGCCTCTTTTTGAGTGGGTTTGGCATAGAGAGGAAATTGTACAAAAACGAAGGCCACAGTGGCGGCTAACTTTTGGTTGCATGAAAGTCTACAGGCAGATGCATCCAATGGTTTGTCTGCATTTTTGTGAGCCACCAGCCCTGCCCTTTTGTGCTTGCAGTGTATGGGTGCTGAGGTTTAGGAAGGGAGAAGATTCTAGAAACATGTTGTGCCAATGTCTCTGTGCATGTCAGGAAGGGTGGGAAGGGGGAAAGAGTTTGGTGTCCCACTCCTATACCGAACATAAGAACTCCTGCATCAGGTGGAGAAACCACAGGTTGTCTTGCTGTGCCAGAATCATAAATGAGACATCGATGCAATTTTTTCTAATACACCCTTCTTCCTCTCCCTAAGGACATTTTATTATTCCCTCGAGAGTGCCAGAGCACACTTTGAAATTTAATGCAGTGCAATCAGCAGCAGGACTGGAAGCAAATGGACTCCACCAAGAAAGCCAGGAGTGTTGTCTCAGTTAATAAGATAACCATTTAATATGTTTCCCCTTTCCCTTTCCTTCTTACTCCCCAGTTTAAACAGACTAGCAAATGTTCTGAGTTGCCTTTAAGTAATTTAGTGGAAAGGCTGCGATGATTTCAAATTCCTATCTGCCCTGCTTCCCATCCAGCCATGTTTCTTGTCACCAGCTAACAGCATTTAAAATATTTACAGCCCTGCCTTTGCCCTGGGGAAGGATCCGAATAAATCATCTTTGCCAACAATAAATCAAAAATTAATCTCCCAAAAGCGCGATGCCTGTCCGATCCCTCAAATAACAAGCAGCAGGATTTATCAAGTAAATTGGCGCTGGTGTCTCCCTAGTGCCACTCCGGGGCATAATGGATGGGGCAGAAGGGCAGGCAGCACATCCAAACCAAGGTGCTTAGCTGATACAAGAAAAATGGCCAGCTACCAAAATTAGCATCATTAAAATGCCACTTTACATCTCTGCCAACGTAGCCTTCATTCATCTCTCCCATTTCAGGGAGTCATTTTTCATCATTTCCCTTTTCCATTCCTGATCTGTCATCTCTGAAATATTTGTCTTTCTTTTGCTTTAAAGGACAGTCACTCAGCAAACAAAAATCTCTTTCCATTTCTGTTCTACATCATGAGAATGTTTGATATAGGTCTAAAAAGGAGGAAGGGAAGGATATTCTGGCTGAGTGGAATTTGTTTTTGAATTCCTTCAGCCAGGCCAGCCACAAAGCATTGTGGGGCCTGTAGTTCCAGAATAATTTCCTTCATGAAAGACCTGATAATACGCACATCTTCCCAGAAAGTACTGTGGCAATGCAGCAATGAGCTCAAACTGAGGGGTCAAGGGAAATAATTTTATGACAGCAAAGCATCTTCTAATACCATACATGCACCCGGGGGGTTGGGGGGAGAATGGTGGGGGGTTTTCTCTTTTCAAATTTAGCTCATGGTCTTCCTGTAGCATATGTGTTCTGAAATTCAGACTTAAAAAGTGATACTTAAAAGCAACAATACCCAAGCAAATCAAAAAGCCTCCACCAGCAAGGCCATAGCTAAAGACCTATACTTTGTGGGTTTCAGCACCTTAGGCCATGGTTCACCTTAAGGCTATGGATACTGTTGTCTACCTAACAAGCCTATTCATGCCATTGTTCATCTTATGAGCCTAATTCAGATCAAGGTGACAAGAGGTCAAAGCTGACTATAAGATGGAGGACTAGCTTTATTCAGACTGATTAAGCTATTTGGATGAGCAGTGAAATGTTTCTATCTCTCAAGAAAAAGAAGCCCAGTTGCCATGACTCAACTTCCAGATAAACTCACCTGGATGACTGAGACTCTTCACAGACAAATGAGCATATTTTGCTTTGTTTTAAGTAGTCCATGCAATCTCATGTTAAAATAAATGTGTTAATCTTTTAGGTGCCATTAAGACCTTGTTTTTGCTGTGAGAGACAAACCTGGCTACAAATTTGGTATATGTACATTCACCTGATCCAGTTCTGATTAAATAGTGTTGAAGGAATCAGAGTAGGAGAAAAGAGCACTATCTTGTCATTTTGTTGCGTATTCCTTTCCTCAACCTAAGTTCAATTAGAAGACCTGTGGATTGCTAAGACTTATGACTTGATTCTTCGACCCTTCTCCTTGCTGGCTAGTAAAATATGCTTGAGTAGAACGTGCTTTATGGATCTGGGTGGGAATGGTTCCTTGAAGTCGTTCTTGCCATCCTGAAGAAGGCACCAGAAACCTCTGACCACAAATTAACATTGACTGACCTTGGGAAATGATCACTCAGTGTCAAATGTAACATTTTAAAGCTCAGTCATGATCCAAGTGATGTCTCTTCAGCTCCAGGTAGATTAGGAAGACACTTTCCAATCTGGATTTTGTTCTAGGAGACAGCTTTGATTGTTCAGGCTCATGATGACTTATACCAAAGAACTGATGGTTGAGCATTGGGAGACCCATCAGCTCCCTAAATTTTTAAGAAGCTTTCAATACCACCAAACCGGGTATGACTTAACTGGAAAGATAGCCTTTCCAGGTCTTAGAGGCATAATATTACAGTTACTCTAGAAATTTCAGGTGGATGGATCAAGAGGGGATGGTTGTGAACTTGTACTCTAATTTAGGTAAAGGTAAAGGTTCCCCTCGCACATGCGTGCTAGTCATGTCCGACTCTAGGGGTGGTGCTAATCTCTGTATTCAAGCCAAAGAGCCAGTGTTGTCTGGCTGCGCGGAAACACTGTTTGCCTTCCCCCACTTTTGAAGGCGGTACCTATTTATCTACTTGCATTTTACATGCAGGCACCCAGGATTTGAACCGCTGAGGTGCCGACTTTGCAGCCAACCATTTCAGCGATGGGCCCATATCAGAAAAATTGTGGTTCAAGATGCTTCATGCTTTGTGGTTGGCCAACCACCTACTACTATGAGTCCATCAGATAACTGAACTGCTAATTGGTTCATTTTTGGGTTCATTTCCAGGGAGGGGGCTACATCCTATAATACCACCATGCTACCACTGCCAACAACACTCTGCACCACTGCACTGTGCTGATCAGTTGGGAAGTGGGTAAATACACAGAAAGCAGTAACCTGATTAGCTCATAGTGGGTGCATGTGCAGAAGTAGCAGACCAAGCTCCTGGAAGGGAAGCCATGCTGCTGTTTCTAAAAATTGCAGTGGCAGCTGCCGTGGAGAAGGTAGCAGGACCAGATAGGGATCTTGGCAAAACAAAGTGCCAAGTGGGAAAAAGTCCGGCATTTCATTTTGGCAAAATGGGTTACACAAATTGAGCCACAAACCTAACCATTAACCAGCCTGGTTTCTGGTCTCCCCCACCCCCACCCCCTTCATCCATAGTTCAGTTCATGCCCATCTCTGTCATTAGCCTTTGGGGTACCACTCCTAGATATTTAATATGTAAACCAGAGATGGACAACACACTGCCCATCAGCCACATGTGGGCATCAAAGCCCTTTCTTTCCTCTTCTTCCCACCAAATTGCACAGTGCTGTATTTCACACCATTGTCAAGACCCATGTTTTTTGCAGTAAGTAGCGCACTTGTTAAGTAGCTCTTACTTCCCTTTTTCTCCTGCAATAATCCCCTATGGGATACTGTTTTCTACAGTTTCAAAGAGATCTGTGGTTCACAACACATCTATGCTACTCTTGTAACAGCCATTACCAGTCCACTGAATTTTGCCAGCCATTTTGGTGGCAACTACTACAATGAGGGAAAGAGTAGTACAGTGAGGGAAAGAAGAGAATACTTACTGCCTCTCAGCCTGAACTTAACATACCTCACCCGTCCTTGATCTCTATTATGGCCTTTTTTGAAACTGTTCAACTGAGTTTTCAACATGCTCCTCAAAATTTCCAAAGCATAGCTTCTCTGGGGGACAGTTTCTCTTTCTTTTAGCTTGGTAAAGCTATGGTAATTAATGGATAGGCAAGGCAACCAATCATTGCATCTTGGTAGAGTCCACTTTCATCCTCCTGCAGGTTCAGATGAGTCAGAGACTGCAGAGGCTCCTATATGTGTATCCACCTGGGAGTTAATTTCATTACATTCAGTGGGAATTATATGTCACCTGTCACACAAAGGATTGCATTCTGAAATGGCTTTTCTTGTTGTAGGGAAAGTATTTACCAAGGCATCCTCCTGTAAACAAACAAACAAAAGCAAAACCTACCACTTAGCCAAACTACTAAAGATTTTTGGACAATATATCTGTTATTTTTCCAAGCTGGAATGCTGGCATTGCTAGCTTCACACCTCAATTTGCTATAATCCCTTTTCACTTGCTGTGCTTGGCCTTCTGAGCCGTTGTCTCACCACCATTTCCAAGGTGTTGGTCTCTCAGTTTCTGATCCTGCCACGGCTTGTACATATTGGTCCCTTTAAAAACAAAAGTGTATGGTATGTGTATAATTTTAAAAGTCTCTAGTATAACCATTTATATATGTAAGTAGAGATGGACATGAAAAAACTTTTGGTTCGTTTCATTATTCATTATTCATTTCGTTATGTAATGAAATGAATAACGAACTGCCCCCTCTAAGAGAAACGAAATGAAATGAAACGGAAATTTCTGATTCATTTTGGTTCATTTCATTTGCCAGTGTTTCCTACCTGGTTCTGCTGCGCTGATCCTGGTCTGCTGGGTCCTCCTGGCTGCAGGGAGAGGGTGTCCAGGGGGGAAAAAAAGCTGACCAGCCATGCTACAGCTGGTAGGCGGCCATGGTCAGCAGTAAAAAAACAACCCAATAAAAATAAAATAAAATAAAATAAAATAAAAGATCTGGCGCGCGGGTCCTGGTACTGGACCGTGAACACCGGCCCTGGTCTGCAGGCCGGCAAAAGCTGGTAGGCGGCCATGGTCAGCAGTAAAAAAAAACCCAATACAAATAAAATAAAATAAAATAAAAGATCTGGCACGTGGGCCCCGGTACCAGCTCGTGAGCACTGCCCCTGGCCTGCGGGCCGGCAAAAGCTGGGGACTTTTAACCCCCCAAACAAACAAACAAACAAACAAAAGTAGTGGCAACCCAGCCCCAGGGGTGGCCGGGTCGGTGCTCTAAAAAAAAGAGTGTCAACCCGGCCCCAGGGGCTGCGTGGTTGGCGCTTGAAGGGGAAAAAAAATGAATAATGAATCAAAATGAACCAACAAAATGAATATTTTTTGTTAAAAATGAAACGAAAACGAACCAAACCTTAAAACGAATCGAACCAAATGAATTGCCATTTTTTGAGTTCGTGCCTATCTCTATGTGTAAGTATGGATTTTTATTTTTGGAAGCCGAGTATGTGCAGTAACACTAAAAACAACCATCTGGTGGTTCTCATTTGACAAGGACCAGCAATACTATGAGGCAGAACAAAGCTGCCACTATAGTTCATGAGTCATAATGACTTAAATCCAATTGCTAGTCCCAGCTAGGGCAGACCTGCTGATTCAACTGTTGAACAGTGAGTCCATTTTTACATAAATCAAGTTAATCCAATGACACACCTCTAGCTGGGACTACTTATTGGATTCAGGACTATTGCCTTTATCAAGGGAAAAAAATTACTTCAAATATTAGAGTATCTTGGACCAGCTCTGCTGGCAAGGATATCACGAGAAGGGAAAATACATCCTCTGTTTTTCACAAAGAAAATATGTCAGGGAGTTCTGGAGATTGTAAAAAAAGAGAGTAGAAGTATTAAAACATCTGTAATCTCCCATCCAAGCAAAACTAGCAGATTCATAGATAAGATAGTGGCCTCCATTTATGTGACAGGGCTGTGAGTACCTGAAAGAGTGGTTTTGCTTCAAAGAGTTTTGCCAATTTTGATTGTTAAGATTGTTTTCAGTAGTTACTCTGATTTATTTCATAAGATTCAATAAACGTATAGCTGTGACAGTGTTTTGATGTGAATGTCTCTACTGTCACAGGTATCAAATGATCGTCTAAGAAGGACATTTTTTCTTATTACTCTAATCCTTCTCATTTCCTCTTTGCCTTACATATTTTATGACATGTCCCCATACTCCTTACATATCTTTGTCTCCTTCTGCCTGCCTGCCTGTCTCTCTGATGCTTCTCTTGCATCTTTCCAGCTCCATAATGCCTACAAGCTTGCTTCTTCATAAACTGAAATGTAAATAAATTGAATCAGTTGTTGTAATTCATATTCTTAATTTGTTTTCTGGCCATTTGTGTGTGAACACACATACTGCAGTTTAAGAACATCCTGTTTTGATTTAGCTTAATAGTCTGAAAGCATTGGCTATAATTAATATAAAAGGGATTCTTCGCTGAAGCTCCTGGGTGCAAAAAAACTGTGCAATTTTCTCTTGCTATACAGGTCTGAATGTTGAAGACCTGTCAGTATCGGAACAAAAAGCCTTCTCTTTTAAGACAGATGATGATTATGTAGGTTAATTAGTTTGCACACATATGACGCACAATGTTTTACTCACACTTTGCAGCGAGAACATGGTTTTGTGTGGCGAAAAAAATAAGGGAACTATGTTTAAACAAATGGATGGTGAATCTTGTCTGAGAAATATAGAGTATGTGTAAGGAATAAAAGGAAAGGACATGCACAGAAGAAGAAGAAGAAGAAGAAGAAGAAGAAGAAGAAGAAGAAGAAGAAGAAGAAGAAGAAGAAGAAGAAGAAGAAGAAGAAGGGGAACTGGAGCCTTAGAAAAAATATGAAGAAATGATTCTACTTTATATGATGGATGTCTTGCCTGCTAGATAATTGGTTTTATCAATAGGGTTTATATTTATGTATCTAGTAATTGTTGCAAAACCACTGAGTTCTACATCTACTTTTTGGATATGGAAATATATACATGTTATTGCCCATTATTATATTGCATTCAGTTAACACCATAGGGCCAAGATTATAGTTATCATTGCTCATTACTTTGACTTCCAACTGGTTATCCATATATCATAGAACAGTGAAATTGGAAAGGTCCTACAAGGCCATTAAGTCCAACCCCATGCTCCATGCAGGAATAAAAAACAAAGTATATCTGACAGGTGGTTGTCCAAGTTTCTCTTGAATGCCTTCAGTGTTGGCACACTCCCCACTTCTTGAGATCATTGGTTACCTTAAACTTTCTGTGAATCCTTTCTTGTGAATCCTTTTGCTTTGTGCTTTGGTAGTGTTTCTTATAGGTCAATGTATGATCCAAAGTAACACCTAGGTACTTGGTGAGAAAACAATCTTCCAGTTGAATGGTCTTCCAGGTAGCATGACGTTTGCAATGCACCTTCATGTTTCTCAGGTGAAAGGTACATATTTGGATCTTATTAAGGTAGAATCTAAGTTGATTTCTAAGATAGCATGCACCATATCCTTCTAAAGCATCTGTCAAGAGATGTTTCATCACATGAGAACTGTCCAACTGAGCAGCAAGTGTAGGATCTTCAGTCCAAATGAAATGTTTGGTGCCTTGGTGAAGTGATTAAATGCTGGAATTGATAGTAAATAAAACATGAGCCAGTATGCTGCTCTAGGGCTGGCCATTTTTAAAATTCCTCTATTCCTCTATTAAATTCCTCTATTCGCTGTCCTTGAAAATTAATGAAAAATCTCCAATTGTACAAAAGGGTTGCTATTACATTAGTTAGCTTTGAATCTTTGGATAGATTGTGAAAAATTTGAGTAATACTTGATGATGAACAGCATATGTGAGAGGTAAACAAAAACTACCCCTGTGATTTCCCTAGTTTTCAAGCCATCTTTAATATGTTGTTGGAACCACTTTTTGGTTCCAGAATGTTTTATCTGTTCTATGCAGACATCATGTAGGACTGCTGCTTTGCCAATTTTGCTATTATAAAAAGGTTGTCCCCGCCCTCAATTTGCTTAAACTGAAATATCTTCTAAGGTCATAATTTTCATTTGCTTGTTTCTTTCATGTTCTGCGTTCCTGTGGATCTGCCATTAATGAGAAATTGATGGGCTATTTGATTTGCTGAAATATATGCATGATTTTATTTCGGTGGTATTAAGTTGCTTAAATAACCTCCAGGCCTTTTGACCATTTCTCAATATGTTTATTTATTTCATGAGTTGCATTCCATTATCTCCTTTAGCTTCTGAGACTGAAGAACTTAGTCACTGCTCAGCCAAAATAAGTTTTTCACTCATAGGATTTTGTTCAAATGATGACAAATAATCATTCATTTAGGCAACTGTTTCCAGGGTTAAATATTGGAGATAGTTGGTCCTACATCCTTGGGGTTCCAACAGTCAGGATGAGTTTTCTACCACATCAGTGAGCTGGTCATGGGCCTCTGAGACCAGACAAATATTTTACATAATTCCACCTAACTGGGCTTTTAAGAGCATATTGTTTCATGTGGAATGGCACTGTTAATGAGCCAACTGCCACAATGTATTGGAACATTATGGGTTGGTGCTGTGTATTCCTCATTGGGGTACCAACAGGCTCCATGCACCATTGAGCTGTCATCTTGCTAGCAAAATAATAATAATATATATAAATAAAAATAAAAAATCAAGTCTGGATTATAACTCTGTTGCCAACTGCTAGTTAAAAGATGTAGGGGAACGTACTGTCATGAATAAGGGATAGTTGGAAGTTTTTGCCCATTTTAGCATTGCTTCTCCATCATTATAATCCAGTTCACATGCCTACTACTCTGGCTGTTGAAGTCTCCAATTATAAAATGTATATTTTGCTCATGAAAATTGTCAGGGCTTTTAAAAGGAAAAATTGTGTTAGGTGAGGTATAAACAGAGAGTAACTTACAATTATTCAGCTCCACTATTTCTATCTCCTTGTCCTCCTGCTCTGTGAGAGCTGCAGACAATATTTGGAATGCAGGCTTGACTGTTACTGTATAGTGCTTTCATCCTGTATATGAGATCTCTCAGCTGCAAGTCTCTTGCAGGATATTTTTGGGATGTCACTGATGGCTGTCTCTATGCAGTTCTTGAATACAACATATATTTATTTAATTTTATTTATTTAAATTGATTATACATGCTGTTTTATCTCAATAGGACACACAAACTAACTCACAACAATTGAAACTGTATCATTATAACAGCTTAAAAATCCCACAAAACCATCTTAAAGTATAATTAAATATTAACCAGATGAAAAACAATTTTAAAAACATTAAAAATATCTACAACTAGATTGTCTGTGGAGATTCTCAGTCATCCAGGCAAGGTTATCTGGGAGTTGAGTCATAACGACTGGAATTCTTTTTTGTGTGTCATAGAAACATTTCACTACTTATCCAAGTAGCTTTTCCCAGACTGGAGAAGCTACTTGGATGTGTAGTAAACTGTTTCAGTCTCACAATAAAAGAAGTCCAGTTGCCATGACTCAGCTCCTGAATAGAAAGATAACCTTATTTTATGAAGCTAAATGATGACAGTAAAGTACTGTGCCAGATAAAGAAAAGGAAGAGATTGTCCAATAATTAAAAAGTATGAGTAATAGCAATAAGAAGTTCAGACATGAATGACACTGAAACAATATGATTAATGTGACATGAATATGTTTGAATCCTTCAGATCCTCAACCTGAATAGTGTCATTCTTAGTCTGACATTGTCCGAACCAGATTGTGCCCCTAAATGGGATTGGTTCTGCAGAATGTTGCTTTGTGAACTGCTCTCTAGAAATGAGTGACTCAAGGACAGGGAAACAAGGGAGAAGTGAGTCTACCAGATCCTGAGCTTGCCGAAAATCAAGGAGCTTAAATTGGTGCCAACCTGACATGCAGGGAAGATCCTGGGGCTGCAGCACAATTGCTCTTTGAAATCCATTGATGTTTATCTTGTAGCCATTTTCTGTAATTGCACTGACAGTACCTGACAGCCCCATGTCATCAGCAGAAGGAACAAAGTTAAAGCCAGTGATGTGTTGATGTTCCCAACTCTTGGACTGCTTTTCCTCCTTTGTTCCTGGTTTCTTTTTTCCTTCCAAAAACATTTCTTTTCAAACTTAGACTTATTTTCCCCTTTTGTTTTCATTATATTTACTTTTCTTTTCTCTCCTCTGAGCTGAGATGTGGATTTTATTTATTTTCCTGTATAGATTAGGGATTGGGATAAGGACTCAAAGTTAGGCAGATGCAGATTTCAGCATTGGCTACAAGGGTTCGATTTTCCACCTGTTACGTGTGCTCCACTGTAACTGAGCCTGACATTGGGCGTTTATACATGACCCCTAAACTCCGGGGCAAATGGCTTGCAGCTCCGGAGCTTAAAAATGTTTTCCCACCAGCTCCGGAGTTTACAGGAAATTAAGTGTGGCCACGCCCACCTAAGCGCATCCCAGCACACCTTTCAAGTACCTGCTCTTCCGTCGTGAAAATTCCTTGATGCGGTGTAACCATAGTGAGTGCGGGGCTCTCCTCGCTTCTGTTTGTTGTTTTTTTGGCTCTCGCCCCTTTAAGAGCTACTTTACAGAGACAGGAATGTTGCCGCGGCAAGAACGGAGGCAGAACGGAGGTGAGCCATGATCTTTTCTTCTTCTTTTTTCTCCCTCCCCTCATGCAGCCAGCAGCCAGGGTGGGGACACAGGAAGAGCGACAAGCCCCTAAGATCTCTGGTCCGAATTTAAGTGGCCAGCGGATCTTAGGGGTCATGTAAAAGCGCCCATTGAGGATAGGGATGAGCATGAAATGAAAAATTAGTGTTTCATTTCTTTTCATTTCCATTCATATTTCATTTCATTTCATTTTTGTTACGAACAAAATTTTAAAGTAGTTTAGCTAGTAATGAAACAAAACAGAAGTGAATTGCTATGCTTCCCTGGGTCCTAAAGGACCCAGAGGAGCAAACGATTTTAGCTCAGCCCCCCAAATGTTTCCAAATTTCAGGGGGTTCCCTAAAATCACTTTTAGAAGTTACCCTTGCTACTTTGGTTCCCCAAGGTAAGTAATTTTTGAGTGCATATTTTTTTAAAATGCTGTTTTGTCATTTTGTTAGCTTACAGATCATTTCATAAGCTAACTAAACAAGATACCCCATTTCATTTTGGATAGTAAGAAAACTGCCATTTATTCATTAAAAATGAACCATTTTATTACTACCTAAAACAGGCTCCTCTGGGTCCAAGTGACACCAAAAATACATGGGACAGCCCATGTATGCTGTTGAAGCTCAGAAAATAGAATATAGTGGGCTTTTTTAAAAAAGAAAACAGCTACCAATATTTTTCTTTCCCATTAATTCTTTATGACATCTTATGGAAATGAATTGCAAAGTTTCTTTCAGACTACACATCAAAAGACCGATATCAAAGTAAGACCTGGCTTTTTGGTCATGCTTTCTTGCATCCACTTCTACCTTCGATTCTGATTTTGTAGACATCTGTGGTAATATCAAGGAAGTGCAGTTTCCATGCCAAAGCTGGTATCAGTCAGCTCAGGGTTGATGAAGCTGATAGTTCTGAATCAGGGCAGAGCACATGAGCATCACCTTCTTCTTTACCTTCAAAAGATGTCTGAACAGGTGGATATTCTTGCAGGCATGCCCACAGTCCGAAACATAACTTTAGTGCTCTACCCACAAAATTAACTTGGTAATTTTATACTTCCCACCTGTTGTTTCTGCCATTATTTTAATGCTTTTGAGTATACTTGTTGTGATGCATGATGTCTTAAAATGTTGCTTTTTATTTTTATAATACATAAATATTATGGGTGGTTGGGGACTTCAGTATGCATGCCGGGCCTGGGCTCTCGGGAGTGGCTCTGGAGTTCATGGAGTCCGTAGACTCCATGAACCTGTCCCAGCTTGTCATCGGTCCCACTCACAGGGGTGGACATACCCTGGACCTGTTTTTTGCCTCCACTTCTGCGGGCTATGATCTGGGGGTCGAGAACTTGTGCTCCCGACCCGTGTCATGGTCAGATCATCATCTGATGACTTTTCCCCTATCAATCGCTGTCCCGCCCCGCAGGGAGCTGGGCCCGTCCATCTGGGCCCACCCCCGAAGGCTCCTGGACCCTATACGGTTCTCGGAGTCCTTTGTGGGCTTACCAGATGGCCTGGTTGACGATCCGGCCAACTCCCTGGTGGACAGGTGGTATGAAGATGTTGCTGAGGTTGTTGACCAGATCGCCCCCAAGTGCCTCATCCGATGCTGAGTCCACTCCTCCCCGTGGTTCACGGCGGAGCTCCGGGTGATGAAGCAAGAGCAGAGGGGGCTAGAGAGAAGATGGCTGAAGGATCGGATGACATTGAATTGGGCTGCGGTCGAGGCGTCAACCAGTTGCTATTCCCGGGTGATCAGGGATGCAAGGAGATCCTTTGTCTCCCTGAGAATTGATGAGGCCTTGAACCGTCAGGCAGAATTGTTTCGGGTGGTTCGAGACCTCACCAATCCTGGTCCGCCAGGGCCTCCTCCTAGTGATTTCACTAGTGAGTCATTCGCACCCTATTTTAAATCTAAAATAGAGGCTATCCGTTCCGATCTGGATACTGGTTGCACTGATCTACCCTTGTGTGTGGCCGGTGCCGCACCCCCTTGGTCCCCCCGGTTTGTTGAGTTTGGGCCTGTTACTCCATCTGATGCCCCCAGGGCCCTGGGACACTGCAGGCCAGCAGCTTCTCCGTTTGACCCTTGCCCTTCTTGGCTGATTAAGACCGCCGGAGGGAGCATGGCTTCATTAATTGCCACTGCGTCCTTCAGGGATGGGATTTTTCCCAGTCGGTGAAGGAGATGGTGGTTAAGCCCATTCTTAAGAGACCAGGCCTGGCTGTAGACGATATGTCCAACCATTGCCCTATATCCAATGTTCCCTTCATGGGCAAGGTGATTGAGTAGGTCGCCACCCTGCGTCTCCAGTCGTTCCTGGAAGAGAATCATGTCTTGGATCCTTTCCAGTTTGGGTTTAGGCTGCATCATGGGACTGAGACTGGCCTGGTCACACTGCAGGATGACCTGTTGAGGAGGGCCGACAGGGGTTGCTCTACCCTGCTGGTCCTTCTTGACTTGTCAGCAGCATTTGATACCGTCGACCACAATATCCTCCTGGGCTGGCTCTCTGAGGTTGGGATTGGAGGTCTGGCCTTTGGCTGGCTCCGTTCCTTCCTGGAGGGCCATGCTCAGTGTGTGAGCCTGGGGGGGTGATTTGTCGTCCCCCTGGACACTCTCTTGTGGGGTGCCATGGGGGTCAGTATTCTCCCCAATGCTCTTTAACATCTACAAGAGGCCGCTGGGTGAGGTCATCTGGAGTTTTGGAGCTTGCTGTCATCAGTACACTGATGGCACACAGCTCTATCTCTCCTTCTCCACCTCTGCAGTGGAGGCCCTCCAGACCCTTGATCGCTGTCTGGCTGCAGTTTTGGATTGGACCAGGACTAACAGGCTCCAGCTTAATCCTGGGAAGACTGAGGTTCTGTTCTTTGGGGGTGGCCCGGACGGGTACTGTGGCCCTCTTCCCAGTCTGGGCAGGTCCACCCTCCAGCTGGCTGAATGAGTGAGAAGTCTGGGCGTTGTCCTGGATCCGGATCTGTCCCTGGATTCCCAGGTGGCAGCCATGACCAGGTCGGCCTACTACCATCTTAGGCTTATCGCCCAGATTCGCCAGTACCTCGATGGGGACTCCCTGAGGACAGTGGTGCAGGTGCTGGTCATGTCGAGGATAGATTACTGCAACGCTCTCTACATGGCACTTTCCTTTAACCTTGTTCGGTGACTGCAGCAGGTCCAGAATGTGGTGGCCAGGTTGGTGGTTGGTGCGGGCATGTTTGACCACATCACCCCCATTCTGGCTCATCTGCACTGGCTGCCCGTTGCCTCCCGAATAAGGTTCAAGGTATTGGTTTTGGTTTACAAAACCCTCCATGGCCTGGGTCCTGATTATCTGGCAGAGCGTATCTCCCTATGATCAGAGTTGGCCCGACCAACCTGATCCTCCATGGCTCTCTCGTTTCAGGTGCCCACACCTAGAGAGGTCCATAAGGTAGTAACCCGCAAACGGGCCTTCTCGGTGGCTGGCCCAAAGTTGTGGAACAAACTTCCCAGTGAGATACACCAGGCTCCCTCACTGGCAGCCTTCAAGAAAGCCCTTAAAACCTGGCTGTTCAGGGATGCCTCTGGTGATTGCTAGGATTGTACCAAGGTGTTTCTTTCTTTCTTTCTTCTTTTTATTTGTCAAGTTTTATGCCTCTTGCCAAATACTTCCTATATTTTTTTACTGATGTTCTTGTTTTTAACCTTTTGTGTGAACCGTCCAGAGTTCCCATCGGGAAACGGGAGCGGTATAGAAATGCATAAATAAATAAATAAATAAATAAATAAATAAATAAATAAATAAATAAATAAATAAATAAATAAAT
>JAHTLZ010000129.1:61839716-61857682 GCA_023846285.1 Phrynocephalus versicolor
AATAAATAAATAAATAAATAAATAAATAAATAAATAAATAAATAAATGTTATTTTATCATATAATATTAGTTCTTGTATTGTGTAAGTTCTTATTATTGTTGTAAAACATCCAGAGTGGCCTTGCTGCCAGATGGGTGTCTAGAAGTCCAACAAATAAGTCCAGCCTCTCCTTTCCTGATTTTAAATGTATGGAATCTGAGTGCGTGAGGAGCATGCAATGGCAGGCTTGCTTTCTATGCCTGTGAAATGCCACTGTCAGTACAGTATTTTTAAAATATATATTCTATATTCGGTGACATTGATGCATCAGCTGAAAGGAAAATTGAGCAGGGTGAATCATTACTACTTCCTGCAGGCCAGGTACATGAGGTAAATGTACGATAGCAGAGACAGTCCCTAGAATGTATCTTCTTTCATTAGTCTGACTTTAATTTCCACAGCTGTGTCGTCTCTTGAGGCAGTGAAGTGCAAATGCGTCACCTTGACCAGCTTTTTGTCTCCAAGTTCTTTGTTCTCCAAGACTTTCTTGCTCAGCTCAGTTCCATGGAGGAAGCTTTCCTGTTCCTTTCCATTCCTATAACTGTGGCTAGTAATCCAAAATCTTTCCTCAACAAATCAGGGTTGCTGTTCAGCTGGTGTGTGTTTTCAAGCAGACCTTCCACTAAAACACTGCAGAGGTCAGGAAAGTAACTTTTTGGACAGCAGCTTCCAGAAATAAGTATAACTAATGGCCCTGGGAAAAACTGTTACTGTGAAAAGATGTTTCTCTTCCAGTCAGTACTTCTGTTGTAAGGCTGGCACAAGTACTGGAGCTCTGTAGGACCCAGTGAGTACCAACAGCACTGCTTATACAAGTGATATAGCTACCCAAATGTTTCACATCATTTTGTAACATGTAATTATTGTGACGTGGGATGTTCCCTTCCTGTTGCAAACCAATGAGCAACTGGTCATCTCTGACCCATTACATACTGGTAGAGATGGGCACGACTTAGCGGTATTTTCGTTTTCGTTTTTGTTTTTTCGTTTTCGTTACGTAACGAAACAAAAACGAAAAACGGTTCAAAAATGGACCGAAAACGGAAACGAAACGACTAATTTTGAGCCATTTTTTGTTTTTCGTTACTGGAAAAACACATAATGGAGCTAAATGGGGAGAAACGAAAATTTTTTCATTTTCGTTTTCGTTTTTCGTTTTCGTTACGTAACGAAACGAAAACAAAAAATTTTGAAATTAGCTCACGAAAACGGAAACGAAATGAAACGGACCCTAGCCGAAAACGAAAACGAAAACGAAATTTTTTTTCTGAGTCGTGCCCATCTCTACATACTGGTACCAACAGATCACAATGCTTAGAAGGATGATGCCTTCTCACTGCAACTGTAGCAGCCACTTTGCAGATCTTTCCTTTACTTGTACTGTACTTGTAAATAGCAGTGTTTCTATCACATAATTTCTGTGTTATAGACACAGGGCATTGTGTCATTAGGAATTTGCTGTTATCAGCTTTGCTTTACAAGTGGATCTAATGTGAGAAGAATGGATGGCATGTGGAAATTTCACAAATAATTGGCCAACATAGGATGCATAACGCATGCTTCCTTTCCCTCTTTTCTGCATTAAGTAAAACAGATATTGTATAAGTGCTAACATTTTATTAGAGATGGGGAGCATGAAACAATGCTCAGAATATCCTGGTTTGTTGTTTGACTGGACATCTTTGCTCCTCAGCTTCTCGTCCACAGAGTGATGCTTCCAAATTTGCCTTCACTTCTTCCCATGTGTTCTTTCTCTCTCCTTTAGTCATGTATCCAGTGGTAGCACAACCTATGCTTCTCTCTTAAACACAAATGATCCCTGTGACACAGTAGTTAAACTGGAGTAATACGTTCAATATATGCTCACAATCTGAGTTTGATCCCAACAAGTTCAGGTAGCTAGCTCAAAGCTGACTCAGCCTTCCATCCTTCTGAGGTTGTTAAATGAGTACCCAGATGGCTGGGAAGCAAAGATGCTATAAACTGACCAGAGAGTGCTTTAGTACTATGGGGAACTATATAAGGTGAAAGTACAACAACAGCAATACTGTATGTTTATCCTCACTGACTATAGTAGCTTTTGGTTGCTGGTTGTAAACACCAACTCCTATGAATGTTAACATGTTTACTCTGGACCAAGGATGGAGAAAAACCATGCCCCCCCAAATGTTGTTGGACTGCAGCTTTCATCAGCCCTTCCAAGTCAATAGTGAGGGATGATGGGAATCACAGTTCAACATATAGAGGGCATACTGCCTAATCTTTGGTCTTGGTTATTTACTTTCTAATTTTCTGACTTAAATAACTGTTTCCACATCAGTGTGACTGCTAATGATGGTTTCATTATTGGGTCTGTGGCTGATTTTAAAAAAGAATGATGATGGTGGTGGTTTACTAGCATAAATTGCTAGATATAGAGAAACTGCTATTAAGAGAATTTTGTCAGCCACAATTAACTGTGTAATTGAGAAGAAACAACATTCCTTAAAATGTCATTTCTAAATCACAGGATCAGAGGGAATTTTCACCTCCTTTCAAAAACTTCCTACAGCTGGTCATGATGAGAAAACACAATTAACATTTACAACTAGAGATGGGCACGAATCAAAAAAATAACGTATCATTTGTCATTTATCGTTTGGAGGGTCCATTTCGGTTCGTTTCTGTTTTTTGTGAATTTTTGAAAAAAAAATCATTTTTGTTTTCATTCGTTTTGTTACTATTTCATTACCATTTATTTCAATTTTTGTGATTTTTTTAGCATTTAAAGCAGTTCACTGTATTGCAGTAACAAAAACGAAATGCACGAAATTTCTGGTGTTTCTGTTCGTTTCGTTTCATTTTGGAGATAAAATTCGTTTGTCGTTTCGTTGCGTAACGAAATGAAAAAATGGAAACGGAAACGAAAAATTGTTCGTTTTGTGCCCATCTCTATTTACAACAATGGTAACAGAGGACATTGCCCTGAATCAACTTTCTTTCTAGCTGTCACTGGACATAATAGTTTGAGTGTCCTGTCTCCAAGGATTTTATATGTGAAGAGTGGGTGGCCACAATTAAAATGCCCTGGGAATGTGAAAAAAAAACCAATAAAATCATCTTCAAGAACCTTGCTTTCTGAATAAGAGTGCCAGTTTTCTTGGGGGAAAGAGCCAGGAAGCAGCCAGAAAAGGGCACATGATTTCATTTGTGCATATCTACAGACATTTCATCAGCATTGTGCAACCAAGCTTAATAAACACAGAGCACCAATCCATGTAGACTTGGTGTTCCTTATTCCTACAGGACACGCCGAACACATAGATCACCTGAAAATTCAATCAGCTGTGTGAATCTCTTGGGCTGTTTCAGAGTGCATAAGAATGTAGTCAGAGTAGGACAGAAGCAGAAGGCAGCCACTTAAAAATAAAATAGGCTGTACTATAGCCTAGGTGGTGGGTTTGGTTCTAATCCCATCATAGATGTGGAAAAAGCAAGCAGTGCTTGTACTTATTATGTCTGAAGATATGCATAGTGAAGATGATTGTGAACTAGTTGGTTGTTTCTGAATGCAAGCCAAGGTACTGGTGATCATGCTTAAAACCCTGAACAACTTGGGACCAGACTTCTTCTTGAAGGACCATCTGCATCTACAGGAACCTGTTGATGATAAGACACCTTTCTTTGTGGCTGCCCTCCTTTGATGCTATAGCTAGCATACTATGAAGAGAAGAAAGCACATCAGCATTTCAGCCGTGCAATCCCCTGCAAGCCTTGCATATGAGTAATCAAAATGCAATCTTAACTTAGGTTTAGCTTCTGGTGACTAGACACAAGATAAAGCACTGTTAAGACGATGGACTTGCTTGGGACCAGAGCCACATGTCGTAGCTTGATGGGGAGGTCAAGATCATCCAGATACAAAGGAAATAGAGAAACATGCAAAAGAATATAGCAATCATGAATCTGGCAAGATGGTCACAAGATGGCGTTGAAGAATATAAAGCAATCAAACACATACACAGGATTTGAAGGGGACTTCACCAATCAAAGGCACCCAGCAGCTTTCATATTAGCTGTTCCATCAGTTGTTCCATGTTTGGGTCTCACTTCTTTGCTCAAGGAAGGAGACAGCCAAATTCAAACCAGTGGGACTTTGTGCCTGACAGCCTCGGCAACAACACAAAAAGTTAGCAACTGAGCTCAGCCTTGAGATCAAAGTGGCAAGTAGCTCAAAGCTGTTCCATTCTTCTTTGATGTAACACATGTTGCTCACACTAAGCAGGGCCGGGTCTTGTCACTGCTAGTCAAGGAAGGTGAGAGTGGTGTAGCAAGAAGTGGCTGGATTTTATCAGATTCAGTGGTTTCTACTGTGCTTGGAGTGATTCCGTGGCCATCTTCAAGAGCTAAGAGCATGATATTAGAGGTGATAGGGCAGTATAGAGAAACTTGTGGCCTAATAGTTATTAAACCCCACAGGTCTGATCATGAAATACATGGTAAAGCATTCATACATGGCTCTAACATAAAGAGACAAATGCTGGTTGATTGATTCAAGTTGTGGCATTTCACTTTGAATCATAATTTAAGATTCATATTTTGTATAATATTCTTTTCATTTAAAGCTTTGTTCTGCAAACAGCAATGATTAATGGCTAAAGGAATCACAGGCTAGAGAAACAACAGCAGAAACATCATATAATGAGGCTTTACTTTTGAAGTTTGTTTTGTGAGAGTAGCTGGCTATCGAAAAATAACATGATTATTGTAGTAGTTCACATTTACTCATGGCTTAAGAACTCTTGATGAATATTTAATGCATTGAGATTGGTATTAACCACACATATATATTTTATTTCAGCTGATTCCCTCAGGATTCTTGTTCTGTAGTTTTTCATTTCCAAAGTAGCAACTTGCAGATCTTGTGAAGATTGCCCACGTAGACAAAAATGATCCTCAACAGGTTTCTGTGTATTGCCATTCCTGATCTCCAATTTTTGCCAGTTACTTCTTTGCACAGAGATTGTCCAATTTGACCTATGTAGAATGCAGAGGAATATTGTTGGCAAAAGATGGGGTAGATAATAGGTCCTATGATTGTGTTGCAGGAGTAAACATGCACTTAATATGACATACTCAACATTATCCATCTGCTTTGCTAAATCACAAGTTGATAAATGGCAGGTGATGCTGCTGCTTTGGTCCCAGTACAGTCTTCACAGAATCAAACATCTGGCTCACAAATGGCTGCTCTGCACCTACAGTTTTGTGCTTACAGGTTACTAAAATAGCACAACAAAATGTGATTTAATCTGCTCTGATGGTAGAGCTTGGAAAGGCATTGTCCATATCTTAGGGTGTCAATGCTTTTTAATACAGTGGTACCTGGTATAAAGGAATTCATTCGTTCCAAATGAAATTATGTCAAGCAAATTTTCCTTTATACAAATTTCCCATAGGAATGCATTGAAAACAGAGTAATCCCTAATCATGACCATTTTTATGTTGTACGGATTCACCCCATAGATGATTCTGTTAAGCAAATTCCCCCTATCTCTGGAAATTTTTTATGTTGTACAGATTTTATGTTATACAAACCGTTTGTTATATGACGGTCCACTATTTATATGAAGCTACTGGAAGACATCATATGGACATTTGGAATTTGTTGCCATCAATACACAGATGATACATGACTCTATCTCTTTTTCTCTTCCTCTGTAGATGATGCTGTGTGAGTCCTTGAACACTGCCAGGTGTTACAATGGACTGGGCAAGGGCCAATCAACTGAATCCAGATAAAGCAAAGTGTTCTATTTATATAGCACCCCATACCACTTCAAGTAGTCTCTGGGTGGTTTACAATTTTAATTACAGTGTGCAGGCTACACATTGTCCCCCCAGTAAGCTGGGTACTCATTTTACCGACCTTGGAAGGATGGAAGGTTGAGTCAACGTTGAGTCTGCTACCTGGGATTGAACCCCAGGTCGTGAGCACAGTTGATCTGCAGTATAGGCATTTAACCACTGTGCCACGAGGCTCTTAAGACAGAGATCCTACTGTTGGAGTATCATTAGAGGTATATCCCTGGTCTCAGTAGGGTTGCCCTCCCTCTGAAGGATCATCTCTCCCTGATGGATCATATTTGCAGCTGGGGGGGGTATTCTTGGACCCAGGGCTCTTTATGGAGATGCAAATATCTGCTGTGGCCAAGGGTGCCTTTCATCAGCTTTGGTTGTTTCCCCAGCTGTTCCCCCAGCTGGGAAGCAGGCATATCCTCAGAAGGCAGCAATCAACTTCCCTTCCAGGACCCTGTGTGCTGCCTGTGCACAAGCAACTCCTGTGGGCACGTGCAGAAGCAGCAAGCCTGGGTCCTGGAAGGGAGGCTGGCCCACTCTTTTTTGTTATGGCAGCAGTAGCATAGGTTAAAATGGTGGTAGAGGTGGCAAGACCAGGTAGGGAGGTGATGGGCACAGCGAAAAGGGGGAAGACGAGCTTCTGTTTTATGGAAGCAAAACAACACATGCAGGGACTGGGGTGGGATTCAGTACTCCCCCCCCCAGCAAAACAAGATTCCTGAACTGGGTCATGAACCCAACCATGGAACAACCCAGTTCACTGTTTCCCCCCCTGATAGTTGAAAGCATGAAGTATCCAAGGATCCCAACTCCTGGGGTAACAGTGGAGTGCTCATGTAAAGGGGATTGAAATCTCGTTAAAATCATGAATGCACATTCAGATCAATTCACAGATTCTCTCACACAGTAGCAGATTTTATGTGAGAATTGACACATATTTGTGTTGAGTGGCTGCCACTTGGGTAAAGAGTTGTAAATTTTACAATGGATATCCTATTAAATGTAGTAAGTGTAATTCACATTTTAAGCTCCCCAGCTACTTGGACTAATAATGGATCAATCTCCTCAACACATTATGTTAAAAAAAAAAAGCAATGAAAATCTAGCATTTGTTTGTTCACTTGGGTAAATATCCTGCTTTACAGTCTGAAAGAGTGGCAAACAACTTAGATAATTAAACCCATAGAGAAAAATAAAATCAGAAGGAATGATTAACAGTAAATCAGCCACATCATGGCAGCATAAAGCAGAATGAAAATGTAAACAAACAAACAAACAAAGCAGGAGCCTGGGGGTCAAAGGGGGTCTTCAATGGCATTAGGGGGTGGTAAATTTTGAGAACGGCTTCTGAATGATCATAAGAGGTTCATTAGGGTCATAGCGGTAAAGACTTCTTGGTCTTTACCGCTTGGTTTCTTGGTTGTGAAGTACAGAAGAGATGAGAAACAAGCCAGGAAGGAAAATAGGTCTGAGTCACTTCCTCTTGTGTACACTTTTTTTTTTTTAAAAAAGGACATTTATTGCTGGAGCATGCAATCAACCCACTGTAATGTTTTTAGAACTTGTGAGTCCTCCAAGCACCCACTGTGACAACACCCTGGAAACAGGAGTAGTGAATATACAAATCATCAGCCAATCCCAGCAGGAGGGCGGGGAATGGTATGATATAAAAAGGGTGGAGCCTAGTCAGTTGAGGGAGTTCAGTTGAGTTGAGTTAAGTTGAAGGTTTTGAGAATGAGTGCTGGGAGAGAGCACTGCTCTGTGAGAGTTCTGTCAGGCAGTGAGGGCTGTTTACTAGTTATTAAAGACAGGGGGGCTGGAACAGTTGATTAAATCCATTATATGTTAAAGGCAACACATAACATCCTCAGATATTGTTATATTTATTATTTTCTCAATAAACTTTGTTATTATTTTTATATTATACAGCTGAGTCTGTCCCAATTCATGAGGTGACAATTTTAAAAGGTGGCAGCATTACCAAGTGAATAAAAGGTGGCAGCAATACCATTTCCAACACAATTACACGTGTAAAAGGGAGGTGTCATCACAATTTGGTGGCACAGCAGTGGGATGTTGAAATAAACCCAGTTGTGCCTTGAAAACTCAGTCTGTGAAAGGGGTGACGTCACACCCACATAGGGGTGTGATAGATGGCACAGCATATTGTGTCGTAAGTGTCCAGTAATTGGGGATGGGAATCAGGAGACTCATAACATGATGGCAGATGCCTGTGCAGTAAGTTGTTCTAAATGTTACACAATTGGAGGTTGGAGAAAACACCACAAGACTGCTGCTTCCAGTGACTTCTCTTTAGAACCTGTGATGTGCCCTTGGTCTTAGACTTTTTGCATCTTTTCTGCATAGTAGAAGAAATGGCTCAATTTGCTTATGCGTCTAGTTAGGGAGGATGTGCATATCAAACTTCCCTGGTTGTTCATTTTATAAAACATGTTGCTGTTGTGTGCCAAAAATTGTGTTCTGTCAGCATTAGGAGTCTTACAAGCAGTAGCCTGGAGCCTTCTGTTGTATGCAAGGAAGAAGCTATGGTTATTCGAATTCTAAACCAACACTTATATTAATATCCTGGAGCCAGGATGGCACGGGCAGTTGGGCCAAGTTCCACCTGCAGGGGAGAGGATCCCCATCTCTGTGGAGACAGAAATAGAATGGTTTTTACAACCGCTGAGGAAATTGGGACCAGGAGAGGGGTGTGTGCCGCTCTCAGTTTGCTTAATGGCTGTGGTTTTCTGGTTGTGCAACTTCCTCTTTCTGGTTGTTTGTCACATTGATTTAGACTTGAGCACACTTTGTAGAGTACATAGAGAACAGTGATTCAAAAAGAGGGCAGTCCTCTGCAAAGTAGGACCTACTGCTGTTCTTGCATGGCATAAAAATAGTTTAAAGAAAATAATATAGTTATCCATATTGGCTTGTTACTTGGGTTTTACTTCAACCCATTTGGGGCAATTTTCACAATGGAGAGAAGTGAAAAGTGGTGTGCCCCAGGGATCTGTCCTGGGACTGGTGCTTTTCAATATGTTCATAAATGGCCTGGAGACAGGGATAAGCAGTGAGGTGGCCAAGTTGGCGTATGACACAAAACTTTTCTGTGTGGAAAAAGCCAGAGAAGATTGTGAAGCGCTCCGGAAGGATCTCTCCAAACTGGGGGAATGGGCTGCGAAATGGCAAATGTGTTTCAATGTAGGAAAATGGAAAGTAAGGCATATATGGGCAAAAAATAATAATCAAAACTGTAACTATCAACTCATGGACTTTGAGCGATCTGTGACGGATCAGGAAAGAGATCTTGGTGTGTTGGTGGACAGCTCCATGAAGGTGTCTACCCAGTCTGTGGCAGCAGTGAAGAAGGCCAATTCCATGCTAGGGATTATCAAAAAGGGGATTGAAAATAAAACTTCAAACATTATAATGCCATTATACAAAACAATAGTAAGGCTGCACCTGCAGTATTGTGAACAATTCTGGTCACCGCATCTCAAGAAAGACATAGTGGAACTGGAAAAGGTGCAAAAGTGAGCAACTAAAATGATTACTGGGCTGGGGCACCTCCCTTATGAGGAAAGGCTAAAACAATTGGGGTTCTTTAGTCTGGAAAAAAGGCACCTGAGGGGGGATATGATTGAGACGTATAAAATAATTCAGGGCATGACTAAAGTGGATAGAGGGAAGCTCTTCTCCCTCTCACAAAATACCAGAACTAGGGGACATACACTCAAATTGTGGGCTGGGAGAGTAAGAACAGACAAAAATATTTTTTCACCCAGCACATTGTTAGTCTGTGGAACTCCCCGCCACAGCATGTGCTGATGGCATCTGGCCTGGATGCCTTCAAAAGGGGATTGGACAGATTCCTGGAGGAAAAGTCCATCACAGATTACAAAGCATGATGGAGATGTGTAATCTCCAGGCTTAAAACCGGGGTACTTCAAGGGCCAGCTGCTGGGGCATGGTATCAGGAGACAGGTATCTAGTCTCATACACTCCCAGATGCATCTGGTGGGGCCACTGTGAGATACAGGAAGCTGGACTAGATGGGCCTTTGGCCTGCATGGCTCTTATGTTCTTATGGTCTTATGGCTTGTTTTCGCTATCAACTAGCATTGAGATGACAAAGTGAATTATAATTATTCAGTGTTCCAGCCCACAAAACAAGCAAAGAAAACATTTAACTAGCAAATATAATCATGGTAGTCCAGTACCAGCATCGCACTATGGTCTATAGTAGCAACTAGCATTTGGAGACCTAAAGGTACAACCTTGTTGTTGTGGTGGTTATTGTTGTTGTTGTTTTGTTGTTTTTTTTTAAAGTTGCATTGGCTGTCTGCATAATTAACTTCCTTGGACAAGCAACAACTCTGTTGTTCAGCAAGTTGAGTTCTTATTTCACAGCATTACCTCTGGAGTTGTTGTGAACTTTCCAAATAGGAAACCCATTGTGAAGAAAATGCAGCTGTTTTAACAGTAGGTGGAGGAACTGGGTTTGCAGTCTGGCAGTGCAACACTGCGTAAAGCTAAGGCTGACTATAATGAGCTCTCAGACCAATAGCAGCATGCATAAACCACCGCGGTGCCTATAAATGCGCAATAACAACAGAACATTTGCTAGGTTCACTAGCAGTTTTCAGCACTGCAGCTCTGGAAGAAAAAAAAATCTGATCACCAGAATTGTTAAAATGAAACAAGAGAGACTGACAAGATAGTGACATTTTCCAGAAAGATACCTGGATACCAGGTTTCTTCCATGAACTTGATACTGGAGATTAGGAGAAAAAAACTGGCCAGGAACTATATCAACAGTCATTGGGATGACACAATTTGTTGTCACCATACCCTGCTTTATATTATGAGCAGATGAACCAAGCCTACTGAAAATACCCAGATGTATCTGATAAACACTTTTAAACAGAGCAGAGGAAAGTTACAGCTTCCAGAATCTCCTCTAGCTAGAGTAGGCTGAGTTTTTATCTAAAATGGGACTTTCCATAGTTGAGAATTGAACCCGTTATGGCTGGTTCTTGTAGTTATACTTGGTATTCACTGTGTTTAACATACAGAACTGCTATGTGCAATCCTTCATTACATACTGAGCACCATGGAATCTTAAGGTACTTGTTTCTCCTTGCATAACTTCAAAGACAGTGCTTTTTCACAGCGGCATAGCAAGGTTTTGGGACGCCTGGGGCCAAAGTTGTTTTTTGTGCCTCTCTGGCCCTCCCCAACCCCATC
This sequence comes from Phrynocephalus versicolor, assembly GCA_023846285.1. Lineage (NCBI taxonomy): Eukaryota > Metazoa > Chordata > Lepidosauria > Squamata > Agamidae > Phrynocephalus > Phrynocephalus versicolor. The sequence goes on from JAHTLZ010000129.1 coordinate 61,850,845, forward strand.
CCATCCAGCCAGCAATCCTGCGGGTGTGGGGCAGGCACAGGGTGGGCATGGGGCGGGTGGGCGGGCCTAACCTTTCCTGCGCATGGCAATGAAGACACGTCCACCACTCTCACACGACTGCCTGCCTGCAGCCGGGCTCAGAGATGGCGGGTGGGGGGCAGTAGGTGATTTGGCGCCCCCTAATTACTGCACCCACCCCACCCCTTGCCCGCTCCATGCCATGCCCCTGCTTTTTAATGCAGTCTGTTGTAGGGAGAGATGTTGTAGGGAGAGATCATTTTAATTTTAGAAGAGACAGCTGTGTTTGTCTGTGATAGGATATTTATTTATATATTTAAGGGAAAACAAAGCAAAACAAAATAAAAATAAAGAAAATAAAAATGCTGTGACAACTTAAAGACAAAGTGCTATATTTTATTGTGAGCTGGGTTGTGTTTGAAAATCTAGTTGAGTAAGTGTTGTGACCATGGAGTTAGTATAAAAATTAAATAACAATTGGGCAAAGGTCTGAGATTCCAGCCTTCTCATTAATTTCAGTAAAGAGTCTTTTGGGGTGATCCAAAAGCTGTTTAGAAATGGTTTCATCTTGAATAACATAAGTGGGATCACCGTGTATCTCTCAGAGGTCAGCTGTGAACAGGCCCACGAGAATGGCGCAGGCACACTCACTTAGGGTGGCCACACCCAGAGAGGCGTGGAAATCGCTCACACATAACCGTGCCTTCTCTGTGGTGGGCCCCACGCTGTGGAATCATTTCCCTAGTGAGCTGCGCCCAGCACAGTCCCTGCCTGCCTTTAAAAAGGCCTTGAAAACACACCTTTTTAAGGACGCATATGGCGACCTTTTTACTTAATTTTTTTTTCTCCTCTCTCTTTGCCGCCCGCATCATCTTTTGTGGAGGGTATTGTCCCTCCCCATTTTATTGGTACTCTTTGCCTTTTTTCTTTTTTTCTTTCCTGTTGTTTTGTTTTAACTGTAAACCGCCCAGAGTTCCGTTCAGAAGATGGGTGGTATATAAATGTAACAAATAAATAAATAATAATAAATAAATGTGGTGTGCCTATCTTCTGCCCCAATTGGTGTGTGTGTGTGTGTGTGGGTGGGTGGGTGTAAAATAAAGATATTGCCTGCTCTTGTATTTGTATTGTGTAAGAAGGACCACATGCACTTCTAAAATATTTTCTCAAATAATGAGTTATTCTGAGTCAACAAGACTTTGGTGTAAAGACTTTGGTGTCTCTAAGGTGTCCATATGCAGTCATTTGTTGCACCTGGCTTTCCAGCAGGGGCAGCAGTTGATATGTACAGCAACTTGTATGAGAAACAGCCTTTCTGAGGCTGCATTTTGCAGATTTCCAGGACAGCCATAGCTGGGAGTCTCCTGAGCAGCTGCAAACTAGTGGTGTGTAAGTAACCTTTTCTTTACCTAGCACTCACAGTTCCCTCCCTCTCCAGATGGTTTTCCTCATGACATAAGAAAAGAAGGAGTTGGTGCGGCAGATGGCAGTAAAAGTTAAGCCGCATCCTTCCCCTCACCATCTTTCTTTTAGAAGCGGCACCTTTCTCCCATCACTCGGTTGCTGCAGTCATGTGGATTCTATTGTTCTGTCCAGACCTCACACATCTCTGGGTCAGGGAGCTCATTATCATTAAAACACAGTTCTTTTTAAATTGGAAAACCCATGGCAGGAGATAGGCAGAAGACACACATTTTCTTAGAACTTTGAAGGAACAGCACAGTTACCTCCAGTTGGTATTCATGAAGCATAAGTAGCAGTTTTCCTTTGTCAGAAGCTGAGAGACTGATGTGAGTCATGTGCATAACAACTGTTTATTATTTTTAACAACCTACTTTATTCCATTTCAATCTGGTATGCAAAATGACTCCAGAAGCAGCTTTTGGCCAAGCAAAAGAAGTCCAGGAAAGGCTGTTTATAAGAATAAGGAAGTCCAAAGTGCAATTTTCTGCCAAAGAATTTTCAGTTTCCTCACCTCTGAAGTTCTTTAGGGGGGAAATTGCTGTTGAACGTTGGTGACATACAGGAGGGGCTAAAATATGCTTTAGGGGACATTGGCCCCAGACCTTCACTACAGGTGAAGCTTGAATCCACACACTACCAAAGGCCATTTATAGTCAGCATTTGAGGTCATCCCTAAGAAGCAGGCATGGCACACCATGAAAAAAAAATTTGACTCTCAGATTTTTTTCATACACTATCTACAAAATGACAGTGAATGGATTGAAAAGTGGACTTTATTCACAAAAGCTCATTTGTTTGTTTGTTTGTTTGTTTAGTGGTCTAACAAAAGTATCACCTACTCTTGGATTTGTACAATTTTAAGGAACATGCAGCCTTTTCCTCATTTTGGGGGGTAACTTCTTACTGTATTTGAAAGATGAGTTATGGCTTGGATATATATTGAAGTGGAGCAGGCAGGATAGTACTAGAGTTGCTTAGGGTCATGTAGGGGTCCAAGATGACATTGTGAGTGAGCTGCATTTATATGCAACTAGGTAAACACAGCAACCATGAGGCAGTGGATGAGGCATCTATGATCCTATTCACATCAAAAGAGCAATTCTACCAGTTCAATGGATATGTGAAGAGAGATAGAAAAAGATACTTATTTTGCATGAAAGCTTCTAAAATATGCAGCATAGCTGCTGAGGTAACCTGAAAATTGCAGTTTAAAAATGTTTCTGTTGTTGCAGATATGCATGCTGTGCAGATGTCTAGATGTCCATTCCTGTCTATATTGACTGCATGTGCAGGTACCTCTGTAATTGTCACATATGAGATGGCTTTGCCGTCGAGTACTGTTTTAAGGTCTTTTCTCCAGATGACTACAAACTTGAGCTGGGATGAAGTGTTGCCACTATAATAGGTCATGAGGCATGATGGGCGCTTGCAAAACCATGTGTTGGCAAGGACAAGATTTTAAGCATCTGTAAAGTCAAAGATTTGTTCACCATCTTTGTTACGGATGTTGAAACCATGCCCACCATGAGAGCCGAAGCCATCTGCCCTTGCTCCAATGTGGCCATTTAAATCTCCCATGATGATGAAGCAGTCCTCTGCTGGGATGGCGATAGATTTCTCCTTGAGAAGGTTCCAGAAGAACCCTTTGTCACTGTCAGAGCAACCAGTCTCCAGTGCATATGTGCTGAAGCAGTGGATGCGCCACTTTTTTGTTACAATGGCAATCTTCATCAGTCAGCCATCAAATCGCTCAACTTCTACCACACCATCATGAAACCATTGCAATACAGCAATATCAAGCCCATTTTGTGTTTTGGGTCTGCTAAAACAGATGACCTTGTACCTATGGTTAATGTCATGTGATTTTCTTCCACTCCACCTTGTCTCCTGAAAGGCATAGATGTTGACCTGCCTCAGAATACAACTGCAAGCTCATTTCCTCGTCCAGTCAGTGTGCCAGTATTGATGGTTGTGACCCAGACTTGTACTCACTTACTTGTATCTTGATGCCATCTTTGCATTTTTCACTCAGGCCGGGCTGCACATGTTTCCAAAGCAACACTCTATCAGAGGACAGATCTATTATTTGATGTGACTTTGGATATATCAGCCAATCTGTCATAAGGGCCTGTTGCCTATTTTTGGTCCAAGTTTATCTCACCATGTTTGGGACAGGGAGTTTACAGTGGCACCATGAGGAGGCCATCACCACCAAATAACAGGAATAACAATAGCAACATTAATATAAGGATGCCTTCAGTCCCTCCAGGAAGAAAGGCAGGATACAAGTAAGTAAGTAAGTAAGTAAGTAAGTAAGTAAGTAAGTAAGTAAGTAAGTAAGTAAGTAAGTAAGTAAGTAAGTAAAGTAAGCAAGCAAGCAATAGTATGTTGAACAATGGAGACCACTGAGCAGAGGAAAGAGGATGGATTCTGGATTCTGTGTGGGAAGAATATAATTTGATTCTGATATCAAATCACATTCCTTTATTCATAATTCGAAGAGTAAGACAAATCTTGAGCACCAAGCCCAAGTAGGGAGTGACCATCTGACAAAGTTTGCCTGAATGTGAAGAAGGCAGAATATCTGACAACTAACCGAAATGAATATGGTACAATCCAAATCAACGGTATTGACCTACAGAGAAGTGAGAAGTTCAAATAACTTGCTTCCATGATCACAACCGATGGGAGTGTGAGTTATGAGGTGACATCAAGGATCAACAGTGTCTGGCTAAAATGGCGTACAAGATCAAGCATCATGGGTGGCAAAAAGATCAGTGACAGTTTAAAATAAAAGATCTATTGCACCATTGTACGACCTGTTGCACTCTATGGTGCAGAATGCTGGCTGGTGATTAAAGAAACTGAACATCACCTTGGTGTCGTGAAGACCAAGATACTGCAATGGACTCTCCAGCCTCACACGAAAGGATCATGTAAACAATGATGACATCAGAGCAAACTATGGCATTGCCCCTATTGCGGACAAGATGCATGGAATCTGACTGCATTGGTTTGGACATTTCTGAGTGCTGATGAGGAAACTCTGGCCAAAAAAGGTCTCACCCTGGATGTCAGAGGACTCCGACTGAGGGGATGTCCAAAACAGCACTGGATGAATACCCTTGAGAATGACATGAAGTTGTCCCGGGTTCACCTGGACCTAGCCCATGACCGTGCCAAGTGGAAGGCCAAAAGAAGAATGGTGATCCCACCATCAAGTGGGACACACACTAAGAAAAAGAAGAAGATTGTTATTGCTGTTATTTGGGAGGGAAGAGCCATTTTATTGTTGGCATTTTAAAAATGAATTGGAGTCTGATTTGTTCAAGACCACAAAAATATCTGTCTGTGGCTGATCCCATCCCTGCATCTGACAAAGTGGGTCTTGAAGCAGATTAATTTCCATAGTTCTTATATGTCTAAATGTTGGTGTTTTCTTCTTCTTCACACACACACACACACACACAGAGAGAGAGAGAGAGAGAGAGAGAGAGAGAGAGAGAGAGAGAGAGCACTTTAAGCCTTCATTTCCCCAATGCAGGTGCCAATGTCCATTTCATTAGTAACATTCTGTATTGCATATTTATTGTTGATGAGCCCTAGCTTAAGCTAATTAATAAAGTTAATTAGTGCTGTACCGCCATGCACGGAATAGGAAGGAAAGGATATGTATCTGGGAGAGAAAATAAGAGGTGCAGAGAGTGAAAGATAAAAGGCCTATAAAAATAGAGGCTGACTTGTTCTCCCTTATTTATGTGTGACATGGAATTGAATATCAGCAGCTTGAGACAGGCTCCCCACCTGGGGATCTGATGCAGACCTTCAGGGGAAACATCTATTACACAGACAAATCCTTTCACTCTCTCCTATCTCCATCAAAGGACTTAGCACTCCTGCTGGGAACCCAGAAGAGTATTTCATTCCTTTCCATATTAACAAGGCTATTCCCAATCGGAATACTCTCTTCCAGGGCTAATTGCTAAAATGTTAAGTGCCAGGATCTGGAAATCATACTCTATGGGACCTCTACCGCGGTTCCTTACCATTTTTGTGTGTGTCAGAAAGAAAGACCATGAGCTGCAGGTGAGGCAGCCAGTTTGTATGCATGAGAGACCTTTTGCAATACTTTATCAGGTAAAGGCAGTTTGTTAATGAACAGAAGCATTAGGACAGTTGTGCAGGCCCTGGTGATATCGAGGGTGGCCACACCCAGAGAGGCGCGGAAATCGCGTACGCATGACCGCGCCTTCTCTGTGGTGGGCCCCATGCTTTGGAATCATCTCCCCAGTGAGCTGTGCCTAGCAGAGTCCCTGCCCGCCTTTATAAAGGTGCCAAAGACCCACCTGTTCAGGGAGACGATTGGCGATCTTTCTTTTTAAATTTTTTTTCCTTTGCCTGCCGCCATCTCTGCTTTTTCTACGCCACCTTCTGTGTTTGGCTAGTGTTCTGCTTGTTGTAGTGTTTTTATTGTTTTTATTCTAAGCGGCCCAGAGTTCCCTCCCGGGAAGATGGGCAGGATATAAGCCCAACAAATAAATAAATAATAAATAAATTATTTATTGATTCGTTTATTTTATTTCTAAGCTGCCTTTCTCCCAGTTATGGGAGCCAAGGCAGTTCACAAAATTTTAAAAGACAAACCAGATAAAATGCAGTGAATTCTTAGATTCAAAATGATTAACATATCTTAGTATTAAAACAATCAGTTAAAACTGTTAAAAATGTTATGTCCTTTGTGGCAATGATGGCACTGGTGATGATGATCGCATATATTTCTCGACTTAGCACTGGCATTGAACTAAAATTTAAAAAGTAATTTCTGCTGAGCTCTGTTTCATCAAGAAAGCCATCTACTTTTCTTCTTTTTCTTTTTCTAAAAATATATATATTGGATGCATGCACAGTCTTTTGATACATGTTCAAACAGGAACTGGATGAGAAGAATTTATATAATTCAGGAACAACCATGGAGCAGTGCAAGAATACGTTGTTTACCTCCAGCATTGAGCAAAATCTAATTGGGTCATTTGCATCCCACTTGGCATTCATAGGGTTAAAAAGGGGCCATTGATTGGGCTTAAGGAAAGAGGAAATCAGCAGGGATACAGTAGACTGTGTTCTTTGGGCCAAAGGAGAAGTTGATTAAGAGCTGACCTCCCCAATAAAGCCCAAGAGCCACCTCAGACATTTCTACCACTGCCGTGCTGGAGAGGGCTCAAGATGAGTTCACCACATGGTGTTGACAGCCAGCCAGTGGTGACACTAATGTGGTAATTTGGAAATGGATATAATATAATATAATATAATATAATATAATATAATATAATATAATATAATATAATATAATATAATA
>JAHTLZ010000129.1:61861436-61876457 GCA_023846285.1 Phrynocephalus versicolor
TTTCTTTCTTTTAGCAATTTATAAGCAGCAGGAACAAAAAGAGAGAGAAAAGGAAGAGACAAAGATGAAGAGATGAAGAACTGGATACTCTAAAAAAAAAAAAAACTGCCAAGACTTGAGCAGTTCTTGGCTGAAAAACAGACTTTCCCTTCTCTGGGAAAAAAGTCATTCACTTTTGGTTCAGCTTACTCTATCCTGTATAAAAGGATGGCTTTTCACCCCTCCTCTTTATAACAGATCAAACATCCCCTTTGCCCCAGGCTTGCACCTCTTCCGTGCAGCATATAGGACAATTGCTTCTTCTTTTTCTATTGCTTCTTCTCCTCAGGCAGTTAATAAGTAATAACTTAAAGGTTTCTGGAGCGTTTCGAGCCACAGTTTGACAGGTTTGTAAAGGTGAGGAAAGCAAACCTAATGCACTGGTTTTGGATGAAAAAAAATCTATTTTAAAAAGTGGAACCCCTCAGGCAGGTAGTTTGTCTCCTACTTGTAGTCTTCTTTTAAGAACACACACACACACACACACACACACACACACACACACACACACACAGAGAGACCTCACATTCCCCTTCCATCTCCTTCCTGTTACCCCTCCCCCCCCATGGTCTAATGTTCCATCACCACATGCCTCTGAAAGGAATGAGGTGTTTGTTTTTTTGGTTGGTTTTTTTTTTTGCAAGTTTACTCTACAGACATTTCTGCAAACAGGCATTGAAAACGTAGAAGTGGGAACCTGCCAAGCCTAAGATTCTGGTCACTTTAACATCAGTGGAATTGTTTTTCTGCTATTGCTTTTGGAGCCTTATGTTGTTTAAAGAACATCCCCCTTGGCAAACGAAAGGGAACATGGCAGCCCCAGGCTGTCAATGAAAGATAAGCAGAAGTGCTAATGTATTGGTGGAGGAGATGGTTTCCCAGCTATAACAAATAGATGCAGCTGCATGGAGAAGTCAGTACCATTTCTTCGGGATCATTTGCTATAGGTTACATTTGGCCCTCACTGCATTATGAATTGCTGTCCTTCTGGCCTTCATAGCAGCAGTGCTTGTACATTGCTTGTGTAGTTCCACGCTATACCTTGAGCTATAATCTCATGAAATCGTAAGTGTGTGGTGAGATGCTTGTTCATATAGACTTGGACTGAAATCCTGCTGTTTAATGTAGTAAGTCACACGACAGTGGGTCCAATGCATCCCTAGGGTTTTGGCGAGTCACCTCTTCCATATGTTTCATTGATTCATATTGGTCTGCTCATGTGCAGTTTATTGGGCTAAGTCACATGATCACAGCCACTATATGAATTGTGTTTTTCAGATGCAAGAGAGTGGTAACAGGAGACTGATATCTTTTTTTTTAAAAGATTTTTATTTTAAAAAAAACATATACAAATTACATGAAAAGGACAAACATCAACAACAGTGCACCCCTTCACCAACAGGATCACTTTTCATATTTACATTCGTCATCCTCCCCTCCAGAACAAAATCGATTGTTGCGTGGAAACCTTACCCTTATCCCGTACAAGCACATATTCACTAAATCTACCCCATATATCATAGAAAATATCTTTTTTTAACTCTCCTTTTTTTAACCTTGAGAGAACAAGTCAATTTATCATTTAAAGCAATATTACGTACTTCATTATACCATTCTTCTAAACATAGTTCATATTTAGATTTCCAATTTCTAGCAATTATTAATCTAGCTGCTGTCAACAAATTCGTAATCAACTCTTTAGTTTTAACATCATAATTTTGATCCACAAATATTGATTACCAAAGTTAATTTTTTTCTTTATGATGCTTCCGATACAGTTAAGTAAGGATGAGGAGACAGATACCTAGTCTTGTGCATTCCCAGAGGCATTTGGTGGGGCCACTGTGAGATGCAGGAAGCTGGACTAGATGGGCCTTTGGCCTGATCCAGCACGGCTCTTCTTATGTTCTTATGTAGATTGCAAAAGAAGTTGGATGTTCCCAAAGTGCTGCGTCAAAGCACATCAATAAAAAGTTATGTGGAAGGGAAAAGTGTGGAAGAAAAAGGTGCACAAGCAACAGGGATGACCACAGCTTGGAGAGGATTGACAGGAAAAGGCCATTAAAAAGTGTTGGGGACTTTCACAAGGAGTGGACGGAGGCTGCATCAAGCACCACCACACACGGGCAGATCCTGGCCATGGCCTTCAGAGGTCGTATTCCTCTTGTCAAGCCAGGATCAAGCTGGAAAAAGGTCTGTGATGTGCACTACTGTATCTCCCTCAGAAAAAAACATGTTTTGGATGATATTTGGTCAAACTGTTTCTTTTTTCCCTCTTCTCTAATATAAAATTCTCAGGGTGTAATTAATTAATTGCAATTAAATAAAGAAAGAATTACTTCGGGGTAGTTATATCAGTTCAACACAGTATCTTTGTCCCAGCTTTAATAGTGGTTCAAATGACTGTTTGCTCCACAGGAGAAGATATAAAGACCCCTGACATGTCTGTAGGTAAGACCCAGAAAGCAGTTTGTGTATGTGTGTTAGGATGGGACCAACCACTACATTAGCACTGCTGTCAAACTCCTTATTCCCATTTTGTTCCAACCTCCTTTTAGCCTTATCTGTTTTGTCAGAAAGTCAAAAGATTTCCTGGTTCCAACCTGAGATCAGGCCTGGCCCAAGAGCTTTTGATACCTGAAGCAATGACAAGGTGGCATCCTTCCCTTTGGTGTACCTAAACTACTTGGACTGGCAGGTGAATCTGGCAAGAGGACAGTGTCTCTCATGCCACCAAAGGACAGCTTCCACACCTAGCACCTGTAGTCTGAGGCAGATACCTCACTCTGGGAAACGGTAGAGCCAACCTCGGAGTAGCTGTGGCAAAAGTACTGTTAACCCAGCAATTTGGACAGAGGAAATTGCTTCTCCATAATAAAGAAATGGAGGAACCGGTCCTGCATATTAAATTCATTTGTTTTTGTTTTCTTCTCAGAGAAGCATGTTATGATATGGTTATCAATCAACCCCCCTCAACTTATGATAATCAACCAGATATTAGCTCATGTATGGCTGTTCAGTTCCACGCCTAGACCCTGAATTCCATCCTCCCTTTGTAGCTGTCAGGCATACTGTACCTGCAGCTTCACACATAAAACAAAGAGTAACTTCTGGTACCATCAGCAAGGACAGTTCCATTTAACACAGACTTTGTCACTCCCACTCCAAGGAACCTGATTCTCACGTAATTTTCTTTTTTTTAAAAAAAATAAAAATATGTTATCTGTCTTCTGCAGAAAAAAAACATACAGGCCCCTGGTGGAAAGGTAATAACTTCCACACATCCCTGCTAGAAGAATTAAAATTCTCCTTAGTGCCCAAAGCCTATTGATTAGCCAAAGGGCTACTGATGGAAGTGGAAGAGCTCGGCACGACGCAATCCTCCTCATACCTGCTGTGCTGATCTCTGCCAGAACTGCATGTGGTGCCTTTTCATTACTGTTTGCTTGTGAGTTCTTTCGATAAGGCAGCAGCTACCTTCTGAAGTGTCTGATAGACCTGCAGGCGTATTTCCAAGGAAGGCAAAAGCAAATGCAGGATATTTTCTTACCTTTTACTTCATGCCATCCATGTATAATCAATCCCTTTATTTCACCAGTTCGTATTTGTAAAATCAATCAGTCAATTTATACTTAAACCAATTATCTTGAAAACATGATAAAATGTCAAAGCAATGATTGCAATGAGGTTTGTCCTGTGCTTCACTAGACAGAAAATAGTCCTTTGCTTGAAGTACTGTCTGGTTTAAGAATGAAAAACCACAGGAAAGCAGAGCTTATTTAATGGAGAAGACGAGTGTCTTTTGTCTTTTTCTTTTTTGTCTCTCCTGGAAAGATTATTTGTCCTTCCTTAAGAACTAGGCCCTGCACTGATCATATCAGAAATTTCTTTGACATCTGATGTTCTACTTTGCTCTCTGCCCCATATTTTTAATGAGTTCTTGCACCTTTTTGTCTCGCCTGAACCACTAGGGAGTTTTTTTCTTGTGCTGCTTATTTTTTTTAAAAAATCAGAGGGATGGTGTTTAGTGCTATGATGCCTCCGAGATACTTCAACACTAATGCACATTGAGCTGCAGGGAAGGAACAACCAACAAAGCACAAGAAAGTGCACATTAACCACAGCCGAAATTTGTTGGCAAGGTCAAGATCAGAGCTGCAACAGAGGGGCAGTTTAATGCCAGTAAATTCTGTAATCTTCTGTCATCAAGTAACAAAACAAAGTGAAATAAGCAGAAGAAAATACTGTCCTGGGGAGCAGTGGTGGAGCATGGGTTCCCAGCGCCCAGGGCAAGCAAGTACTGTGCTGCCCCCTAGCCCATCCTTCCCCAACATTGTAGTCTATAACTATATGCATACAAACACAAGCAGATTGTTTGAGGAACTGGACTTGATTCATGCAAATTTGCATTTTACAGTAAGTATAGCAGTTAAACTTTAAGACACCATAGTATTTTTGTCTTTTTTGTTTGTTTGCATAGTCTAATGTGGCTACTTCTTTGGATGCAGACTGCATGCAATGTTTTATTTTTCTTAGGGATAGATTTTTTTTCTTTTGGTTCTTAATTGTTGCTGGGGGAGGTTGTTTTTGGTTTTTGAAAGGGGCTCCCTAATGTATGGATTCATCTGGCTTGAATTTTATTTCTGGAGCATGCTGGAACAGATATCTAGATCAGACTAGAGCAACATTCATGAGGCCTCTCTAGCTTGCTGTAATTTGCACTCTCCTTCACAGTGATTAAGCATAGACATAGAAAAGAATGGCATAAAACAGGCAGTCTGAACTGCATGGGAATGGTTCTACATTTAATTAGCAGCTCTCTCTGTAGCTCAGCCATTTTGAACATGGAATAGAAATTAGGGAGTGTGCCAGCTTCCTTTATTTCTCCCGAGGGAAGAAAATCTGTCACCAAGGAAAATGGATTTATGCCAAGGTAATTCCATTTGTGCAAATTTAAGCTGCATACTGTGACCAGTTAAAAAGTTGATGCCGGTTTTTCTGGTTGCACCATCATCACACAATTGCTATGCAACTGAGAAAAGAAATTAATAAAAACAGCCAATGCTGACATTAACTGGCAGCAGTTTGCTAGTGAAATGTGTGCTGTTGGATTTCCACCAGTAGTTGTAAATAACAGGACTCTGGCCGTTGATACAACCCTCATTCCTGCCGTTTATATGTTTTGCATGCATTTTAGCAACTAAAAGAGCCAGATGCTATTCTTTAAGGTTTGGCCCAGTGACCTTTAGTTGCTGCTCCATGTCCCACAATGTGCCATGTGGCCCTTAAATTCCCTTTCTTTCTGAATATATCACTGGCTGGATGCTCAAGCTAGTAGCTGCACGGATCAGCCAAGCATCCTGTGGCTGCTGAACCATGTTTGCAATTAACCTCTGGTTTGGGTAATTGTCTTACTTTCTCTACAACAGCCATGTGACATCTGGTGCTTCTTAAACCCAGCAAGGTTAATAACAAAGACTTTTTTCCCCTGCCAGAGCACCTGACCCTTCAGAGGGCTATTACCTAAAGCAAGTGACTCTTCAGTTATAGCGACTGCCTCATTTCATTCACCACCCTTGAAATGTCAGGCTAGATAGAAATACTTTGCTGCCTTCTTCAAATGATGTATTTTAAAGCATCCCTGCAGGCATTTATTTCCCAGACCACCGCAGCGCAGGCTGACCCAGCAGCTCCCTTGAACAAAGTTACTAAATTCTCCGTTTTTGTATATGATTGCTGACCTGGAAATTGATTGGTCCACTACAAATGAGAATTTCTCAGAGATGCACAGCCTCAGACAAATCCTGGAGAGTGTTGGGCCATTGCAGAGAAAATGAGATTGAGAGAGAATATTTGTCTAGAGACTGTTGTAAGGGTCACTGATGAGAAACTCAATTTAGTCCTCATTTTAATCAAGAGTAATAAATATTAATACCAAATGCTTACAAGGCTCCATTAGCCCCCAAAGCACTCCACTGTGCTGATTAAGCTGATTAGCTCTCAGCACAAAAACCTTATGAGGCAAGTGAATATGATAAAACTTTGATCCTTGTTCTGCAGATAAAAGCTGTGGATGCCAAACTGGAAGAAATGTCACCGTCATTCTGATGCCATGATGGTACTGCTGGCAAACATGGTGCTTAGCCAATTTGTGGACAGGAAGGGCAAGGCTTCCTCATCGTAGTAAGTCAGGGTGGGTTTTGTCCCCAAATATTTGGCTTCTAAATTTCTGCCAAGAAAACCCCATGGGCATGGAATCACGAAGAGTTGGTCACGACTGTAACGACACAACACACACACATGTTAAGTGTGGTGCCTTGTTGATTATCTCAGTCCTGGCCAGGTGGCGGAAGCATTCAATGTAGAGGTCAAGTTCTTTGTTGCGGCCCTCTGGGGGAGTCCAAGTGGAATTTTTTGTTGTATTGTGGTGCAGGTGGAGTTGTAGTAGTATCCTCATGTTGTTGGGATATTTCTTGTTGTGTGTATTGGGGTATAGCTGCAGTGTTTTCATTCTGGTTTTTGTCATTGATGTGGAAAAATATTTGAGTCATAGTCTGTGGAAATAGGCTTCTAAATCTCCACAGAGTTGTATCTTCTGTGTGGGTTTGGTGGGACAGAAGGACAGACCGCAAGTGAGGACTAATTCTTCAGTTTGTAGCTGGATAAATTTGTCTGCTAGCTTCTGAGTGCCTTTTATATGCTAAGCATAGACCTTTTAACTTCCTTGAGCTTTCAAGAGACAATTTTAATTCTGTTGATTATTTTCTGCTGCTTTTGTGGTTGTATGGGCTTTGGCTTATTATATCATTTTATCATTTTGTATTTACATTTTAATTGTTTCATTCTCTTTGTAGACAGGCCTGGGAATATTATTGAGGGGTGATATAAAACATTTTTACATAGAAATATAAAGTAATAAATAAACTGTCAAAATGTTTTATGGCTTTTTTAAAGGAGAAAGTATCAGAGACATATGGCATTTGTCTCATTATGTGTTTGTTTAAAAATGTGGCATTATTTTGGTCACAAACAAGAACACAGCAAGCACCAGTTGTACTGCAGCATTTTCGAAACCTAATATATTTGGAAGATGGGCAGGATATAAATGCAATAAATAAATAAATAAACAATTCAACAGTATTGCAGGGAAGGGCACAGGGGCATAGTAGGGGAAGCCCTCAGAGTGGCACCAAGAACTGCAGTAGTCCTGGTGTCCCTGGCAGCTCAGATTGCCAGGAGAGGGGAAAGGAGTGCAAATAACAGCTATGGTTAACATACCAGGCAGGGCAGCCCTGTGCACTTCTAAGAATTTTGCACCTGGAGAATCTGCTTCTCTGCCCTGCCATGCAATACCATACAGTTATTTTGTAATTATTATTATTATTATTTTGGTCTATCAAACTGGGAGGTTTTCCTATCATTGTTCTTCTGTGTTTTGCTTACTATGTATACATTATATTCACTCAAAGAGAAAGACAAACCAACCACCACTTGACAATACAAGTTGCTACTAATAATTTCACTGTAGTAAAGAAAATGTTTTATTACTGAAGGACATCATGTCCACACATAAGCTTCAGAGGTGGCTAGAGAAGGAGCCATTTTGGACAGTATAGATATAGAATCCATACTGCTCTGGAGTATCTAAATGTTCTGGAGTGCTACCATTTATGGGGCATCTTTGAACCCATCTCATGCTATTTACATGTACATCTGGTAACTGTTAATGAAGTAGGGTGAGTAGAAGAGAAGTGCTGGGCATACAAATTAGCATTATCCTTAACGTAAGTTTTAAGTGCATATTAACACTAAATAAAATCAATAGGAATGCAACGAGTCTCATTTATTAAACAAAATATTTTCATATGCTCAATATAGCATCACAGTGCTTGATCTAATGATTGAAGGTTAGTATCCTCAGAGAGGGTCTAGAGCTTGGAAAAATTGCCTGTTCAGACTACAGCTCCTAAATTGCCAGAGCCAACATGATGTCTTCATGATGTCTTTAAAGACAACAGAAAGAACTATATGGGAAAGTTAGTAACAGTTAAGGAAGTTACCAGCTTGGAATGGAACTTGGAAGTAGAACCCTAATAAGAAATTGAGGAGCAGAAAGCAGCGTGTTTAATCTGTACTCCCTGCAACACATCACTGAGAATACAATTAATAGATTCATCTCTGTGGGATTCCCCCCCCCCCAACAAAAAAAGGAGTAAAAGATACCTGGAAATGAACTTGATTCCAGTACTTATCAAACTGAAGTGGATGAGATGTCCAAATTATGCACAGACTTAGGAATCTGCTTTATTGGGTTGAAGCGTCCACTAATCTAATTCAGCCAGGCAAGACTGGAGTCTTTTCTTGGTTCTATGAAGAGACTCCAAGGACTCAGCCCGCAATTTCTTGAATGCAAAACATCCTATATTACCACTAAGCTTTGGCTAAAAGGTGATTTAGAGAGAAATGGGCAGTAATTAGCCTGTGTCTGCTGTTGCATCTCTCCAGTAGCAGGCTACACCAGAAGCTGGGAACAAAGACATCTCTCCAATTTGCATGCTAACGTAACTTAGATGTAACAATATTAACTCCAACATGATTTTTTTCCTACAACCCACAGAACATATTTGCATATTTTTCAAATTAATTGAAACCAGCCAAGTGAAGAGATTTAACTCCCAAAGAAGGCAGACTACATTTTGTCAATCAAGTGAGTAAACCCATAAAATGGATTTAACTTGGAAGCAACCAAAAGTAACCTCTGTGCATCATCTTAAGCCTTAGATACTGGGACATATATGATGACCATTAAGGATACCTCCAGTGTTGTGTAGTGCAGGAGGAGAACTGGCCACCATTTAGCTATCAACACCATGAAAAAATCAGGGTCTGAAATTCTGGTGCTCTAATTGCTGATTTCTTTGCTAGAGTACTTCATGTAAATTGAAGTGACACTTGGGGAGATTGACACTGGTCAGCTAATACAACTGCATGGATTTAGAAATAGGCTTTCATCACTCTTCCAGAACAGTAGGTGGGCACGTAATTGTGCAATGCAAAGCTTTACCGTACTACTCTTTAGTACTATTCTTCAGATCTGCTATAATAATTGAATGCTCTTCATGAGTGTGTGTGAACAATCATGCAACTTCACCTGTAGAAGACAAGAGAAGCTACTCATTGGGTGTCACGTTATTGCCTTTATTTCCCTTGGCAAGTGCAGTGTAGCCACCAAGTGGATGGATTGTAAATAAGGGGAAAATAGCTGGAACTGCAACTCTGTTTTTCCCCCTTCCATCTCTGTGCACTCCTGTTTATCTTCTAGACCAAATCCCTTGCACATACTTGTATGGATCTTGCACAAATTTGTATGGTCACCCTTATTCCTTGGGACATCTGTTTTGTGAATTCAGTACAAAATTCACTTCTTAAGGTTGTGGGTTAGCAGAACTCTTAGGACCTTAGTTTGGCATAGGTCTGTCTTATTTTCTTTCATATGGTGGTTGGCTTGCCTAGTGGACTAATCTGCTTTGTTTTGCTCTGTGTTTTATCTGTTATTTATTGTTTCATTGTCCTTTTTTAAATAGCTGCCATTTTTATCAGCCTTCTTATCTTTTTTTGTGTGAGATCAATAACTACTTTATGTATTAGTTGCGGTTTTGTTGTAGGTTATATTATTAACCAGCTTGGAGACTTTTTCTAATGGAAAAGGCATTTCAGTTGAATAGATGGCTTAGATTCAGGTGAAGAAGGAGTGAAAACTGGTGGAAGAAGCAGCAATCATTTAAGATAGACAGGTGAAACCATATTGCTGAAAGATAGTAGCAGTGAACTGTTTGATGAAGGTTAAAGAAGTGCAAAACAGGTTTACTGTTGTAACTTTAACGCGATCAAGGTGGATGAAAAAACTTAACAGTTTTCAATATTTTGGTTCAGTCATCAATCCAAATGGAAAATGATATTAAGAAATCAGAAAAAGTCTGAAACTTGGAAGGCTGGCAATGAATGAACTGGAAAGATTATTTAATGTAAGTATTCTGGGGGTTTTGGTTTCTGCTGACAACATGATGGCATCTTAGAGCTCTGCCCTAAGCCCACTAATATTGATGATATAATGATTTTATAATACTTGAAAAGAAAAGAAAATTACTAGAGCTCTAGATATGGGCAAGACTAAGAACCAAAATGCTTCAGATGCCTCTGCAGATGAGGGGGCTCAAAAGGACCTTATCTCCTCACTTCACAAGAATTGGAAGCTGAGCCCATGGAGTCCAGTAGGAAGCGACAGGGGGTGGTGAAAAAGATGCCGAGACTAAAGGAAACAAAAGTGAAATGTAGCAGCTAATAGTACAGTTGAGAAAGGACTTAAAGGCTGATGTGATGGCTGTAACCATCCCTCTGAAACAAACGATACTGGAGGTGAAATCAAGTATAAAAAATTTAATCAAACCTCAGATGGATCTTTTGAAATGGCTCAAAAGGTGCGGGAGAGGAACAGAGCACTGAAGGCAGAGACTGAGCAGCTAAAATGGAAAGCTGCTGATCAGGAGAATCTGGGCTGGAGGCAAAATCTTCACCTGCGCTCGCTCTTTTCAAGAGGCTGATGTTGAGAAAAATTTAAAACACATTGGTTTCAACAGCTCTGCCCTAATGCTGAGATCATGGGATCTGGACCATGTTCACCATCTGGGAAAAACCCAGGAACATGGGACCCGAGATGTGATGGCGAGGTTCAGTGCCTAATCTATAAAAGAGGAAATATTTTGAAAGTTAAGAGAGTAACAGCTAAAATTTCAAGATCAGAATGTACAGCTGTTCCAAGATCTTGCCTCTCACATGTTCGAGAAATGGAAAGAGTGGAGTAAATATACAGTAGGACTCTGGTATCTGCTGGGGATCAGTTCTAGCCCTTCCCATGCATAATGATAACAGTGGATAAGAGAGAACACCCCCCAAAGCTGCTGTTTGTAACAGTAGCTTGCTTTGTGGCTGCTGAATTATTTATTTCTTTTTTCCTCTGCCCACCATGGATAACTGAATCAGCGGATATGGGGGTCCTACTGTACTCAGATTGTGCAACAGAAATGGGTGGAGGGGTTCCCTTTTAAACTTATTGTATTACATGGTAATAAGCCTCAAACTGTTAATTCACTGGAAGGGAAAAGAGTGGTGGAGATGGAGAGAGGGAGGGGAATGCTTAAGACAATCCAAGCTGATATATTATAAGCCAGCAATCACGCTGCTCTAATGTGTGTAAAACAGGTCAGAGGTTTATTAGGAAGCTTGATTATTTCAAGAGGGATATGCTGGAGGGAATCTATAATTTCTCACAACACCAATGGCTTGGGTTCTCCTTTAGATACAGAGATATCAGAACCATACAGAAATTAGGAGGGGACATTATTCTGCTACAAGAAACACATTCGAAAAAGCAGACAGAAACTGTAATCAGACATGCAATATTAGGGGATCAGTATGTAGCCAACAAAAGGAAAACATCCCAGGGAATGGCCATAATCCTTGGGAAAGACTCAAAATTTGCAGTAAGTGATTTATTAAAAGTCCTTAGTGGCAGATATATTATAGTGAGAGGAAAACTAGAAAACAGATATTTGCTATGAGGTCTTATTATGCCCCTAGCTCTAATGAAGCAAAGTTTATGCAAAAACTCTTAAGAAAAGTAAAAGAATCTGCCTGGGGAGTGTTAATCCAGGAGGGGGCACAAACTGTATTCAAAACCAGAAGTTTGGTACAACATCTAGAAATAGGAAGTAAATGAGTGATGAAATTAAAATTATTAAAATGATTGGGAAAGCAGGACTAATGGATGGTTGAAGATATTTAAATCCTAAAGAGGAGGATTTTATATAATTTTCAAAAAAAAAACTCTAGAATTTACCATATTTTATTTCAGAAACATTAGCACTGTTTTTGGAGGGAATATATTTTGAATCAGTTATAACTTTCGACCATGCACCAATTAAAGTTACTTGGACTAAGCAGCTGAGAGGTCTAGCAAAACCAAAAGGGACACAGATCCCCTATCATTTCCCTGCGTAAGTCATCCACCAATGCAACCAGTGCCATCTCAGTCCCATAGCCAGGCCAAAAGCCAGATTGAAGTGGATCCATGTAGTTTATCTCATCCAGAAATCTCTGGAGCTGCAAGGCCACAACCCACTCTAGGACTTTCCCTAAATAATGGGATATTCGATACCGGTCGGTAATTGTTCATTATCATTGGGTCTAAGGAGGGCTGTTTTAACAGTGGTTTTACTATTGCCTCCCCTAGGCATGCTGATTGAAATCCTGTCCTACTGTAAGAAGAAGGCATACACTACTCGTCTTAACCAGGTAAAGTAAAATGATTAAGATTCATTGAGATTTGTTAAGGATAGTGAAAGTGCAAAAGAAGGACAGCATATATAACAATTAATGAACTATTATGAAGCTTCTCAAATCACCCAAATGACCAAATTTATACAGACAAAAATGTACTCAAATGGGTTAATATGGAAGGAGGAGAAAAGGGGAGTATAATGAATCCATCTGTATATAGGATGAAGCAACTTAAGAACAGTGACAAAATTCAGAAAGAACTTCTATACTTTTGAAACATTAAGAAGATGGAAGAAACATACAGGAATATTAGCCCCACCCCATGCCTCTGTGCTATTTTAAGAGCACTCTAATTTAGATACCAGACTGATATTAGGGAACTGAGAAATGAAATTGCAGATCTCTTAATGGTTATATGCAACTTGTCTCTTAAAACGGCCACAGTGCTGGAGGACTGGAGGATAGCAGATGTCACACCAATTTTTAAAAAAGGAATGAGGGGGGACCCAGGAAACTACAGGCCAGTTAGCCTTACATCTGTGCCAGGGAAGATGGTGGAAAGCCTCATCCAAGAGAAAATCTTAAAACACATAAAAGAACAAACCTTGCTGAGAGAAAATCAGCATGGCTTCTGTAAGGGTAAATCTTGTCTGACAAACCTTTTAGAATTTTTTGAAAAGGTCAACAGGCACGTGGATTTGGGTGAACCGGTGGATATTGTCTACCTGGATTTTCAAAAGGCTTTTGATACAGTCCCTCACGAAAGGCTGCTGAGAAAATTGCACAGTCAGGGGATAAGAGGACAGGTCCTCTTATGGATTGAGAACTGGTTGAAATCCCGGAAACAAAGAGTAGGTGTCAATGGGAAATTTTCACAATGGAGAGAAGTGAAAAGCGGTGTGCCCCAGGGCTCTGTCCTGGGACCGGTGCTTTTCAATCTGTTCATAAATGACCTGGAGACAGGGATAAACAGTGAGGTGGCCAAGTTTGCAGATGACACAAAACTTTTCCGTGTGGTAAAAACCAGAGAAGATTGTGACGAGCTCCAGAAGGATCTCTCTAAACTGGGGGAGTGGGCTGAGAAATGGCAAATGCGTTTTAATGTAACCAAATGTAAAGTAATGCATATTGGGGCAAAAAATCCAAACTTCATCTATCAACTCATGGGCTCTGAGTTATCCGTGACGGATCAGGAAAGAGATCTTGGTGTGTTAGTGGACAGCTCCATGAAGGTGTCTCCCCAATGTGCGGCAGCGGTGAAGAAGGCCAATTCCATGTTAGGGATTATTAAAAAGGGGATTGAAAATAAAACAGCCAACATTATAATGCCATTATACAAAACAATAGTAAGGCCCCACCTGGAGTATTGTGTACAATTCTGGTCACCGCATCTCAAGAAAGACATAGTGGAACTGGAAAAGGTGCAGAAGAGGGCGACTAAAATGATTAGTGGGCTGGGGCACCTCCCTTATGAAGAAAGGCTAAAACATTTGGGCCTCTTTAGTCTGGAAAAAAGGCGCCTGAGGGGGGATATGATTGAGACATACAAAATAATGCAGGGTATGAGTAAAGTGGATAGAGGGAAGCTCTTCTCCCTCTCCCAAAATACCAGAACTAGGGGACATACACTCAAATTGAGGGCTGGGAGAGTAAAAACTGACAAAAGAAAATATTTTTTCACCCAGCGCGTTGTAAGTCTATGGAATTCCCTGCCACACAATGTGGTGATGGCATCTGACCTGGATGCCTTCAAAAGGGGACTGGACAGATTCCTGGAGGAAAAGTCTATCACAGGTTACAGACCATGATGGAGATGTGTAATCTCTAAGCTTTAAACCAGGATACTTCAAGGGCCAGATGCAGGGGAGTGGTATCAGGAGACAGATATCTAGTCTCCTGAGCTCCCAGATGCATCTGGTGGGGCCGCTGTGAGATACAGGAAGCTGGACTAGATGGGCCTTTGGCCTGATCCAGCATGGCTCTTCTTATGTATTTTAAATAAGTCTATGTTGATAGCTAGCTGTAGTGTGCATGGCTGCAATTCTGTTTATCTAGAGACATTCTAATTCTTTGCCATCAAGAACCCCAGGGGGGAAAAGCAGTTGAGGACACTATGTTTCAAATTCAATAATAATATCCAACCTAAGTTACTCTATTGAATCAGTGTGAACTTGGTAACTCAGCATTTATTACATCAGACATTACATTCTTTGATGTAATAGGTCTAACTTGCTCTAGACTAACATTGGATGACTACATGACTGCAATAAGCACCCACCCAATCCTGTTCTACTCAACATATAATCTGAATAATTACTGCTGCAACCATTAAAGGAACATACCCCAAGGTAGTGCACCCTGTTTGTGCCACTCTGACTGCAGGACTTTTGCTGATACTGACCTGAGCCAAGTCATCCATGGTTTCAGAGACTAGGACTCGGGGCACTGGTTTCAAACTACAGGACAAGAGATTCCATTTGAACATTAGGAAGAACTTCATGACAGTTACAGCTGTTCAGCAGTGGAATATGCTGCCATGGAGGGTGGTTGAGTCTCCTTCTTTGGAGGTTTTTAAGCAGAGGCTGGATGGCCATCTGTCGGAAATGTTGTGATGGGGTTCCTCCATGGCAGGGGGTTGGACTGGAT
>JAHTLZ010000129.1:61880957-61895271 GCA_023846285.1 Phrynocephalus versicolor
TCTCTCCCAAAATACCAGAACTAGGGGACATACACTCAAATTGAGGGCTGGGAGAGTAAGAACTGACAAAAGAAAATATTTTTTCACCCAGCGCGTTGTAAGTCTAGGGAACTCCCTGCCACAGGATGTGGTGATGGCATCTGGCCTGGATGCCTTCAAAAGGGGATTGGACAGATTGCTGGAGGAAAAGTCCATCATAGGTTACAAACCATGATAGAGAAACCAGGGTACTTCAAGGGCCAGATGCAGGGGAGTGGTATCAGGAGACAGATATCTAGTCTCATGCACTCCCAAACGCATCTGGTGGGGCCGCTGTGAGATACAGGAAGCTGGACTAGATGGGCCTTTGGCCTGATCCAGCATGGCTCTTCTTATGTTCTTATGTTCTTATTGTGTATGGAAACAGAACATTTAAAGAAGTCTACAACAAGTGTGAAACAGACTGGCTGCATCTACAGCAGCCCGTAATGAGATGAAAATGTTATGAAAGCTGTGTACAAGTTTCTTATACACACTTGTAAACTTACTGGAAATGGCTAATACATTAGCACTAGCCAGTTATTTTAAAAATGAGGGGCAAACTATCAATGGCAGCAGAGCAAAAAGCCCCACAGGTGTCATTGTCTAAGATGGCTTTGTGTACCACGTGCTGGGTAGTTCCATTTTTCCGCACCAAGAAAGTCATTTTTTTACAGTCTATTATGTTAACTGTCTGATACCATTTATTTATTTTTATACATTTATATACCACCCATCTTCCAGAAGGAATTCTGGGTGGTTTAAAACAATAATACAATGGTAGATATAAAAAGCATTTAACTAACACAATCAAAACCATAAAGGCAACATACGTCAGCAGGGAGTCTTGTTCTATTGTTCCAAAGAGCAAGGGAGAGGGGGGAAATTTAAATTAAATTAAATTAAATTAGTGGTTGCCAAATGCTTCTTCAAAGAGCAAGGTTTTAACAGCTGTCTTAAAGGTAGGCAGGGACTTTGCAAGGTGAATCTCACTTGAAAGTTTATTCCAATATTTCAGGGTGACCACTGAGAATGCCTGGTGACCATTTTTTGGGCCTCTCTACACATGGCCAGTGCCACCCGGAGTGAGAACGCCTGCGAGGCTCTGGTGGGTCGAGCCACTGCAGATCTTACTGATAATTACTGTTCATTGTTTGCTGAAAGGAGTGAGGGGTTACAAACAGGCTTTGCTGAACAAATTTAATTTTAGAGCCTTAAAATAGAGACAAAATATAATAAACCTCAGAACTTAACAGAGCTCCTTCTCCCAATGAGAACTGCCCATTAATTACTGGTCTTCCCAGGCTAGGCGCTTGAGGGCATTAACTCCAAGGGAAGTCCACAAGGAGAAAACGAGGGTATTCTCAGTTGTCACCCCAAGCCTATGGAATAACATCCCTGTTGTAATCTGACTGGTTCCCTCGCTGGATTCTTTCAAGTGATCTTTAAAGACCTGGTTGCTCCCTCAGGTGTTCCTGCAGACCTGCTCACAACTACAGCAATCATGTCTGTCAACCTGGTTTTGATCTTGTTCCACCCACCTTACAACTATACAAATGGTGTAATTTTAATGTTGGTGTTTTAGGTTTTAGGTTAAATGGTCTTCATTTTTTTCTAATAATCGATTGGTTTCATTGAGGTTCATCTGTTTATTATTCTGTCTGTATTTGCTTGATTGTTGTAAATTGCTCAGAAAGGTCTTGTTACCAGATGGATGGTCTAGAACTCCAGTTAAAAGTAAATAAACTAATAAATAGATGGTTCAATAGCCACCTTGTTGCCCTGTTAGAAATAATGAATAGATATTACTCATTATACCAAAATAAAATAATATTTAATACTACTTTTTAAATGGAAAAAGGGTGAAATACTATTTTGGTGCCCCTATTACCATGAAAGCTGAGGTTTTATTGGTAATCCTATTACTTGATAATTTCTTACGTTCTGCTTAAATGTCAATGTCAAGGTTCAGTCAGCTAAAATGAGAACATGGCAGATGCTTATTTTGTCAATTCAAATACATCCTCCACCTTTCCACAGTAGCACCATGATGCTGACAATTTTCTTTCAAAAGTTAAGAAAATACTCAATAAAAGGGAACAAGAATTATAAATATACTACAAATAAACAATCAATGTGCCATTACAATAAAGCAGAGGCAGGAGCGGCAGATGGAACAGCTGCTGTGAGTAATCAAAATCTCATTCTTTCATTGTTCTAAGGAAGAAACTTGCATCCTGAGTTCCCATAGGCTTCCAGGCTCTGCTTTCTAGCTCAGTTTCGAACAATACTGCACAAGAAATAGTGATGTCACTAAAGTTTATAATTCCCTGATGCAGTTCAGTAACTCACCATATTTTCCCCTAGTCCAAGCAGACATTTTAGGCTGCTGTAATCTGAGCAGTAGAAAGGTTCCTATACTTTCCCTATTTCCAACTTAACTGCTCATTCACTTCTGCCTGCTTTGGCCTTTGGAACCTCCCCTCTTCCTGAAACATATAAACTCCTTTCCTTTCTACAGACTTTCTTAACATGCACTGGTCCCTGGCTGAGAAGCATCTGGTACAGTAGAAAAACTCCCACTGGTGGGCCTTTTCAAAAGGGAATGAGTGGAGGACTTATCTGTTCTTGAGAATACTGTACAATTGCAAAAAACGTTCTTCTGCCTGAGAATCTAAAGCTATCTATTTTTTTCCTCCTGACCATCAAGATGGCACAAGATGGTGACCATTTTCAAAGTTGAAAGGTATAGAATATTCCGAAATGGTTTACATTCCCTTCTTCTCAGAGTGTTCTATGACTGTGCAGCTTGCCCAAGGCCACACAGGCTGGCTTTTCTGCTGGATAGGCAGTGGGGAGTTGAACCTCCAACCTCTGACTCAGAAGACAGATACATAACTGACTGAGCTATCCACCAGTTCAGATATTGATTGGAGTTCTAGTAGCTGTAGTGATGTTTATTCTATTTTTTATTCTATTTTACATAAATAATGCAAATCATCCAAACTGTCCAAAACGGTGATAACTATTACCTTCTCTCATCATCTTTTAAAAATTAGAACTATTAGATGTCTTGTTTGCAATATTTTGTTCCATCCAGCGGTCCTTCTGTTCTTGTTGTGTGTTGCATATTGCTTTGTTTCACAAAGGGAACGGTCAGGAGTTTTGCACAGAGACAATCTGCACAAATTGAGGAACCTCGGGGTGTGGGTGTGTGGAATGTTTTTGTAATCTCATTCTCATACTGGAGGTGGGATGTTTTGCAGGGAATAGCAGTGGTCTAAAAGGCTGTACGACAGCCTGCCTCACCCAGAATTCTCAACTTTGTGAGCATTTTTCACATTCAGATTTGTATAACTGCTGCAACAAACATGCATAAACCAAAACTTAGGAGCAAGAAGAGAAAATGATAATCATTGGAAGAGTTGTTGTTGCAACTACAAACTGTGACCAAACAGAACTCTGATCCAAAAGGGGGGATGCCCAAGAGGTGACAGTGCGATCTTCAGAGATGCCAAGTATCAACCCTGGTGCCCATTTGAGCCAGAGCCTGCCAGAGCCAGGAACCTTTGCTGTCACTCCTGATTCCCCACTCAACCAACCATAATTAACCAGTGGTAGGGAGCAAGTCCCCAGCCATAAGAAGGTCTGCCTATTTAAACATTATCCAGCCCAGAAAGAGCAGAGCCAGGCACAGGTAACCAGAAGATGGTAGGACTGAGCTCCAGGTGTTGACAGGCAGCAGCAAAGTGTTAGAAGCAAGAGCTGTGAGCTGTGCTGCCTACATAATATGCCATGGGAGATGCTGACCAGTTTGGAAGAAAGATTTGACTGCTAAGCCAGTTGGTTTATTTATTTATTTGTTTGTTTGTTTGTTTGTTATATTTCTATACCGCCCATCTTCCGAACGGAACTCTGGGCAGTTTACAATTAAAACAAGACAGCAAAGAAAAAAAAGAAAAAAGAAAACGCAAGTAATAATAAAAAAAGGAGGGACCATACCCTCCACAGCAGATGACACGGGCGGCAAAAAAGAAAAAGAAAAAAGAAAAAAACATTAAACAAAAAGGTTGCCATATGCCTCTTTGAAGAGATGGGTTTTCAAGGCCTTTTTAAAGGTGGGCAGGGACTCTGCTAGGCGTAGCTCACTAGGGAGATGATTCCACAGCGTAGGGCCCACCACAGAGAAAGCGCGGTTACACGTGAGCAATCTCTGCACCTCCCTGGGTGTGGACACCCTTAGTGAGTGCACCTGTGCCATTCCCGTGGGCCTGACCCCAGTTGACCTCTGGGAGATATGCTTCGACAGGTACTCTGGCCCCAAGGCGTGGAGGGTTTTGAAAATCAAAACCAGGACCTTGAACTTTATCTGGAGGGCAACAGGTAGCCAATGCAGGCGAGCCAGAACTGGGGTGATGCGCTTGAATCTACGAGCGCCCACCACCAGTCTGGCCGCCGCATTCTGCACCTGCTGGAGCCTCTGTACGAGGGTCAAGGGCAACCCCACATAGAGGGCATTGCAGTAGTCAATCCTCTGAACATGGCATTAGAAGGAAGGCCATGTTATTCTTCTGTTCAGGCAAGAAAATATTTTAGGCTCACCTTGCCAAGTCATGGGTATATAGGGGCAAATGTTCCAGAATCTACTGTTCCCCAGTAGAAATGCAGGGCAGCTAAACCTATACATGGGGGGAAGAAAGAGAGAGAGATTGATTGATTGATGGTTTAGTCATATTTCTCTTTCTGCCCCTTCACCTCTTTTTACACAGCAGGCAGCATGAAGTCTTTTCTTCCTTCTGCTAAATTGGAAGGGAGGAAAACAGAACAACAACGACAGGAGCAGGCTAACAATAAATATCTTAGAGTGGCAAAATAACCGGAGCATTGAAGATTAAAAAACGGCTGTTAAATGAAAATGTTTGGGCAGAAAAGCATTAGACGGCACTAGTAATTGTTAATTTGTACTCGGTTTGTGTACGAAGGGGCTTTTATTACTTCACATATGCATTTATTCTGCTTCTCCATTTAGAGAAATAATATGCAGATGAACCTCTAAACCCCCAAGGCATCGGGTGAGATAAAATAAAATAAAATAAAATAATTCCTATAATGGATTTCAAGCTTATCTGGGCCCAAGCATCAAGCCACCTTGTTTTAAACAGTCTCATTTCAATGAACCACACAGAAAATCCAGTAGCAGTGGCAGCTTCTACAAACGGTTGGCAATTTGCTTGCTAGGATCAGCAAGAAATCGAATAAGCTGCTATGGTGCATTGCATTCACTCATGATGTCACCCAGCTTCTTGCATGTGTGCACAGGAGAATCGCCCAATTACCCCCATCTGAGCTAAACGACTTTGGCCGTGTATGGATGCACGTGTTGGGACTACTGGGCTCTGATCATGATGTGGATGACCTACTGTTTTCATCACCCCTCAGTATTTGTTAAGATGATAGGAACTGGAGATTGGTTACATTTGGAAACTCACACAATGTCCAGCCCTGTGTTTGTGGGTCCTGTCCTATATGGAACTCAACAGGTTTTCGTGCTTTTAAAAAAATGTGGGAATGCTGCTAAAAGGAGATAGCAGCTTTTCTACAGGATTGCTTCGCTATGCAACCACTCTCTTGATAAACTCCTGCAGGCAGCTTCAGGCTCGACCCACTGGCAACCCACCCCTTGCTGTTCTAACTGGTTCTTTTTTTAAAAAAAATTTAAAAATTAGCATACACATGAGGTATGTCAATGCTGTGCCAGGGTTTTTCTGCTCCATTGCCAGAGGTCCATTTATTTGATGGGGGGTATAGAATCATTGGAATTGATTCAGTATATGGGACTGTCTCGTTCACTTCCTTTTCTTAAAAAAAAAAAAATCCAGCTACCGAATAGTATGTTTTTTTTAAAAAAAATGGAGTTACCTAAAAAGCGAGCATCTGCCCAGTTATTCCTTATCCTCTGTTTCTATCCTGTAGTTTGCAAGCCAGTGCCTTCTGACCACAAATTAATAGAGTAGAGTTTAGGACTGAGATTGCTGGGGGTGAGGATTGCTTGTGCTGCCCATCAGCCTGTCTCTTTCATTTGTCATAGCAATGGCCGACTCATCTCTGATAATAATGGATGGAGGGCCCTCAAAATTTCTCATCAAAATGTGCATTCCTAATGGAAGGCAGGCTTCACACCATTAAATTTGCACCAGGGCCTCTATATACATGTAGCTCAAGTCCCCATAACCACAAATTTATGTTTATAAAAGGTGGGCTTCTCTACACCGCTGTTCAGAACACCAGCATCATGCAGTGTGAAATTCAGACATGCAATCACTCGTTATGTCAGACTCCACACCTTATGCTGCTGCGGCCACCACCCCAAAGATGAAAAGCTCGCCTTTCTAATACTTCTCATCTCCACCAGTAGAGAGGCTTGGTGGAGACAAGACTAATGAGCCCCAAATCATAAATGGGATAGCACACAACAATTTGTTATTTGCTGTGAAGCCCAGGAAGGGTGGCAGATCCTGACATTATACCTGCTAAAGCCAAGCCCTAACTCTTTGGTTCTTGGGGTTCTAGGTCTGGTGTGCCCCTAATTCTATTCATGCCTGGTGGTCTTGCCTATCTGTGAGGCACCGACTACTTGCAAACTGTGTTTGTAGGTTGAAATCCACATTGATAAACAGCATGTAAATCAATTTAGCTTCTAGTTGCACAGGCTGGAATATTATTGTTTTGCAGTTGCTCTGATCCCTCCCATAATAATGTGGTTTACCTACCCCCCATATGTTTGTTGCATTAATGATCTGTGTGCACATGATAGCTTTGTGATCTGTTATTCTCTGTAATGTTTCATTAAGGGTTTGTAGTAGAAGTTCCCAGTGGATGGATTACTCTGACTGAATTGTAGTGTAGGGACAGCCCGTGTTCCCAATGCACAATCTAAACCATTAAGAAATAATCTCTCTCTTTCTAAAGTGGTTTTCCTTTATGTTTCTTTTCTCCACTCATTTTCTCTGGCTCACTGGGTACTTCGAACTCTTCAGTGGCAAAGCAGTGGCAAGAACCATGGAGACAAGAGGAAGGTGACTGCACCTCCTTTTCTGCTTAATCAAGTATTGACCTTTGTCTGAATCTGTCAGCAGCCGAAGAAATGGGCAATAACAGAAATGTACAGTATCAGGTTTTGTCTTTACTGCTGGTTATATTTAAAAATCCACAGTTTCTGTGGTGTTGACATATAATGGAGATGACATTTCTGTGGGCTCGGTAATATTTTAACATATATAAAGCCTGGATTTTATACTGCCCATGAGATTGCTTATTGCTTGGGGAGGGGTACCCTTGCCAAATCAGAAATAGCCCTTAGTTGGTAAACCTCTGCCAAGATTGTGTGTATGCCATACATGCAGAGCTAAGAGACTTATACTCCAAGCCTGGAAAGATAAACATCTTCCATCCAATCCACTGGAGGATCTGTTACCACCACCCACCATTGGATCAAGCATCATATGGACATCAGTTTCTGTAGGATAGCTACCTGGAAACCTGGAGGGCATACATTGATTTTTATGTATAATATAAGATTGATGTAGTGAAACTATATTGTAAATTTATGTGTGTTTGATAGTGTATTTGCTTTTTTTGCCTTTTTGTTTTGTTTTGTTTATTTCTTTATTCATTCTATTTAAAACATGTTAAATCTGCAAGAAGTAGAAAAATACAGTACTCTCTCTCTGTGTGTGTGTGTGTGTGTGTGTGTGTGTGTGTGTGTGTGTGTGTTCTATAAATGTGTGCATGTATCGCTCTCTACGGCTGTAGGGGGTTATGTTCTTTTTCTATAAGTACAAACAATGAACTTTTAAAAAAAACTGATCCCCCCCCCAAAAAAAGGACAAAACAACAACAGGGGAAGACGCGCAGCCCAAAATGGGATGCTAAGATCTATTCACCAACACTGTGCACCAGGGGGAGGAGATGCTTTTAAAGAAAAAAATAAGTATGCCAATGTCTCTTTGATGCAAAATAGGCCAGGAACAAAGTCCCAAGTATTTTTATCACCTAAAATAGGAGACCCAAGGTACAAAGGAAACAATTCCAGGTGCGGAGACTTTAAAGATTCTCAAACCTTCAAGATTGGCAGTGATACATCTCAGAGAGTATCATCTTATAAATACTTGGGATGCTTTGTCAAAGATAACTGGGATTCATTGTAGAATTGAACAAGCTAGAAATTCCTTCTAGATAATGAGGAAAGCCTTGACATACTGGGACTTATCTATCAGACTTTGTACTCAAATACTTCAGTCCTATGTATTCAGCATTAGAGATGGGCACAAACCGAAAAAATGGCAATTCATTTTGGTTCGGTTCGCCTTAAGGTTCAGTTCGTTTTGTTTTGTTTTGTTTCGTTTTTAATGATTTTTTAAAATATTCATTTTTTTGGTTCGCTTTGTTTGTTATTCATGTTTTCTTCTCAAGTGCCAACTGTGCAGCTCCTGGGGCCTGGGAGGAGCTTCTTTTATTATTATTTTTTCTTTATTTTAGAGCGCTACCCGGCCACCCCTGGGGCCGGGTCAGCGCCCTTTTTTATTTTATTTTATTTTATTTTATTTACTGCCGACCACATGGCCCACACTGCAGCTGTAGCGCAAGCCAGTCGGCTTTTTAAAAAAACTTCTGCCAGCCATGGGCCGTTTCCATGACCCGTGGGCCGGTTCAGTTTTTTGGGGAACAGCCTGTGGGCTGGTTCTGAGATCCATGGGCTGGGGCTGAGGCTCGTGGGCCAGTACAGGGGCCTGCATGCCGGATCTTTTATTTTGTTTTATTTTTATTGTGTTTTTTTTAACTGCCAACCATGGCCACCTACCAGCTGTATCGAGGCCAGTCGGTGCCTCCCCCCCACCCCGGACGCGCCCTCTCTGAAGCCAGGAGTACCCACGGACCAGGAAGGACTGTCCAGGAGCAGCAGAACCAGGTAGAAGACACCACCGGAAACGAAACAAACTGAAATGAAATGGAAATTTCCATTTCATTTCATTTCATTTCTCTTAGAGGGAGCAGTTCGTTATTCATTTTGTTACGTAACGAAATGAATAACGAATAATGAAACGAACCAAAAGTTCATTTCGTGCCCATCTCTATTCATCATACTTCTCCATGGTGTTGAAACTTGGACCCTTACAGACACATTATGCTGGAAGCATTTGAAATGTGGACATACAGATGAATTCTGAAGATACCTTGGGCAGCCAAAGTCATTAATGTGGCTGTATTATAGTGCATGAATAAAAAGTTAGAAATCCTCAATACTGTAAAGATTGCAATATTTCAGACATGTTATGTGCAATAAGAAATACCATCTGCTTCAAGCAAAAATAGATGGGAAGCATGTCCCAGGGCATAGAAGAACATTCTGGCTTAAGAACTTAAGCCAATGGTCCACAGTGAACACAGCTGCTCTGTTTATAATAGCCTTAGATACAAACCAGTTCAGGCTACTGATTACCAATGTTCTATGAGGACATGGCACTTGAAGAAGAAAAAGTCTTTAAAGTTCTAAAATAAAATAAATTCAGATACAAATGCACAATATCACTCTATGGATTTATCCTTCCAGTGTCCTTCATGCACAAACATACTGAAATTCTACAACCTAAGCCAAGATGTTCAAGGCCTTATCATTCTCTGGGGGAAAGTGACATCTGCTTTTTTCCAGCTCTTCCTCTCTCACACACCTGAAATCTTCGATTACAGACCCTTCCGAGGATATTCCCATCCACAAGGTTGAATCAAATCGTCCATGGAGGTTACATGTGTGTCTGTTTCTATGTTAGAATATAAACTCCTCAGTCTTTTAGAGGTATGTCATCTTATTACCTGACACTCATCTCTTGACTGACTTTCCATTATCCAGTTCATGTGTTTTGCCTGTGGAGAAGATTGGAGGTCTCCCATGTTGAAATGGAGACACTGAGGCATATGGGCACTGTCTTGTAGGTTCCATCATTGCAGACAGGCAGATGTCTAAAACAATTCTGCATCATTGGGGCTTTGGTAGATTTTAATATTCCCTTGTCTGGTTTTTTTTTTAAATGTTGCATTTCTTCTTTTTTTTACTATGCACAGGAATGAATCAGCTTTTTTCTGCACTGTTAAGAACCACAATCATCACCAAAGAATTCCTCCTGGTTATCTGACTGTAAAGGGATGGTGACAGCAATACTGAGTTGGTTCTTCCATCAATTTTGGTCAGCCTCCTGGGACATGTGATGTTCAAAGTTTCTTAAGTGTAGTAAGCATGCAGGTTACACAAGGCATTCTTTGTTGCTAATCCCATGATAAAACTGTTTCTTGGCCAGCTTACTGCTACTCTCATATGAAGTCACATTAATTTAGAGCTATGATCTTTCTTGATAAGATGACCACTAATTAGTCACATAAGTATTCTGAAATGTGTCAGTGCAATGTAACCCGAGTGAGGCTTTGTCAACTACTCAAGTCCAGTAGAGGAAAAGTAAGATGGAATCAACCTGTTACAGTTCTTCCATCTTTGACAGAATAAGCTGGCTCTTTACTATGTTAATTATGTACCATTGAAAAGATATATTTTAATAATATTGGTACAAATAAAACACACAGAACAGAGCTTGAACCCAAAGGTTTGCCCTGTATTAGTTGATATCCCCTATTACTGTAGTATCAGTGGAAATGAGATAAATATGTCAAACATACTAAGGATATGAGGATCAATCCTCTTCACAGGATCAACATAGTAATTTGCTGTCTGGATCTTGTTCTGCTCTGAATAATAAACAGCAGTAATGGGAACATGGGCAGTTCAGTGCTCCTTGTGCAATCTGGAATTTGGAAATCATTAAGGGACACATTACAAGTGAGTTTAAAAAAAGAGGAAGAGGGAGGGATCCTAAGACACACACACACACACACACACACACAGAGAGAGAGAGAGAGAGCATGAATATAGGAAATAAAATAAAGCCCACAGCCTGGGTTGCCAGCATTGTCTCTGGCAGTATCCAATCCATCAACGGCTCTTCAGGCTTCGGAGCTCTGCCATCAAACAACAGCCACTAATTCAATGAGGTGTGAAAGTGCCTATTTGTGCAAGGAGAAAGGAAATGGCACACTTTGCCCAGAGACAATAGGCTGCCTCATTTAATCAGTTCCCAGGGTGTAAGTGCCAGGGCAGGCAGGTGTTGAGGAAGGTTGTGTTCTGGGCTACTTAGGTGCAACCATGCATACTGCAGTCCAGTCATTTGGTGGGGAGGGGGATGAAACAGGATGGATTTGAAAACGGAATGACTTCAAGAATCAGCAAGTTGCAGTCCCTGACAGAAATGTGTGCAAGCTCTGCTCCAGAGATCATCATTTCTCCATGTGGATGCCCTGCACCGCTTACAGTGAACCCTTGTATAACAAACAGCTTGTATAACATAAAATTTGTACAACATAAAAAATTCCGGAGATAGGGGAAATTTGCTTAATATAATCGCCTATGGGGAAAATCTGTACAACATAAAAATGGGATTACTCCATTTTCAATGCATTGCTATGGGAATTTGTATAAAGGAAAATTTGCTTAACATAATTTCATTTGGAACGAATTAATTCCTTTATACAAGGTACCACTGTACTTGATTCAAACATTTTGTCATGAGCTACACCAGGTTAGCCTGTGGTGTTTACATGGTTGTTTAAAATATTGTTACCCCCACCTTTCTCTTTAAGAAGGACCCAAGGCAGCTTCTATAATTAAAAGACAATATTTAATTTTAAAAACCGCAAATCTACAAATACTAAGAAAAAAGGATCAAATCGATGCCACCATTAAAAGCCAGTCAACAAAAGCAACAAAAATGCTTTCAAAGCAATAAGAAATAACCATCCATGTATGCATGTCACTCAGGCAGCCAGACACTAAGGGGCCCTCTGCCTGAAGAGGAAAGGTCTTTACAGTAAAGATGGGCCCAGCCTAGACTCTTGTGGGAGGGAGTTCCAGAGTCTGGGAACAGCCACAAGGGAAGATCCCCTCCCATGCCCCACCAAACGCTGCTGTGACAACGGTGAGATCAAGAGGAAGCAAGGTGGGTGAGTGAAGGGCCAGAAGTTCTTTAGATTTTTTTCCATCTTGCCGCTAATTTATCGACTTCTTTGCTGAGTTTTTAGTCAATATTTTAGACTTTTTCCCTTTATATATTGTGCCTTTTATTTTGTCTTTATTGTTGTTTCTTTGGGTTTGTCTTGCCCTCTTTGTTCACCGCCTGGAGTTCCTACAGGTAGACGGGCAGTACAAAACTGGACTAACTAACTAACTAACTAACTAACTAACTAACTAACTAACTAAATAAATAAATAAATAAATAAATATTCTGACTGACATCTGGTCACTGCACCATCCAGTATGCCATTATTTGCCTGTTTGCCCTACTGTGGAGCAACTCAGCATCAGTCATGGCTAGAGTCTCCATCACTACATGGAGTTGCCCCATTCAGGCAATGGAAAGAGACCTCCAGGGTAATCTTCCACCCTACCCCACCCTATCAATAAGGATATGGCTCTGGCAGCAGATACTAAATAGCTGTCTCTCAGCATGTACCATCCAAGGCAGCCAGATTGCCTCCTTCTGTTTTATGGAGACAGCATACAGCCAGCTGCCTTCCTGCTCCCTGGAGGTTTGGGGGGCAGTTTGCTGGCCACTGTTGGCCACCAAATACTGTTGCATATGAGGCTGTTGCAACCCGAGCCCCTGCCTGGCAAATGGGAAGAACACACAAAGACACGTCCCAGTGCACAGGAGCTATGGTTTAGGAGGGCAATGCTTGCATTGCCACAGCTGCTGGCAGCCTACACTATGCCACTGAATAAAGAGATACATGGTCCTTCTGATGACTTGAATCCAAGCCATTTAGGGCTTCAGAGGTTAACACCAGTGCTTTGAATTGTGCTTGGAAATGGATGGGCAGCCAGCAAAGCTGTCGTAGCAAAGGAATTATGTGATCTCTGTGACAAGACCCACTTAGCTATCTGGCAGTTGCATTTTGGACTTTTTGAAGTTTCCAAACACTTAGAACACATTACAGTAATCCAGCTGGGATGCAACTAAGGCATGTGTCACCACGGTCAGAGCAGACCACTGCTGTTCTATGTATGGGATCAGGGAGAGCTGCCAATTCGTAAACCTGTCTCCATAGCTGTCCCTTTAATAGTAGTTTAATTTGCAGTAATTAGAAATGGGTAAAAGTGAATGTCACACAGACCCTCTCAAGTGCTGCAGTCATGTGTCCAGAAAATGGAAGGAATAACACAGGTGACACGGTCATCTCCACACACTCTAGCGTTCCCACAGAGACACCCTCCCTTGGCGTACATACTGACATATCCTCTCACAGATGGTAAAAACTACTTGAGGCTGGAATTGTAATCAGAGATTTTTCCAGCCTGCTGCCACTTCTCTTTAAGAATGAAGATTTTACGAGATAGAAAAATAAGCAATGGGCTTTGAAATGCAGGCAGTGTTGTGTTGCAGAAAAGGCTCCATCCAATCCTCCCTACCTCACTGCTTTCTGTGCAGTCATTCCCAGATCAGCTGCCTTCTTAGAACTTGCTCAAAAGGGCTAAGACAGAGATTCCTCCTCCCAATATCTTTGGATCATCAATAGAGATGGGCACGACTTAGCGGTATTTTTGTTTTCATTTTTGTTTTTCGTTTCCGTTACGTAACGAAACGAAAAACGAAAAACGGCTCAGAACTGGAACGGAAACGGAAATGAAATGACTAATTTCGAGCCAATTTTCGTTTTTCGTTACTGGAAAAACACATAATGGAGCTAAATGGGAAGAAACGAAAAAAATCGTTTTCGTTTTCATTTTTTTGTTTTCGTTACGTAACGAAACAAAAACGAAAAATTTTGAAATTAGCTCACGAAAACGGAAACGAGCCGAAATGGACCCCTAGCCGAAAACGAAAACGAACAATTTTTCTGAGTCGTGCCAATCTCTAATCATCAACATCATCGTTGTCGTCATCGTTGTCGTCGTCGTCGTCGTCGTCGTCGTCGTCGTTGCCAATCAGCCTGCTTGTAACATTATTTTTGGATTTGCTTCTAATTTACAATTTACAGCATAATTAGCAGGTGCCCACAATTTACTCAATTTACTGCCCTTGGAAGTCAACCTTGAGGCTTCCCAAGTCAGTTGGAAGAAGTCCCTTTTTTAAAATATGAGAAGTAACCAGCTTTCTTTCTTTCTTTCTTTCTTTCTTTCTTTCTTTCTTTCTTTCTT
>JAHTLZ010000129.1:61895281-61919214 GCA_023846285.1 Phrynocephalus versicolor
TCTTTCTTTCTTTCTTTCTTTCTTTCTTTCTTTCTTTCTTTCTTTCTAGGAACAGGATTCTTTGAACATTTTAGTATGTGAAAAGCCAAAATATATTTAGCTTGATGATTCAAGTAGCAGAATAGATTTTGAAATTGTTCCTGTTAAAAAAAAGAACAACAGCCTTGCCCCTCCCCCTGTTAATATTTAGAAGTCAACTTAAAATGGTGCTTTTCATGGAGGCTTTCCCAATGACCTTGTCTGATTTTACATCCCATGTCCTACCGTCTCTCAGAAAATTGACTTCGGTGTCACTTACTCTTATTTTATTAATGATTTGTATGTTTTATCTATTGTTGTAAACCACCCAGAAAATTGTGTCACACAATAGGACCGGGGCATTGAAATCCACATTTCTTACCCACCCCAATCATTAAGGCCCAAACTCCTGGGCCTTTTCTCAAGATTTTCAGAGGATACAAAATTTGGCCTCAAGCAGCAACACACCATTAGCAGATATTAGCTTCCTTTTTTCATTAGCATCATCACAGATGGCAGTGATTGTAACATCATACCCGTCTTTCCAACACCTAGGTGACAGCCTCCACCCACCACTCCAAACAATGCTAAACAGCACATGTTGAGTTCTGGGCACATTTTATCCCCTTAAAAAATGAGCATTATTTGGGATTGAGGGAAGTTACCCATTCCTCTCTTAAGCAGAAGAATAGTTATGCTCACTTTATTTAAAGTACTTTGAGCTAAATCCAAAACCAGACATACTTGGAGTTAACCCACCAGCCAAATCCATATTTTGTTTTAGGCAGCTTTAAGACAGTGTGCATAAATCTCAACAGTGAATTGCTTCAAGTGGAAAAATTGGCATAGGCATTTGCACAACTTGACACGCAATAGCAAATGTCTGTGTTAACTTCTCAACTTGCAATGAGTCACTGCTGAGATTTAAATTGATTGTGTTATGTCAACAGGGGTAGCTGATGGGATTTTGCCCACTGAAATTAATGGAATTTGTTAGTCACAAATAGTTTCACTCTGATTAATCTCAATGGACCAACTCTTGGCAGGACTAAAATGGAATTTATCCAGAGGATGTTTTAGTCAGATCATGCCTGCTGTAGTACTCAATTTCCTTTTCATTACTCCTCCCATTTTCAGGGCCCTGTACTTACAGTTGGAGAAATCGTGGGCTCAGTGATAAATTCCATATAAAGCCAATCAGTAAAGCTACCTTAGTCATTCCCAAATTGGAATTGTCAGATTTCCTAGAAGTCTCATTTGCCATGGTAATGATAAAGGATCCTGGGAGGTGGAGTTCAGAACCTGGGGTGCAAAATCGGGGAGCCATCTCACTAGCTTGTTAGACAGCGATAGACTTTTCCTTAGCATTAATCATCTGCCTTTGCAGTCAGAGTTCACTAGCTTAGTGCTAACATATCAACATGGCAAGCAAACTGCTTTTTGGGCCACAGAATCTAAGTACTGTACCTACATGCATTACAGCAGGGCTCTGCCACCTACAGACCAAAATCAATAAAGCTTCCACTTAAAAAGCTCCTGCAGAACTATAACTGAGGGGGGAAATATGTAGTAGGACTGTCTCTTTGAAGATGTAGCAAGAGGTGAGTTTTGCTCTGAAGTCTGCTTTTGCCACAAATTTAAGGCTAACTTTATTCATTGGGAAATACTAGGGCCTCTAATTAACCTTTCTGGTACCTTGCTGTTTACATCAAGATCATTCTCTGTTACAAAACTAACAACAGAAGTGACTTGCAATTTGCTTCCTAATCTTGCATTGCATTGTTTTCCAACAACAATGAAACATAGACCCATATGACTTGAAGAAACTAAAAAAATTAATGAGATCAGTTGAACTGGACATTTATTCTGTTTGGGACAAGGTGCAGGATACAGCAGGATACCTTCTTGAAGATAAATCGGGGATCTCAACTGGGGCATGAGCTGTGAAAATGGCCAAGTTTCAGGGAAAATCTTAAGGCCCTTAAGCAGTAATCTCAAAGCAGAAATAAGCAAGAATTCTTCAGAGACTTGACTAAGTGAGTAAAGGATGGATTTGACAACTCTGGATGGTGTTTGAATACTTTTAGAATACTTTTAGAAGCTACTTGAAGATAAAAAGTTCTTAGTCTGATCAATATGCAGAAATGAGACTCATTTGAAAATCCTATCTACACTCCCTTGAGTCCAATGATGGAAGAAAGCAGGTGAAATGTAATGAATAACATATATTAAATCAGGTTGAAAGTATAAAAGAGATGCTAATATAGACATTTGGAATTAAACTAGCCCCCCCTTCTACAAGGTCCTTCTTAGGGTTTGAAGTTTGCAGCTATTTACATAGTGAAGTAAAATATGCTGCTGCTCTCCAAAGAGAGAATCTCAATTGAAGCTGTAGGCAGTACAATCTGGAGATTTGAAACTAAATTATGTAACTGTGCAGAGATATCTTGAACAGGATTTGAAAATCACAACAGGCAAGAGCTTGGACCAATTTCTTCTCTGAGCTATATATCCTAGCTAGCCAGTTGCTGTAGTGGTTAGGTGGGCGAGAGAGTTATACATTGAACTTCTATTGCTTAGTGCCATATGTTACAGTTCAGCATGACCATTGTATCAACAGGGATATAGTGAATCAACTCTTCCATAGGTTGACTGATTCAAATCACCCTACTCCAGTTGTAGTTTACTTTAGTGTAATAAGCTACAGCTAGAGTGAGCCCATTATAAGCAACGGACATTGCAGAGGAATCAACTCATCAAATCGTCACAAATTAGGTGGGACTATTCCTAAACACATCCAATCTCACCTGATCTCAGAAGCTAAGCAGGGTTGGGCCAAGCTAGTAATTGGCTGGGCAACCACCAGGGAATACCAGGTGCCTAGAGTAGGAACTGTCAAGCCACTTGAGTATTCCTGCCAAGAAAACTCCATGGACATGGAGTCACAAAGAGTCGGTCACAACTGTAACACCACCACAACAAATTTTAGTGCAACTTGCCATGCTAAGCAATAAGAGTTCAGTTATTTTCTCAAAAAAAAAATATCACTCTTAAATCTCTTCTCTGAGCTACAGCCTAGAAACATAAGGAGAACTGGCAAAATCCAACCTAGATTTTGGAAAGCTCCTTCTCAAAATATAGGGACCTCCCAGTCTGAAGGTACTGCTGTGAAATCCGCTCTGTACCTCATGCTGTCTTAGGGATTCAGGAAGCAGTCTGTTCCTCCAGTAAGAGCATATATCCACATTGTTGGAAACATTAATTCACCTTTGTTGCTATTTTTGTACAGGCAATGAACAGCAGTGTGTGAGATTCAGAATCTCTAGATTTACTTTGGTTTGATTGAAATCAACCAAGTATAGCCCTGGCACTTCCCAAATCCTTTCAAGTACTGACATCATTAAAGAGAACTGTGCCATCAAGTAAGAACCAATGCCATCAAGTAAGAACCAATGCATAGGGACTCCAGAGTTCTCGTCCATTACTCTACCCACCACACCAGTGGTGCCCAAACTTTGGCCCTCCAGATGTTTTGGAACACAACTTCTACAGTCCCTTGTCCTTGGCAGTACAGGCTTGGAATTCTGGGAGTTGTGGTCCAAAACATCTGGATGGCCAAAGTTTGGACATCCCTCAACTACGCCAAACTGAACATTCTCCAAGACTACTTACATTTCTGCCCATGGTAAGTATTCAGTCGTGAGACCCCCCCACATACCATTTTGTGGTATAATCCAGACATGGATTTACCACATGAGAAATAGACCTATTAAAGAGCTTGCTCATAAGGAACTAAAGATAAATGATTGCTTCCAATTCCCACCAAAAGAAAGTACTGTATAACTACATTACATAATGATTGAAATTTAATAAACAACTTTTTTTAAAGAACAAGTTTGCTATTTAAAATAAATTGATTTTTTTCAAACATTATAATGGAGAAATCAAAGTTAATGTTTAGCTAAGATGTAACTATATCATTTTAGCTACGTTAATAATCATAAAGATGTGGTCTCAATAATACTACAGGAAAACCGTTAACATGGTTCAATTGCTAGCATGTGCTGTACACCATACTGACTACTACCTTAAACTTTGTTGTAATTGTTGAGATGATAGTGAAGTAGACATATGGGAGAGGCATTGTTTTCCACCACAGGCCAGCAGCTTTTCTGATTTCTTTTTTTAAAAGTTAAATAGAAACAGTAATTCTTGGCAGTTTTGATAAATGTGAGAAATTACATTTTTAAAATGATAAATAAAAGCATAAGTCAATACCAGAGAGAGACTTTGAAATATAAGTGCAACTTAGAGTGTCTTTTTAAGTAACTTTCCAGAATTTGGGTTACTGTGTCTCTTTGCTTCCTCTTGTGCACATTTTGCTCTATTCTCATGTACAAAACAAAAAGCTAAGGACAGAATCCAAGGACATCTATCTGAGTGTCTGTACAAGGGCTGAAGTGCTGAGGACTGTAATGGTAGGCAGAGATACCGGAGTCAGGAAAGTGTGTAAAAAGATAATGAACCCAAGTCCAGAAATGTAGCTACTGGCAAAGTAGCAGGCATTTGCATGTTGGACATGCACAAGCGAACTCTAAACTCCACCTGTATCAATTTGGCTCAGATGTCCCAACAAGTGTTAGTTAACAAACAACCTAGAATGTCTGCTTGAAAAGGCAATTTTTTGAGTTCAAATTCATACCCCACTCCATTTTTGAGTCAATGAATAAACTTATATCCTCTCTGCAAAGACAGATGATTTTGCAAACAAAATCTACATCTTGGTACCTTTCTCTAACAATCATCAATCATGTTCAAAATCTGTGTGGCGCTATTCAGCGCTTCTCATATAAACTTTAATAAAATCAATTACACCTCTTACAGGAAATCATACGTACTCCAGCGATACTTGTTGAGACAAATACTGGCATTTAGCTAAGATATATGAACATCAGTGGTGCTCCTCTAAAGCCTTTCGAGAGAATGATGCTATTTTCACATACCATTTTTGAGCCTATAGTTCATAAAAGTAAGCTCTGTGAGTTGATTCATATTTCTATATGTCTTTTATTGCCAAGAACCTTAATTGTGACTATATCTTTGTAATAGATGGTTATATCTCTGTCTGAATGGGGATAACTCTTGATCACTGTAAATCATGATTTAGCAGAGTATTTCTATAGATTTGGCCAGGAACATGTGCTGCTTCCATTCATCTTTCTAGAAAGAAAATAAGAAAAAATAAATGAATACATTAAGTGAATGTTGGTTTTTTTTTATCACTGCAGCAGACAGATCTGCTTCCCGACAAGAGAAAGTAGGCTATTTTTTTAGCTTAAGTTTACAGTTTTAGATTATTATAAACAATGTAACTTATTTTTCACAGCTATAGAGTTGTATTCCTTTTAAATATTCATAGTCTAATGCACGACAAAAGTAGGGCCATCAAGTCTAACCCCCTGCCGTGCAGGACGCCCCCCCCAATCACAGGACCAGTTTATTCCACGTTGAGTGTCGTTCATGGTTTGGTTATAGTTTGAAATGTTTTAACATGGTGTACAAACTGAGGATGAGGGTTTTGCCCTCAAAATATTGCAACGTTTTTGTTAATTTTCTAGTGGCCTAAAGGTATCACCTGTTCTACTTTTGTATTTTGTTTTTGTGATGGCTACGCTGCTCCTCAAGTTGCTTTGCTTCAATTAGAAAAAGAAAATCTCCCAGTGTCATACCTTCCAAGAGATTCATGAGATTTTGGAAAATGACTTATTCTGTTCCTATTTCTCTCACACACAGGTACATATGAGAAACATAAACCTAAAAATTTTTGTTCTCCTTTCCATCACCTCAGCATCACATTTTCTTCAGAGTACATTAGGATTGCATAACATATGGGTACTTTTTAGAACACCCAAAGCAGCGGAACCAGGCATTCTGCTGCTACCTAGTGGTAACAAAATCTAGCACATTATTGAACTACATCCTTGACATGACAATATACAAATATGGTTTTTCAACTCTTACTTAGGCAAACTTTTCCTCTTTTTCTACTTCTCCTCTTTCTCCACCACCACCTTTGCAATCACTGCTTTCTTATTTACTTGTTCATTAACTTTGTATTCCAATCTCCAAAACAAACAGCATCCAACACAGCTAACAACAACAGAATACTAGGTAAGAAACAATAATGTATGTGATCCCAGTGTGATGCAGCAGATGGACTAGGATTCCGGAGAACAGGTTTAGAATCACCACTCAACAATGGAAAAAATTACTGGGGGAAGGGGGATTGAAACTAGTAAAATCACTCCTTAAATATCACACTCGAAAGCCCTATTAGGGTTCCTGTAGATTGACAGCACAGAACAAACCGAGAGAGAGAGAAAGTTGGAACTGAAAAGTAAAACTACTGAAGCCAACAGGGTCTTAGATGCTTTCCTGGTGGCTCTCCATCCCAGTATGACTCACCCACCTACTGTTTCATTGTTACTAGAGAACTGGTACTCTTAGGCTAACCAGTGTACCCTAATGATTTGGAGCTACTGAAAATCACAGGCATATGAATGACCATGGCAAAGTTCCCAAATGCTCAGAAAGTACACAGACAGTTACAGCTTAGGGTCATCGTTTTATATTGTGATAGTGTGAAGGGCAAAAGAGAGCGGTAAGTAAGTTGTTTTCCACCCAAGTACTCTGTTATTTTTCACAGAGAGCAAAAAGCATGTGCGCTACAGATTTGTATTCACAACCACAGACTAGTACAATCAGTATAAAATAATCAGTACTCTGTGTAGTACAGTCGTAGTAATATATGTGTGTGCATGAGAACCATAACTATTTACAGTAGTGGAGAAGTTTCCCCTTAGTAATTTGAAATGCCACCACCAATTCACATCCAGGTACTGTATATAACATGGTTTCTCTTCGCTAGATTATTCTTAGCTCAGCTCATTTAATGGGATAATGCTATTGCTCACAATGACTTTTAGATATTCTTCCTGCCTGTTTGGTGTTCCTTATCAGAATGTACACACTAACCCTTCGCCACCGGCCACGTCATGATATCTTGTTTCAAATAGGCTGTGAATCTTTGGAGCATTGACGATTGCCTTAGCATATGAAATATGAAAGTAGTGAGAGATAAAACTCAACTATGGGAGTTTCGGTTCACAAAAATATACATGCAGACACCTTCATTTCACTCACTTAGAGAAAGACTGCTGCCTCTTTTAGGCCTTATGTTCTGTCCCAATGCTGAACAGTTGTGCAATGAAGAGGAGCAGAGCAGTACACACTGGCTAGTAAGTGGGGGGATGGGCTAGGGTGGGGTGGGAGAAGGTGAGGGAGGGAGGGATGGGGGAGGATATGGCGAGTTTTGATGAGTCTGCACAAAACAATTCATGGCCATCTCTTGAGCTGATTTAAATGATGCATTTTAAAAGCACAGGAAAAAGAATACCTCTTGATAGCATTTCATTTAAAAGTAAAAAAGCAGTATAACTCCAAATGCTTTAAAAACATTTTTCCCAAAAAAAAAAAAAATCCATTTTTTTTCTAGGCCTTCACATCTCTACACTCACCTAACCAGTTCAGTTAAGAATCTAAGTCTATGTGAATTCCATAGTCTGGTGCACATCATAGAATCTTCAAATCATGAAGCTGGAAGGGCCTAGAAGGCCATCAAGTCTAGAATAAGTTCTGAGGATACTAACAAGGATGTTCAAGAGACTGGAAACCAAGACCTAGGAGGAAAGACAAAATGAACTGGGCATGTTTAGCCTTGGGAAAGGGGCTGATAGCACTTTTCGAGTACAGTGGTACCTTCTATAAAGGAATTAATTTGTTCCAAATGAAATTATTTTAAGCAAATTTTCCTTGGTGCAAATTTCCCATAGGAATGCATTGAAAACAGATTAATTGCTAATCACAACTGTTTTTCTGTTGTACGGATTCACCCCATATTCTGTAAAGCGATTTCCCCCTATCTCAGGATTTTTTTCCCCTTTAAGTGGATTTCTGTTAAACAAACCACTTGTTATACGAGGGTCCACTGTACTTGAAATATTGTCGTACCGGGGTGGGGGTGGGGAACAGGATTTGTTCTCAGTCATCCCAGATTATAGAACACATAATAATGGGTTCAATTAATGGCGGTAACCCAGATTTTGGCTGGAAAACTTTTTTAACTGTTAGAGTAGTACAACAATGGGACTAATTATCTAAGGAAGTGGTGAACACTCTAACACTGGAGGCATTCAAGAGAAAACTGGACAACCATCTGTCAAATCTACTTTAATATGGATTCCAGCATCGAGTAGGTGACACCCTTATAGCCTTATAGGCCATTTCCAACTCCATTATTCTAGGATCTCAGGATTCTATGTGGTTGCAGGTTGTCTACCTCCCATCCTGCACAAAATATGCAGGAGAAATGTGTGGCAGGTCAACCACTGCGTGCTCAAGTAATGGTTCAT
The DNA here is from genome assembly GCA_023846285.1 of Phrynocephalus versicolor. NCBI lineage: Eukaryota > Metazoa > Chordata > Lepidosauria > Squamata > Agamidae > Phrynocephalus > Phrynocephalus versicolor. The sequence continues at coordinate 61,903,771 of JAHTLZ010000129.1, forward strand.
TTAAACACGGGTAGTGAGCCTTTGCCCCCCCCAGATGTTTGGGACTGCTACTCCCAGAATTATGAGCCTTTATTGTCAACAAAACGCCTTACCAGAAATTCATTAATCAGGGTGTGTAGAATTTATTTTATTTTATTTTATTAAGTTAATCAAGATATTTTTGGAAAGCTTCTGCTTATATAAGAGAGAAACCAGAAGGTGTTGCTCTTTTTCAGCTAACAACTTTTTGATTTATATAAAAATTCATCTGAGAAGGGCACAATGTTCATATATCCATCGGTAATTTTATCTGCATAGTTCTACCTTTTCAGTTTTATATAATGGAAGGTTTGGGGAGAAAAGGAAAAAAAAGACACACACACACACACACACACACACACACACACACACACACACACACACACACACACACACACACACACACACAAGAAATGGGTAGTTACACAGTTGAGGGGCACAGAAAGAGCCTCCTTGAAGAATATGAGGACTGTATACACACATGGGTGTCCCTTCAGCAACTACAGCACCCTGTCAGCTGATTTTTGCACCATGGGATTGCTTATGATATGAACAAAGATTGCACAATTGTATTCTAAGAAACTAAAATGAGGTAGAAGAATAAAATTGTTTTGAGTTTTGAGATTCACGAATGCATTATAGTGATATTCACTGTCAAGACATGAAAATTTATATGTATAGAGTGTTAAAATAATAAAGAAGGTTAGGGAAGAATCAGCCCGGCAAATGAAAGAGTTTTTAAAACTGAGGCTTGAACAATAGTTTACAATAGTCATTTCGAAACAATTAGCCACTCAACAAGGTCACTGAACAATAACACCCTGACAGTTGGACATTTTTTCTTTTTGCATATGATGACCAGAAATGAATAAGGCATGTAGACTTTATAACATATATTCTTTAAAATTACAATATTCTGACTTTCATTCTGTAGAATGAAAGATCTAGGCTTTGGGGGGCCTAGATCTATCATTCTACAGATCTTGGTTACCATAAATTTTTTAGTCATAATGAAGAGGTAGTGGCAGCTTTCCAGATACTAGCCATTAGAATTACAGTGGTACCTCAGTTTTTGAGTACCTTGGATTGAGAGTATTTCTCAAACCAAGCAAAATATTTAGTAAAATTTTTCCTTGGTTTTTGAGATTGCTCCAGTTTGTGAACAAGGCTCACCTCAGCACAGGCTGCCTGGAATGGGCCTCCGGAGCTCATTCCAGGCTGAACGGTGGGCTTGTGTGGAGCTTCTGGAGGTCACCCCAGGCCTGGTGCTACCCAGAATGAGCCTCTGGGTCATGTGGTGGGCCTGCTCTGGGCTTCCTGGGCCTCAGCATGGACCGGGAGTGACTTCTGGCAAACTGGAAATGGCATCCAGGGCTCTTCACAGGCCTGGCAATGCCCAGAATGGGCCTCCATGGAACTGACTGGAAATGACTTCTGGGCCATGTGTTGCTTCTCCCTGACCTAGCACTGCCCCTCCTTGGTCTCCGGAGTGGGCCCTAGCCTGGTGCTGCCTGGCCATGGCTTCTGCAGTGCACCCTGGGCCTGGTGACACCCAGCCATGGCCACTGCGGCTCCTGGCCAAAGTAAATTTCCCCATAGGAAATCATGGAAAATGGGACACAGAACAGATCAGGTATATTTCCATGATTTCCTATGGGAAAACCTGCTTTGATATACAGTATGAGTATTTTGGCTTACGAGCATTCTTCAGGAACGAATTTGGCTCTTAACCTAAGGTACCGCTGTATTACACGTGAGTAGAACAATTGGATTTCCTATTGAAAAAATTCTTAGATTACAGAAAGATTTATTTAACTAACAGCAGGGAGGAAAACTAGCAAATAGCACTGTGGGATTGATTTGATGGTGTTTTGTCTGGCAAGGAAGTATTTAACATGGAAAATTCCAGTGAGGGACTACAGCAGCTGCCAGGAGCTGGAGCATTTGCATAGGGCGATTGTTGCATCTCTTAAGAGCCTTGTGGTGCAGTGGTTAAATGCCTGTACTGCAGGTAAAACTGTGCTCACAACCTGGGGATCAATCCCAGGTAGCAGGCTCAAGGTTCACTCAGCCTTCCATCCTTCCGAGGTCAGTAAACTGAGTACCCAGCTTGCTGGGGGGGGGGCAATGTGTAGTCTGCACACTATAATTAAAATTGTAAACTGCCCAGAGACTACTTAAAGTGGTATGGGGCGGTATATAAGCAGAACACTTTGCTTTCTAGCTGATGGTTCCATGCCTGTTGAGGCGATGGTGTGTTTAGGTCATCACAGGAATAAACATGCTTTCTTTAATAATCATTTATTTTTTCACTTTCTCTTTGCTGCCACCCACCTTTTACTGCCACTGTGTTTATGGCCCCCTTTATTCATGCCCTTAAAATACTCTGTAACATATGCAGTCTTTGGGCATTGCACTCAGCTTGAATAAAACTAATCAACTTCTAGTAATGTAAAGAAATAAAATAATGATTTTTATTCCTAGACTTAAAGTTCAGTCAGCCCAATCCTTTGCTCTTTCCATCACTTCACAAGTCTGCTTCACAAATTGCCTCAACACTCCCTCATTTTCTCCCATCCAACCATAGCCATTCTGACCAACATTCCATAGCTCACCCCCACTCATCACCTACTCACCAAACCAATGCATTTCAGTCAGTGCATTTAATTGATTGATTGTGGCACCATGTGAGTTAACTGATGTTTGTGCTTTATATTTATGTGCAATTTATTTGCCCCCTGTTTAATAAGATTTGTTTTGTTATAATGATGTGATTGTACACTGCCCAGAGTAGCTATTTGCTACTCGATGGTATAAAGTCTAAACAATTGAATAAATACATTTGCCACCACAATACATTTAAATATTGCTAGGTGTCAGAGCAACAACCCACCAATGGGGTTGAGAAAGCATAATGAATTGATCACACTGTTGCAATTAGAGATGGGTACGACCAGGAAAAATGACGTTTCGAGTTGTTGTGTGTCGGAGCCGGCCCGTTTCGGCTCATTTCCGTTTGTCGCGAAATTTTTCAAAAATTTGTCGTTTCGTTTGTCGTTTTTCATCTGTCGTTAGTACTGGTTTAGGGGGGGTAGAGGGCTCCTGGAGGCACCTCTCTGGGGTGGGTGCCTCCTCTGGCCCGCTACAAAGGGAAAGCGGGCTCCTGGAGGCACCTCTCTGGGGTGGGTGCCTCCTCTGGCCTGCTACAAAGGGAAAGCGGGCTCCTGGAGGCACCTCTCTGGGGTGGGTGCCTCTTCTGGCCCGCTACAAAGGGAAAGCGGGCTCCTGGAGGCACCTCTCTGGGGTGGGTGCCTCCTCTGGCCTGCTACAAAAGGGTACGTATAGCCAATTGGATATGCGTACCAATTTGCAGTGGCAGAGGCACTGGCTGAGGGTTGGGGTTAGCGCAAGGGCTAGGCTTAGGGTTACGGGTAAGGTTAGGGTGAGTTAGTGGGGTGCCCCTCTGGGTGCCTCTCTGACCCACTAAGAAGGACAGTGTACTGCTGTATGGGTTAGGCTTAGGGGTAGGGGTAGGGTTCGGGCTAGGGTTAGTGGGCTTTTATGCCCGACTGGCAAATCCCAGAAGTCTCAGTCAAAACCTGGCCAAGTGGCCAAGCGATTGGTGGAATGGCTACAAAAATTTGCATGGTCCCATCCCATGGCCAGCCTATCATTGCGCAGGTGTAAAAAAATAAAAATAAAATAAAATAAAATCAATGGAGACGTTTTGTTGCAATAAAAACCCACTGCTGCTACTGTAAAAATTCTGGCAGTTAAAATACCTAATTTTCACATGTTTCTGTGTTGCTTTGGTGTGTTTTTGGACCACGATTTCAAAATAAATATTGCGGTCGCCCCATTTTGGATCCCCCGCCCGCACTGCATGGCATGGCGAGTTGGTGAGATGACGAGGATGCCCCCCACCAGAGCAGCCCAGGACAGGAGTGGGGGGGAGGCCGGGGACCCCCTGAAACCACCCCTCTGGTAGGTGCACTCACTCAGGCAGGCATATTTTCGCCTGCTTTTTTGGCCGGGAATCATTTTTTTAAAAAAAATTTAAACTTTTTTTTTGTGCTGCGCCGCTTGGCATCACGCAATTGCTGGCGCTGTGATGTCATGAACGACGACGACAATTCAGACCCAATTTTTCTTTTTCGGTTCAAGTTCGAGTTCTGGCAGAGTAATTCTCGTTACCGTTTCCGTTGGGTAACGGAAACGAGGAACGGAAACGGAAACGAGAATTTCGCCAAGTCGTGCCCATGTCTAGTTGCAGTGTTTCATCCATAAACCTGCCTTTGATTTTAAATGGATCTGGTACAACTGGAGTGAATGGTATAGCTGGAACTGGTATAGATGGTGTTCTCCATCTGGAAATATCCATTGTCTAAAATTCAATATAGTTCTGCATATATAGTTCTGCATAAAATTCTGTATAGTTCTGGATACTAGAAATATATATTTCTAGTATTTCTACAAACAAACATCAGATGGCAGCAGAGTACAGTACATGAAATAAGAATGTACCAGGAGTGCAAATGCATTTTAAGCGAACTGCAGAGTATTGATACATCACATATTTATTTTGTCCTATACCTATATAGCCTAAATGTAACTCGGCATAAATAAAAAATTGGGAGCATTTCAATATCAATCTTCTACTAAATGCTCCATCTGTTCTCTTCACACTGTATGTTTGTTGTAACTGTCTCAATTAGACATGGGCATGACTTAGTGAAATTCCCGTTTCCATTTCCGTTCCTCGTTTCCGTTACGTAACGGAACGAAGAATGACAATTACTCCGCCAGAACTCGAACTCGAACCGACTAAAGAAAAATTGGGTCTGATTTATCGTTGTCGTTCCTGGCATCGCGACGATTGCGCGATGCCAAGCGGCACAGAAAAAAAGTTTTTAAAAGTAAAAAACCCCCGATTCCCGGCCAAAAAAGCAGGCAAAAATATGCCTGCCTGTCTGAGAGTGCACCTACCAGAGGGGTGGTTTCTGAGGGGGGGTCCCCGGCCTTCCCCCCCTCCTGTCCTGGGCTGCTCTGGTGGGGGCTGGGGGGCATCCTCGTCGTCTCGCCAACTCGCCATGCCATGCGGTGCGGGCGGGGGATCCAAAATGGGGTGGCGACCGCAATTTTTTTTTTGAAATCGTGGTCCAAAAACACACCAAAGCACCACAGAAACATGCGAAAATTGCTATTTTAAAATTGCCAGAATTTTTACAGTACCAGTGGGTTTTTCTTGCAACAAAATGTCTTCTCTGTCCTCCTCTCCATTGATTTTATTTTATTTTATTTTATTTTATTTTATTTTATTTTATTTTAATTTTTTATACCTGCGCAATGATGGGCTGGCCATGGGAGTGACCATGCAAATTTTTGGAGCCATTCCACCAATCGCATGGCCACTTGGCCAGGTTTCGACTGAGAGACTTCTGGGATGTGCCAGTCGGGCATAAAAAGTCCACTAACCCTAGCCCTAACCCTAACCCTAAGCCTAACCCATACGCCAGTACACTGTCCTTTAGTGGGTCAGAGAGGCACCCAGATGTGCACCCCACTAACTCACCATAACCTTACCTGTTACCCTAAGCCTAGCCCTTGCGCTAACCCTAACCCTAAGCCAGATCTGTGTACTCGCATTGCACTACACATGCAAGAACACTTCCCTTCTTAGTGAGGCACAGGGCCCCCAGAGTGAGGGAGCCTTCCCCACTACGTTCACTCTGACTGCACAGTGCACAGCGCAGAAGCGCCGCAGTATAGCAGTGGGCCTGTGACTCACAGCGGCACCCAAAAAAGAGAGGTGCCTCTGCCACTGCAACTTGGTATGCATATCCAATTGGCTATGCATGCCATTTTGTAGCGGGCCAGAGGACGCACCCACCCCAGAGAGGTGCCTCCAGGAGCCCGCTCTCCCTTCATAGCGGGCCAGAGGAGGCACCCACCCCACAGAGGTGCCTCCAGGAGCCCACTACCCCCCTAAACCAGTACTAACGACAGACAAAAAAACGACAAACGAAACAACAAATTTTTGAAAAATTTCACGACAAACGGAAACGAGCCGAAACGGGGCAGCTCCGACACACGACAACTTGAAAAAAAAAATTTCCTGGTCGTGCCCATCTCTACTCTCAATTTTAGAGGAGGCCTCTTCCAGTTTTATTTCCCTGCACTTAAACTCAGTCAAAAGTTTTCTAGGGTGATTCCATTATCTGGAAAAAGTCAATAACGCTGGGAAATGTTGGAGGCAGCATGAAAATGTGAAAATCAAACATGAAATGGATTGACTCCCGAAGGAAGCCACATATTTGGCATTGCAAGCGCTGAACAGGGCTGCTGATGACAGGACATTTGGGGAGATGGCTCATTCACCAGGTCAGTGGCAACCTGAAAGCACATGATAACAACACACTCTGTCAAGTTGTAGACTTTCCTCAGAGGGGAGGTGGTTGGTCCAGCCTCTGCCATTTTCAGTTGCCTCTCTCACACAACCCTTATCACACAGTTCTGGTGCCTTTAAGCTTGTGCGCAATTGTATAATGACACTTGCATTGTATCAACCATTCCCAGTTATTCTTAACACTGCATTTACTTTTTCCTCTGTTGCAGTTCAGTGATTTAATGCTCTCCCTGATGTCTGTACTGTAACCAACTCCAGGAGCAGTTTCTTCAACAATCAGGACTTAATTTTTATGTTATGTTAGCATTGCAACTTGAAATTCAATTTTTTTTTTTGTCCTTCTGTACTCCATTCTATACTAAAACTGAATTCTGGTTAGTGTCTCAATTTTGAAGGATGCTTTTCATGTTAAGGTAGTAGCTGCAGAACAGTAATGTATGGATTTTGTTTATGTTGTTTTTGTTGTTAAGTACACCATCCTCTTCTAAGCCTTTTTTAAAGGTCCCTTCTGCCTCTTTTTCTTCTGCGTTGCCCTTTTAAAATCAATGCTCAATCACCGGTTTGTCATAACTTTGCTACCCACATTCCCCACTTTAACGCATGGCAGTTTATGGATGGCTAGAAGAATCAATGGCTCCTTTGGGATGCTCATCAATCCCGAACAGAAAGAGCAAATGGCTGCATCGGCTCATGCACATTTTTCACTGCCAGCCAATACAATCTTCGAAGAAGGGAAGGCCTTCTTTTGCTGTCCTCTCACTGGTGAGTAAAGCTGACAAAATCTTCTGGTACCTACAGGGTTTTCCCCACCCTTTCTTTGACTCCCAACCCACCCAGTAATAGGAGGTGACGTACCAAAGCATTAGGAGAAGGATGCTGGAGAATAATCTAGTTATGATGATTTAAAAAAAACCTCTGTTTCTAGAGTTCTGTGCACTTAAATCCTATTCAGACATTCAAGAAAAAAATGTTCATCTCATTGTGTAGTCAGAGAACTTTAGCCTCACTGTGACTGCAAGGAGAGGCTTTTTACAGGTAGCCGTCTCTCCTTCAGAAGGGTTCTTGCTCCCTGGACACAAAGGCTGATACTTCACGTCCATCTCATCGCTGTTCGTGGTCCCACTGGGGACCGGTACGAAGAAATCTAACCACACGTCCATTGTGGGACAACGGGAGTTGTCCTGACCACGCCCCCTGAACTGTGATCTAAGCAGGATGAGAGATTCCCCTCCCTGGCCTCGGGAATCTCCTTGTCTCGCTTCTTGTTTCAATACGAGTGCCCGTGAGGTAAGGCTCATAATGCAACGTGCCATTCTCCATCTAGTGGCAGGAGTGTGAAGTGCCATTCACCAGTACATTCCCTATGGAGTCAGCAATGCAGTGCAGAGAGATTAAAAGACAAATGCCTCAAACTTAGCTCTGTAATGCATTGAAGGCAAGGCTTCGGAGAATTGAAACATAAAAAAATGGAAGGTTGGGCCAAAAAAAAAAAAAAAGGAGAACAAAGGCATGGAATTTCACATCTCATCACGGAACGAGGACATGCAGAAACAGTCATGCCGGTATCACCAATCACACCCGTGTGTCACGGGAACAGGGACAGAACCACAAGAAGACCACATGACCACGACCAACATCAACACAGAATGAACTTCCTCCCGGGACAAGAGTGGACATGAAGTAACCGTCAAGGACAGATGGGAGAGCAGCTGGAATTCTTTCCCTCATGACCATTTCAATTTGGGACAAAAAAAAAACAAAAACAAAACAAAACCCAAAGGCAGATGTACTGTGGCACCTTTAAGACTAACAAATACATTTTGCTTGAGCTTTTGTGGACCCCACCCACTTCATCATATACTGGAAGCCGATTGCACCCACAAAAGCGCACCATGAAATAAACGCTTGGCTTAAAAGTGCTGCAGTGTTTTTGTCCTTGTTTCTGTTTTGTTTTTATTGTAGATCAAACAGACTATGAATGTGGCTTCCTCTGTCAAAACAGCATGCAAACAAACTCTTTAAAAAATTCACCTGAGCAGGACTCGTTCTGATAAGACAAACTGTGCAGACTCCCTTAGCCTTGGAGCTTTGTAAGCACGTTTCCATCACAAGCTTTTACAATGCCGAGGACCGGCAACAGATTTCATTTATTTTTGTTTAATTTGTCTATCACCTTCTAATTTTTATGGGCTGATCTAGTAGTAGAGCAAGGTTGAGGACTGGTAGCCCTCTATTTGTTGTTCAACGAAAGCACCCATCAATCTGACTTAGCATAGCCAAAGGTGAAGGATTCTGGCACATTCACTCTAGCAGTAGCTGGAAGGTCACAATGGGCCACCCCATCTTGGGCTGTGACAAGAAGGCTATCCTGTCTCTTACCAATATGCTGTGACATTTTGCTCCATTTGGCTTTACATCAGAACTTTAGACAACTGCCAGAACTCCCCAGGCAGTTGTGATCCAAGCAAAGTGACTTGTTCCAGCTCTGGGTCATGAAGGATAATGATAATCCACCTTAGTATAGTTCCAAATGATTCTCAGAGTTAAGGTGTAGTTCGAGCCACACATTGCCTTGATGCTGAGAAAGTTGTAGCCTCACATCTTTGGAATCTTTGACAGGAGATGTCAGGTTTTATACATAGTTCTGTAGTGTTTTCTATAGCTCATTAAGCATCAGACTGCTTTTGACCTATTGGTTTAGTGTTGAGGTGGTTGGTTTTTGTTTTTTGTTTTTTTGAATTGCATTAGGTGACAGTTCCCCCCCCCTGCAAAAATATAAATGAACACATGAATACCGATGAAGCAAAAGGTCACACAGAGAGAAAGTTAATTCAAAGACAGTGTCCTGAGTCTGCTCTTCTCCAAACCATATATTTCATTTGGTTGATTAAGCAGCTGGTCGCAGTTCAGCAAATAAGATAAACAGCTTGACTGAACAGTAACTTCCTGTCTAATTCTCTGCTCTTGTGCTCTGCCTAATATTCATAAAATTCTGCCTAAGTACCTTTCTGTGCTTAGTTTATTTTATTAGAAACAATCTGTTTGAGACTCTTGTATGAAAGGGGGTCCCATCATATTCTCTCATAATATGGGAATGTTGGGCCAGGACCGAAACCTGGTTCAATGACCATGGTGGGATTACTGTGCTTGTTTGCCAGCAAACTCACTTGACCTGAACCGCATAGAGAATCTATGGGGCATTGCCAAGAAAAAGATGAGGACCATGAGACCAAACAATGCAGCGGAGTTGAAGGCCACTATTGAAGCATCCTGGTCTTCCATAACACCTCAGCAATGCCACAGGCTAATAGCATCAATGCCACACCACACTGAGGCAGTAACTGATGCAAAAGGGGCCCAAACTAAGTACTGAATACATATGCATGCTTATACTTTTCAGAGGTCCAATATTGTTCTATTGCCAGTCCTTGTGTTAGTGATGTCATGTAATATTCTAATTTTCTGAAATTGTGAATTTGGGGTTTTCAAAAGCTATATGCCATAATCATCACAATTATACCAAAGTAAGGCTTGCTTTGCATGTAATGAATCTATCTCATATATTAGTTTCACCCGTTGAGTTGACTTACTGAAATAAATGAACATTTGCACAATATTCTAATTTTCCGAGTTTCACCTGTAAGTGGGAGAAAGAATGAAATTCCTCTCTTGTAGGAGCAGGAAGCCCAAACCTCAAATCAATGAGGGATGCAGGATCTCCTCCCAGATGAAGAACACATCACAGAATTAAGACATGAGTGAGGTCGGAGTGCTTGTCTCTTTGAGCCTTTCTCCCAGGAGACTATTTGCTGAATTGCCTACAGCTGAGTCCAGTTGTGCTAGAAAGGTCTCCGTTCCAGACAGGAGAAGTTGTTGGAAACAACATCTGTATTAGAAGCTAGACAGCTATTCTTAGGGAACCATGTCTTCTGCAATGCTCATCTGGTGCTCACGTGTGAATGGATGTAATTTCCTTTTCCCCATAGAACCCTCTTGTTGTTTGCTTTATCTTTGAGCCTTTTCACGCGACCCCTAAGATCCGCTGGCCACTTAAATTCGGACCAGAGATCTTAGGGGTTTGTTGCTGTTCCTGCGTTCCCACCCCCTCCGCACTCCTGGCTGCTGGCTGCATGAGGGGAGGGAGAAAAAAAGGAAGAAAAGAATGCCGCTCACCTCCATTCTGCCATCCCGACACTGCATTCAGATCTCTTAAAGGGGCGGGGGGCAAAAAAAGAACAAACAGAAGCAAGGAGAGCCGGGCGTTATATCCACATCAGGAATTTTCACCTCCAGAGAGCAGGTACCTGAAAAGTGCGCTGGGACGCGCTTAGGTGGGCGTGGTCGCACTTAATTATCTGTAAACTCTGGAGCTGGTGGGGAAACAATTTTAAGCTCCGGAGCTGGGAGCCATTTGCGGCGGAGTTTAGGGGTCGTGTACAAATACCCTTTGTTCTTCCTTCACTTGGGCTGCCTGGTTCTCCTGCCAAGGAGACTTGCTCTCTGGTAAAATGTGATTATTTGACCTTGGTTTGATTATTGACCATACTGCTGGATGGCTGTCTGGACTCTAAATTGTTGCACTGGTCTCCCAGTTCTGACTTTCAGCCTGGATAAGTTAGACTCCACTACAAAACCACACAAATATTTTAATAAGCATTCCCCAATGTTTTGGCACAAAGTTGGTGAACTTGGAATGTTTGTCTTAGCAAGTGAAGCAGAAAAGCACACCTGTAGACTTGCTAGTCTCTCTTTAGAAACCCTTTACTGGGATAATGCCTGCTAGAATGAATCAAATGCCTCTGCCTGGGAGGTCTATAAATCTCTGCAGAACTCCGGGGTGGGGGGTGGGGACTCAGGCATTCTTATCAAGTTCTGACAGCTCTATATGCTCTTACCCACAAAATGTGAACTTTAAAGAAGTTTCAGCCAATCTTGGGCCAACTCAGTTTCAACTGCAGTGCTGCATCCCTATGCAGGACCACATACAGTCACCTTACAAGAGCCACCTAAGAATTTCTCCACTGACCCTTCATATCTGGATACAAACTGGATGAAGGAAGACCTGCAGGTCTGACTAATGTTTCCAGTGTACAGTACTTCAATGGGGTCTCAGTCTCACCAGAGTCCCTCGATCATGGCACCACACCACAGGTACAATCTGATGCATCTTGAAGCATTGGTTTTGGAGTGTCCTTTAGGAGCCATCGGAGTGCACAGCATTGGCTGTCAAACAGACAAAGAAAGTGGTTTTGCAAGACCTCCTTCTTGAAGTCCTTTCAATTTCACCAGGATCATTGCAGACAACAAATTATTGATTCTATTTATTTTAAATATGCTTTACCCTGCATTTCTCTTTCAAAAGGACCCAAAGCAGCTTACAACATTGAAGGACAATCAGGGCTGGTGCTAAGCTTTTGTTTTTTGTTTTTTGCGCCCTAGGCAAGGGGCAGGGGGAGGGGTGGGCGGTGGATGGGTGGGGCAGTGGGTGGCAGTGGATGGGCAGGGTGGTGGCGGGTGGGTGGCGGGGCAGCAGCGGATGGCAGGGGACGGCGACGGGCGCAGCGGGCGGACGGCAACGGGCACAGGGGTGGGTGGCAATGGATGCGGGGGCGGCGGGCGGATGGCGACCAGGCAGCGATGGGCGGGCAACGATGGGCGACTGGCAGGTGGGGGGGATGGATGGTGGTGGCCAGCGGTGGGGGGGGGGCGGGGGGCTGGCCAGCACCCTCTCTCCATTTTGGCGCCCTAGGCAACTGCCTAGTTCGCCTTAATGGACGCACCGGCCCTGAGGACAATATACAACAAGGAAGCATTAAAGACAATATGCAAAGCTAAGAACAATGAATTTGAAGGGGCACCTTACATCATTTAAAAAGGCAATGTGAATGCTAAGGACAAAAAGTGAACAATTAATAGGGGGAAATGTCACTATGAGAGATGAAAAATTAAACATGGAAAACACAAGTAATATACTACAAATTTAGTCCAAGCAATAATGCATAACAATCCATCTAAAGGTCACATAAAATGTAGTTGTTCATTCAGGGAAAGCTTGCTTGAAGAGAAAGGCCTTTGCCTGCTTGCAGAAGGACAGCAAGGATGAGGCAAGTCTGGCCTCGCTTTGGAAGGAAGTCCCAAAGTCTGGGAGCTAAGAGAGGTCAGCTCCCTTAACGATTATGTTGTAACTCATTCAGAATTGGGTATAACCCCTTATTAGTGAGGTAGGGCTGCTACTAGCTGGATCCAGAACATAGCTCAGTAGATGTCTTTTGACTACATAAGTTATATATACTGTCAGATGGATGCCTGTACCTAACAATTTGTTCAAGTTAGAGCAGTTCTTCCCAAGTCAGCATGGATCTACTAATATAGTATCATCCAGTCACCAGGTTCCAGCATTGGGTTGAAGTCCATATCTGAGCCTGGGAGACATTAAATAGGGCACAACAGCTCACTTTGGGGCATGCTGGTGCCAGTTATTCTACACTGTGCTGTGTAAATTGGCTGTTTATATCCTAGTGCAGTGGTGGCAAACCTTTGGCACTCCAGATGTTTTGGACCACAACTCCCAGGATTCCAAGCCTGTATTGCCAATGACAAAGGACCATGGGAGTTGTGGTCTAAAACATCTGGAGTGCCAAAGGCTTAACATCACTGTCCTAGTGGTACAGCTGAGAGAGAACTACGTTTCTGCCCATTCCAAACTACATCTGATCCATATTGCCAAGGCTGTTTGCATATCTCCCAGCCATATTGTTTGTAGGGTTGGAGTTAGAACTAGTGCTGGAAGGGGCCCTATGGATCAAGCCTGGCCCCTATGAATGTGGCACAACAGTGAGGAGTTGAACACCCAACCTCTGGCTCCACAATCAGATACCTAAAGCCAGTGAGGGATCAACCAGTTAAATAAAAAAGGCCAGTGGAGGTGACGGCATTCCAATTGAACTCTTTAAAATCTTAAAAGAGGATGCTGTAAACGTGCTGCACATGATATGCCAGCAAATTTGGAAAACTCAGGAGTGGCCAGAGGACAGGAAAAGATCGGTCTACATCCCAATCCCAAAGAAAGGCAACGCCAAAGAATGCTCCAACTATCGTACAATTGCACTCATTTCACACGCTAGCAAGGTTATAATCAAAATTCTACAAGGGAGGCCTCAGCAGTATGTGGACAGAGAACTTCCAGAAGTGCAAGCTGGATTTCGAAGGGGCAGAGGAAATAGAGATCAAATCGCCCACATGTGCTGGATTATGGAGAAAGCCAGAGAGTTCCAGAAAAACATCTGCTTCATTGACTATGCCAAAGTCTTTGACTGTGTGGACCACAACAAACTATGGCAAGTCCTTAAAGGAATGGGAGTGCCTGACCACCTTATCTGTCTCCTAAGAAATTTGTATGTGGGACAAGCAGCAACCGTCAGAATTGGATATGGAACAACTGACTGGTTTAAAATTGGGAAAAGAGTATGACAAGGCTGTATACTGTCACCTTGCCTATTTAACTTATATGCAGAGTACATCATGCGAAAGGCAAGTCTCGATGAATCACAAGCCGGAATCAAGATTGCCGGAAGAAATATCAACAACCTCAGATACGCAGATGATAACTACTCTGATAGCAGAAAGTGAGGAGGAATTAAAGAACCTCTTAATGAGGATGAAAGAGGAAAGTGAAAAAAATGGATTGAAGCTCAACATCAAAAAAAAAAAACCTAACATCATGGCCTCCTGGCAAATAGAAGGGGAAGAAATGGAGGCAATGACAGAGTTTATTTTCTTGGGCTCCTTGATCACTGCAGATGGTGACTGCAACAACGAAATTAAAAAATGCCTGCTTCTTGGGAGGAAAGCAATGGCAATCCTAGATAGCATCCTAAATAGCAGAGACATCACTTTGCCACCTAAGGTCAGGATAGTCAAAGCTATGGTTTTTCCAGTAGTGATGTATGGAAGTGAAAGTTGGACTATAAAGAAGGCTGATTGCTTTTGAGCTGTGGTGCTGGAGGAGAGTCTTGAGAGTCCCCTGGACTGCAAGGAGTTAAAACCTATCCATCCTGAAAGAAATCGACCCCGAATGTTCACTGGAAGGACAGATTTTGAAGCTGAGGTTCCAACCTCATGAGGAGAGAGGACTCCTTGGAAAAGTCCTTGATGTTGGGAAAGATTGAAGGCAAAAGGAAAAGAGGACGGTAGAGAATGAGATGGTTGGACGGTGTCATTGATGCAACCAATATGGATTTGACCAAACTCCGGGAGGCAGTGGAAGATAGGAAGGCTTGGCAAGCTCTTTTCCATGGGGTCATGAAGAGTCGGACACGACTGAACGAATAACAACAAGCAACAGTAGTGTATGGCATGAGGCCCAGAGTTCATGCAAATTTGCCATTAGAAATCATGGCAGTCATGGGATACTAACAATCACCCAGATGTTTTCTTTAGACAGACAATGTTCTGCTAGCTGGATAGTATACATTTGTGAAATGAGGGAAGGATATTTGGCTACAGAGCCTGAGGGCTTGGCTCAGAAATGGTTGCAGCTGCCATTGGTTTGTCAGAGATCCAGGTTGGATAGCGCCTGTTCAGTTATTTGGCATGTTGGACATAGGGCTGGATCCAGTTTTCCAAGAAATGGGAGCCAAGATTCCTGCATGGACAGGGCCGGCACGTCCATTAAGGCGAACTAGGCAGTTGCCTAGGGCGCCAAAATGGACAAGGGGTACCAAAATGGAGCGGGGGTGCCAAAATGGAGAGGGGGCGCCACCCCATCACCACCCCCGCTGGCTAGCCTACTGCCCCCTGCTGTCGCCACCCTGGTGCCAAGCGCCCGCCCCCGCGCCTCCCCCCTGCCACCACCCGCCCGCGGCCCCCCTGCACCTCCCCCTGCCCTGCTGCCGCCCCCTGCCCGCTCGCCACTGCCCGCGGCCCGCGGCCCGCGGCCCCCCGCCCCTCCCCCCTGCCGCTGCCGACGACGACCCCCTGCTCGCCCGCCCCGCCCGTGCACCCCCTCCCCTCCCCCTGCC
>JAHTLZ010000129.1:61919224-61947360 GCA_023846285.1 Phrynocephalus versicolor
TTCCTACTCCAGGCGTCTACAGCACCTGGTATTCCTTGGTGGCTGCCTATCCAAGTACTAGCCAGGCCTGACCCTGCTTAGCTTCCAAGATCAGGCGAGACCGGGTGCACTCAGGGTATCTAGGTAGGTTTAACTTAATTTTTGCCTGGGTGTTATTGCACACTTGGGAATTTGGGGGTCGATACTAGGGATGGGCACGAAATGGGAAAAATAGTGTTTCGTTTCATTCCGTTTTGTCCCCCCCCACCCCGTGTTTTGTTTCATTGCATAAGTAATGAGTTTTTATAAAATAAAATTGTTACTTATGAAATGAAATGAATCCCCAGACGCACCAGTGCTCTCGCTGGTGTGGCGAGGGATTTAAATAAAGGCTCTAGCACTGGAGACTTTTTAAAATGTGCCACTGCAACAGCAAGAGCACTCTCACTGTTGCAGGGGCACATTTAAATAGGGCTCCAGCCTTTGACAGCTTGACTAGAGCTTTTTTAAAACGGCCTACTCACAACAGTGAACCTCTCCCTGTTGCAAGCAGGACATTTTAAACAGGCTCCAGCTGGGCTGTCAAAGACTGGAGCCTTTTTAACATGCCCACTCCCCACCCCCGCAGCAGCGAGCCTCTCACTGTTTCGGGCAGGAGATTTTTAAAGGGCTCCAATGGAGCCTTCTTAAAAATGCCCCCTTCTGCAACAGCAAGAGGCTCGCTGTTTCGGGTGGGCAATTTTAAAAGGGCTCAAACCCCTCCTCGCCCCACAACAGCGAGAACCCTTTTAAAATCACACACCCAGAACAGCAAGCCTCTTGTTGTTTTGGGCAGGTGATTTTGACATTTCTCCCGCCTTTGACAGCTCAGCTGGACCTTTTTAAAATCACCCACCTGAAATAGCGAGAGGCTCACCGTTGTGGAGGGGGAGCAATTTTAAAGAAGCTCCACTGGAGCCCTTTTTAAAATTGGCTGCCCAAAACAGATAGAGACTCGCTGTTGCAGGGGGACGGGCATTTTTAAGAGGCTCCAGCTGAGCTGTCAAAGCCTGGAGCCTTTTTAAAACAGCTTGTCCCCACCACCTCCCAGCTGGTATTTTTGACAGCTGGAGCTGTCAAAATCAGCTGGGAGGTGGTGGTAGTGGGAACTGGAAAACAGCTACCCGATTGCACCCTCTTGCCTTATGGGAGAACTGGCAGTGGCTTCCCGGTTTGGAGAAACTGAACCAAGAACATCATTTTGGTTTGGTTCCTGATAACAATCTGCCTTTTGGGGGGTAATGTTTCAAAACCTTACAAAATGACAAAACAGCATGTCATTTTTTGTAAGGTGCCCATCCCTAGTTGAGACATTGTATGTGTTTATGTCTGTTGTTAATCACCCTGAGTAGAGGTTTGCATTAAGTTAGGAAATATACAAATGTAATCAATAAATAATGATACATGGAGTTTAATCCTCTTTTAGTATATATTTAAATGCAGACACTACATTTTCCACAATGTGAAGGTGTAGATCAGAGGTGAGGGGCCTGAGGGCCTACAAATGCAGTTGGCTCAAGCTCGTACCAGTCCTAAACTCTTTGGCCGTTAGTTAATAAGGATGGGAATTATCACCCTAGAGAAGCACAGGCTTTTCTCTCCCTGGTATGGCTAGCATCACAAACGGTAGAATCCAATTAATACTTTTCCATACATTTTTCCTGAAAAATATTAATACTTAGATTTTCATTTAAAAAAACTCAACTAAAGATATATTTTTATTGGATTATTATTTATATAATGTCCAATGGGGGTTACACAAATAAGACTCATATCCTTAAATATCTGCCACTTTTAATTTAATGCATTATGACAGCTAATCCACTTCCACATTCAGCGTTCTGCTCTTTTTTTGCCTGTTACCTTTTCCCCACCCTGATATATCGATTTGTACCAAACCTTTAAACTTTTTTATGCTCAAAAGAACTTTTGAAACGTAATAAATTACATAGAAATTATTGTTCATGCTGCTGACTGGCCTTACACAAACCTCTCTGACTGTTTTTCAGTATCACTGTGTCACATTGTATTAGAAATAATGTTTCATAGTTTCACTAGACAAGTATTTCTAGAACAATTCTTTGAAGCAGCAGAGATGGACATAACATCGGTACTGATGAATGACATAGAGCTACAAAGGGCAAGAGACAGTTGGAAACTACTCTATAATTTTTAGTTAAAAGAAATGTGAACTGATAACTCCAATAGTATTATAAATATTATAGCTATTAGTACTAAAATAAGAGATAAAATGTAAGCATGCTATCTGAGTTCTCCTGTTTATACCATTAGAATCCCACCCCTTCCCCATCCCTGTAGGGGATCCCTGCTGTATGAATAATTATAAAAACTGAATAATATATTCTTAAAAAGAAATAATATTTCATTTGCACAAACAGTCCATTTGAATGTACTTCAGCTGTTATTTTTACATCTCCTGTTCTTCTAGTTTAGCCCTACTTAGTTCATTGGGATTGTCCTGGAGCAGTTCATTAGAAACAAGGACATTATTGGATGATCAGTGAAAACCTGGAGGTTTTCATTAGAAAGAATGCTTGATGGCCCCTGGAACAATTATTTCCATATATATTTGTCTTGGGCAGCCTACATAGTCTCAGACTGCCTGTAGAAGAGGGGAGTGGTAAATCACACCTGCGTACTCTATACCCAGAAAAATTCTGGAAAGACTCAACATCACACAGAATTCATTTGATGGCACAATATTATTACCTCTGCAAGGACTTTAGTATACTGTAATCCTGAATCCAGACAAGATCCCAGCAGTTGCAGAGGTGAGGTGTTCAGGGTACACAAAACCTGTTAGATGAGACATACATTGTGAAAACAAAACATTCATGTAATTAGGAGGTAACAGAATAAAACACACAACCTGGTTTTAACTGACTTCTAGCAAACTCTTCTTTTTGGCATTTAACGCTGATGGTATCTGCTGCTTATTGTGGCAAATTGCTCTAGACTAGGCCCATTGAGTCTATGGGGCTTTACTGAGTCAACGCCTTATGTTCCATTGATTCCCATGGACCTATTCTGTGACTTATTGAGCTAAAGTAAGCCACAGGTAGAATAGGCCCATTTGAATCAATGGGACATATAGAAGAACCAATCTCTGTTGCTTCAGTGGGCTTACTCTAATATGATTTACTTTGGCCCCTTTCTTAATCTTCTTCCAAGTTTTCCCAGGTCAATTTCTGCCTGTTGAAGCCCTGGGCTTCTTTTTGTCTGAAGCCTTGTTTTCTTCCGAGACCAGCCATGATGCACTTCCCATAAGAAGAATCTGGCTCCATCTGGGGTTGTGTCCTCTTTCTGGCCAAATGCCTACAAGAACCTCACATCCTGCTGCCTCTGATCCTGGAGACAGTACACATTACAACGAGCAATGAAATACATCATGACCAAGCAGGAGAGAGTCAATGAAACATGAAACATAAATGCTATTAGCACATCCCTGTTGTTGCCCTAGTGTGCAGCTAGGTTTGATTTGTGTTTTCATACAGTTGTGTGGTAAAATAAATAATGATACATATAGGAGAGTAAGAATGAAATAGTAAGAAAGAACTGGAAGAATTTTCTGGAAGCCTGTCATGTGTCTTTTCCTTCATTGCAGTGTTTTTTTCCCTGCCTTCCTATTTTATTTCCATTTGAGCAATTTTATTCTAATTTTCTGATTTGTGCTGTGTGTCATACTTGGCTTTAAACATGAAACATTGAGAAGATAGTGCAGTCAGAGGTTGGGGATGCTGAAAAAGAGTTATCACTCCGCAGCAGTCATCCCAACCTTTCTGCAGTTGATATCTGTAAAAGAGGAACGTAAACCTGACTGGCTCCAATGGTAACTTAAAGGGTGGCAAAGACAGCAAAGGGGTCTCCCCAAAATACATCATTCTGCTACTTTCCCCCCTCTCCATTTTCATTCAAAACATATCAGCATTCTAAAGATTGGAACAAGTTAAAGGAGACTGAAGGCATTTCTGCTTCCATTGGTCCAGTGTGACACTACCTGTACGTGAGCGAGAAGACCCTGCTGTAATTCTATGTGCCATAAAGTCACTTGTGACTTACAGCAACCCCATGAATTTAAGAACTCCAATAGATCCTGTCACTAAGAATCTCTTTTGGCTTCAGTTTCCTGGTACCAGGGATGTTGGTAAGGCTTTGGGTCCAAGCCCCAGGTCTAGGATCTAGATCTGGATCTAGAATCCATTAATTTGTTTTTCTGGAAGTCCACAGGTTCTGAAAAGCTCTCCTCCAACACCACTGCTCTAACAAATTTCTTCCCCGCTCCAATCAGCATTCTTCATAGGGCAACTTTCATATTTCTACATAGTATGCAGAAATGCCTTAATAAAGATCATCTTGACCTTCCACTCTAGCAACACATCCTTCCACTTAGTTCAGGGGTCTGCAACCTTTAAGACATAAAGAGCCACTTGGACCCGTTTCCGACGGGGAAAAAAAACTGGGAGCCGCAAAACCATTGCGACATTTAAAACAAATATAACACTGCATATATTGTTTCTTACTTCTTCTAAACATGTGACAAAACGTTTTAGCACCTCGCCTCTGGACGGTCACCGGACCTTGTTGTAGAGCAGGCGGTCAGAATATGTGCTTTTCACCTCATCTAATAGCAAACGAAACTGGCGGTGGTTTAAACTTTTTGCCATTATCTTTGCCATTATATTATTAACAATCTGAATGACCACATCCATCACTTTTGTGCATTCCGGGGAAAATGTTTGAGCACACAACGCCTCTTGGTGCAGGATGCAATGAAATGACAGCAGCGTTCTACCCAGCGCCTTCTGCAGTAGAGCCACAAAGCAGGATCCCGAGTGGTGGTCGCCTGCCTGCCTACCTCGCTCTGGCCCCAGACTCTCCAGGGGGCGCTGGCTGCCAGGATCCGCCTCGCCGAGCTGCTGCTGCTGCTGCTGCAGGGCACCTGCCCGCTCTTCCTGCACCAAAGGCGGACGGGAGGAACGGGCAGCGCCGCCGCCGCCGCCGCTCCCCTGCCTCCCTGCCCCCCGCCGTCGCTGGGATCCCGCCACGGGGCGAACACTGCTCCCCTCCCACACACACACACCTGCCCGCTCTTCCTGCACCGAAGGCGGGCGGGAGGAACAGGCAGCGCCACCGCCGCCGCCGCTCCCCTGCCTCCCCCCGCCCTCGCTGGGATCCCACCGCGGGGCGAACACTGCTCCCCCCCTCCGCCGAGCTGGGGGTGGGGTTGGGGGTGGGGGGAAGAGAAGAAAGGAAGGGGAAAGGGGGGAAGGAAGGAAGGAGGGTTTTCTCTTCCTCCACGTTGAACTGTCCCACCAGCTGCCCCCCAAATACACAACACACACACACACACACACACACACACACACACACACACATCCCTTTCCCCCCTCCCACCTGTTTCTTCCTTCAGTTGTTGTCCCCCACTACACACTCCCGAGATATTTCCCACCCCCATTCCACCCACCGCGCCGCTCATGCGGGGCCGTGAAGCCTTCAGATTTATTTTTTTTAAAAAAGGGAATTCACCCCCTCTGCCTCGTGCCCCGTTTTTTCTGCCTACTACCTGCAGGGTGGCCTCGTCCACCTCCTCCTCCTCTCTTCCCTCCGCAAGCCCCAAGTTGTTCTTCTCCTCCCGTCTTTTTTTCTTGGGGGGGAGGGGGCCCCTCCTTCAAGCTCCTTGCGACCGTCCCTGCAACGTGGAAGGCTGCCGTTCAGGGGGCACTTTCCAACACACCTCCCTCCCTCTCTTGCTCTGAAGAAAGCGCGGGAAGGTAGAGCGCAAGAGTGTGGGTCGGGCTGTCCTCGCGAGATTCGGCGCCTCCCTCCCGTTGGTCACCTTCCCATCACTTGCAAGGAAGTTGCGGTGCAAGGAGAGGGATGGTGTTTTTAACTCCCGGAGCCGCAGCAAAGCTTCTAAAGAGCCGCATGCGGCTCCGGAGCCGCGGGTTGCAGACCCCCGACTTAGTTCTTTCATAATTGTCCTTTCATGTCTCAACCTCCTGGCTTCATGACTTCAATCTCCATTTGAATAGTTGGTTGAACCAAGGCATAGAAAATGTTTGACACTACAGTATATTATTTTCATTGTAGGCATTAAAGTTACATAATTCTTCCCTGACACACTCAAACCAACTCATACCTCTAAAGTGTGCAACAAGAGAGGGGAGGAGAGCCCAACATGAGTGGTACTTAGTGTTGGGGTGTGTTTTCTCAATGCCATATGTGTTGGGACAGGGGTCAAATCTTGATTCTGGAGGCTCAGATTGGAAAGAGAAGCCCAAAAATTACATCCATGTGAAACAGAGTCTAGAAATGTTGCCACAGAGAGCTTTTTAGCAGGGAAAGTACCTACCAGTAAATGAAAATTGTTATTACTGTACATAATTTATTAATGCCCCCTACTTCCTTAGAAACACACTTTTGGTTCCAAAAACTACATTATTACTGATGGTGTTAAACTGTGATGGAAATAACATATTAAAAAAAGAAATGGTAAGGAATTTGATGGCTGTAGCTTGATCACTAATAGCAAAAAATTGGAAGCAGAATTGGGACTTTCATCTCTAAGAGTGGTATAATGAAAGATGGGATATATCACTCATTGATAAGTTGAACTCAGAAATTAAATTTAAAAGGGAGAAATAAAGATTAATGGATTTAATGAAACAAGGGAAGTAGTTCTAAAAGAAAGAAAATCTGCAGCAACCCAGCCTCATGGTGCAGTGGTTAAATTGCTGTACTACAGCTAAAACTGTGCTCATGACCTGGGGTTCAATTCCAGGTAGCTGGTTCAATGTTCACTCAGACTTCCATCCTTCTGAGATGAGTAAAATGAATGAGTTCTCAATTTGCTAAGGGGAGGGCAATGTGCAGACTGCATAATGAAATTGTAACACACACACACCCCAAGTATTTTAAGCACCATGGGACAGTATACAATCAGAACACTTTGCTTTGCTTTGCTTTAAAACTGTATTGTGTAAAAGGGAAAGGGAAAAGAACAGGCAATTATACAGTATATCACAGAAGTGATAGATGGTATAAAAAGTTCAATCTATCAATCAATCAGTATTGAACCCCAAAGATTAAATTAGTTTGAAAGTCAATTATCTTTGTCATTCTCCGACCCAGGCTGTCATATAACTCTTTCTGGATTTTATCCTTCTTTTCTTCCACCTGCCCTTCATCAACAATATTCACATCTCCGCACAATGCTAGGGCATGCAGAGAGAGGTCCTTTCAGTGACTTGGATGAGAGTGCAGATGAAAAGGTAAAAAAGCGAAGTCAACAGTGGAATGTAGCCTATTGGGGAGGGTGGGTTTGAGAGGATGCCCTCTTGCCTCTGTATGTGTTGTGCTGTGGTGTGGATAATGGAGAAAGAATACCCTCACAGCCTCAGGCTTATCCTGCCATCTCTGGCTGCTGTGCCTTCCACCCAACCCACTCACTGCAATAGGCACCGCACCAGTGAACCACTGCCTCTCAAATCAGCCAAAGTATTTTACTACCTGGAGGAGAAACTCAACAAGGTTCATTCCTCTGCAGTTCAAAGGATCCCAACACTACCACCTTTGAACTGGAGAGCTGGAAGGGACCATACAGATCTCAAGGAGGCCCAGTGGGGGAACTGAACTCCCAGCCTCTGCCAGAGACTTAAGCCACTGAGCTATCCAGCAGTTCACAAACCAAAGCTCTATGATGTTATGAAGCCCACAATGGGTCCCAGTCTGTGCAAGGGTAGGGTCAACTCTACTTGCCCCATCCAATATGTCATCTGGCTAACTCTTATCTCTTGGCTTCTCAAGAGGAGCCTCCTTCGAACCGATCCCTTGTTGCGCTTTGCCAATTACTCTCCTTATTGATGGCCCCCCTCTTGGGATGGCCTTCCCTTCTGGCCTTTGCTCGCTCCTCCATACCCTTCCATTATCCCATCGTCCTCACTACACACCCCACGTTAATGACTTCCCCCTATTAATCCAATTGCTGCTTCTACCCTCCCTTGTGGAGCCAGGCATCGTCTCGGGCCGCTCAATTAGCGCCCGGGCGCGCGCAAGCCTCCTCCCACCTCCCTCACGCCTTTTATCGACCGCCGAGCCACGCATTGTGAATTTCTCTAGAAGGAGGGAGGGAAAAGGCCCAAGGGAGCCTTTCCCGGGGGGGGGGCAGTAGTAGCAGCAGCAGCAGCAGCAGGAGAAGGAAAAGGAGGCAGCTCTCGTGCCCGCGCCACCGCCGCCGCCGCACTCCCGGCCACTCTCCTGGGCGCGCGCTCCCGACTTCGCTCCTCGAGGGCGCGCGCGCGCGCGCGGAAGAGGGGGCACCTCGGCGGCGCGCTCGATGGTCTCTGCCCTAATGCGGGAGTCTGAGAGGGAAGGCGCTGCAGAAGGATGGGAGCTGTGCGGGCCAGCGGCGGCAGCAGCAGCAACAGCAGCAGCAGCAGCAGCAGTGGCGGCGGAGAGGTCTGGTAGCCTTCGCGGCTGGCGCGGATCCCGATCCAAGGAGAGTCTGCGGGGAAGCCGGAGGGGATGAGACGGCTGTGAGCCCCGGCCTTGGCGGCGGCGCAGGCAAAAAGAGCGAACCAGGCTCAGCCGGAAAGGCGGCGGCTGGTGGCGGCCAGGTAAGGAAGGGATGCTCCGAGGGCGCGGAGGTGTTCGATCCAGCCCCAGGCAGCGGTGTGGATGGACATCTCTTTCGCATTCGTGATTAGGGCGTTGGAAAGTGTGGCCCGGGGCGCGGGGAGTGCAGCGGCTCAGCATCTGGGGCGGGGGGGAGGGAGTGGGGAAGGAGGCACCTTGCATCCTGGGTCATCTTGCACCCTGGCCTGTCCGCATCCCACGCTTCTGGCCCGTTTCCACCTGCTCCAAACCATCACCACCCGGTTGCAGCCCCCGCTCTCCCGGTCCTTGGCCTCTGCCGCTGGCCTCCTTGCAGCCTCCCTGGTCTCGCGGAAGGGTACCTTGGTTGGGCGCCTGCCTTGCCGAGAGCCTTCATCCTCCGATGGGGTGAGAGGCTCCTGACTGCAAGCCCGGGGCATCATGCCTTGCGGGGATGGGGGGGGGTGACATCTCCTCATCCTTATAGGGCTGGCAATGGCAAATAATAATAATAATAATAATAATAATAATAATAATAATAATAATAATAATAATAATAATAATAATAATAATAATAATAATGAAGAAGAAGAAGAAGAAGAAAATAGAGGGATTTGATCTCATGGGACAGTTTGGCCTGCTTTCCTTTTGGGAGGGGGAGGGGGTTATTACCAGCTCCTATCCATTTGGAAAAGGAAGAAACAAAGATGGGGAGATGTTTGAGCACAGCCTTGAGACATAATATCGGAGGAATTCGGGATGTATTCCTCACCTTCCCATCATGTATTAAGACGAATTGTTGTCTGATGCTTAGTAGGCCTCTGTGCCCTGCCATCTCCTGCAAGGAGACCCTTGAGCAGTGAGTGTTGATTTGACCCACCTAAGACAACAGTGCAGATGCAAGGACTTGCTGCTTGCCCCTTTCCCTTCTCTGTCTGTGTCTCTTGATTCCGTATTAGTTCTTTGGGGGCGGGGGAGGAATTTGTTTTTGGGTTGGGTTAAAACTGACTAAAATGTAAAATGGGATGCAGAACTTGGAACTGGGGTCTCCCCCATCCTCCTTTCCTTCTGCTCCCCACCCCACCTGCTCAATGGCATAAGAAAGGAAGTAACAAAGTCAGTGTCTAAAGGCAATTTCCCTCTTTTGTATTCTCCCCTTTGGATTCACAGGCTGAGATGTAGTAGCTCAAGCACCTTCATTTTTATGTGTTAGCCTGCTTGGAGATCTAGGGCGCCTGAGTCAGCAAATCGTCAGAGGTCTTCAACTCCCATCATTCCAGACCTCTGGAAATCTGTGGAAATCTACCCTTGATCCTGTCTCAATTGGTTTTGGGATGGGAGGGCAAAACCTTCTGAAAGCAAAATTTAAGATAGAAATAGAAGACCAGAATACAGAGAAATCTCTCTACTGTGGTGACTAGAGCAGTCTTTTCGGGTTGGCGGTGCTGTGAGGTGGGGGAAAATATGTAGAGCATGTCATAACTGAGTTAAGCACACAAACTGCTTCGATGGGGACTGTGGCCATCTTTTTTGAGAGAAGTGATCTTTGTCTATGCAGTTTGAGTCAGCTTTACTGGTATTGATCAAGGGAGGTGAAAGTGCTGAATCATTTGTACTTTTCTTCTCCCAGCATGTTTGGCTCCTCGGTTCCTTCCCAGTCTTCAGGAAGTGAGAGATCTAGTTGCAGAATTGTCAGCTTTCAGCATTTTCGCTCATTTAAAGGAGCACAGGCCTAGTACAGTATTGGGTATTGGGTTCCTTTAGACTTGTGCGGCTGCTTTTAATGTCCTTACAATGTCCCTTTAGATTCCATTTTGATTTATCCACAACATGTAGTATGTTAGTAAGAATTCTCCCATGAGAATTATGCCCAGAATGTTACCTGACATGCATTGTACAGTATATTGACAGAGGTTTATTTTATTTCATTTTACATTGTTGTTAAACTCTAGAAAGCTTTAAGGGATTTCACGTTAAATTCAGATCAAATTCAGAAACCTTTATTGGCATATGTTTCACATTCTGAACGGCATCGTGACATTAGCTATCAAGATTCACAGTATCTATCACTCACTGATCAATAATTTGTACCAGTGTTTAAATTAGCTAACATGAAGCATTTAAAAAAAAAATTCATTGATTTTGATAGTAAATGGTTAAACACATGTTTAACTTTCCCAGTGAGATCAATTTATAGTGTGATACTATAAAACAAAATGCTTTGTTCAAATAGGAAACATATTACAAACTAAAACTCTCCCTTTCAGTGCAGTGTATTTCTATAAAAACTCCATGTATGCCTCCAGTTCTTAGGCCAACCTTGCCATGGGAAGGCCTTGGATTAATGTATGTGCAGATACATTTGGATCAGTACCAAGGATTGATCTACAGGCAAACAGGCACAAGTTTTTGCCTGGTGCTTCCCTTCTCACTAAAGTTGCATTTGTAGTGATAAATATAATGGGAAGCAATATATAAGAACAGCATGACACAATTATTCTGGGCCTTCATGTGGAAAGAGAAGACAAAAGAATTGAGGAACCAGAAATGGACAGTTGTAATAATATTGGGGATTTTGGATTCCCATTATGCCCTATGCTAAGACTCCAAAAACAAAGTCATT
This sequence comes from Phrynocephalus versicolor, assembly GCA_023846285.1. Classification (NCBI taxonomy): domain Eukaryota; kingdom Metazoa; phylum Chordata; class Lepidosauria; order Squamata; family Agamidae; genus Phrynocephalus; species Phrynocephalus versicolor. Next base: position 61,930,479 of record JAHTLZ010000129.1, read on the forward strand.
CATGAGAGGATATGTGTGTATTGTGCAGTAAAAATGTTAATCTGGGCAGGTAGTTGTTTAATGCAACCATTGCACAAAGATTCAACTATGATATTGTACAGTACGTGTGAGTTACTTCCATTGATTTCCAAAATCCTTTCCTGTCTGGGTTGGATAGAAGTGTCTCCTAGTTATATTTGCATACACCTGGAAATTAAAGCTGCTCTACATATGCCTTGATCCCACAGTGACACCCCACACTTAAGGCTGCAGTCTTGCAGTCCTGTGATGGCCTTCCTGGGTGAATAGGCAGAGCAAAAATGCCCTTCTTGAGCTGCTGATGTCCCCTTCCAAATAACAGATATGATCTCAGTTCTATCCAGGCACTGCAGAGATCCCTGTTTCTGGGTGAGAACTCCTACTATGGACAGAAGAGGAAGAGGCCTCTTGGCGGGGGAGGGGGGGGAGGCAGTGTTTGGACTTTCTTTCATCTCTTTGCCTTGCCAGCAAGAGCTCAGCAAGGTGTGGGCTTAAACTGAAAACTTCAGTATCAGAACATTCCAACATGGGGAACCTTTCCCTTATAACTGCAGCCTAAAAAGCTTACATTGCCTCTTGGAGGTTTTCTTTCCAATGGAGGCTTGGGACGTCTATAAGAAAGGTATTTTTATAGTTATTGGGCACCTGCCAAGAATCCAAATCCCTGATGTAGTCAAAGAGGCCCTTGTAGCTGGTCTTAAAATTATAGGATGAAAACAGGGCTGTCATTGACCTATGCAGGGACTAAATGCCATGCTATATACTTTAGTGCTACTTTGTCTGAGCAGCACTGATCTCCTCTTCCCTACATTATATTAAGATGATGCAAGAGAAGTATGAAAACTTCCTCACTCCTGTGTATTTTTGGGCACTTTGTAGAAAACAGAGCAAAGATCTTCTGTTTCCTTGGTCTTGCTTGAGAAGCTGATGCCTTTATTGCAAATCATGTTCCTGGAAAATGCCTAGCATTAGGCAGACAGCTGAAGTGATTGCCTAGAAATGTCAGCATGATTTCTTTGTTTCTTGCAAAGCCCATTGCACTACTCCCATTAATTTCACGCTAATCCTTTCTGCCATTTTTCCATGTTTTTATAGAATATTGTGGCTTGAAAATGAAGTACAGTAGATTGCAGTGTCCAACAGATGCTAAGCACCTCCCATAATTTAGGGACATTGATTTGCTTGCTGTTGTGGTATTCCTTGATTCTGATAGAATGTGATTGCTGGGGATACCATAGCAGAAAATCCACTTTATTTATCTTAAGGCGTTCTTCTACTTTAGCTTCTGGAATGTAGGACTCTGACATCCTATATTTATCTAAAGTAATTGTGGTATATAGTGATCCTTTACAAACAGTCCATGGTAGCATCTCTCATTCTCTCATTCTCTCTCTCTCTCTCTCTCTCCTCTATCTGCATGGCCTAAGGCCCAAAAAGGTTTGGCTAAGAAGAAATCCATATGGTTAGAAGTGCTTATATAGGATGCATTTAAGAGGTACACATAGTGCCTTCCAGGTGTTAGCCTTATTGATCTGTTGCAGCAGAAGCAACAGAGGTTTTGTGACAACTTAAAGGCTAACAGGCTTTTTTTTTTACACAAGCTTTCCATGGATGGCAATCCAGCTAATCAGACGCATGAAATAGACTTCCTTAAAAGGTGATGCTAAACAAAACCTGAAGATAGGAAGACATACTGAATTCTGGTGTTGAATTCTGAGAATTATAGTAGAGAATAGTAGCTCTTCCTATCTCTGTTGCAGGTGTTACTGGACTGTAACTCCCATGACCCCCTGCTTTGACTACTCTGGCATGGGCTGATGACAATGACAATGGCACTGTGCACTCTTCACTCCTGGAATCAGGGATGAAATCATATTATTGGCATATACCATAGAGTTTTACTACTTCTGTAGGGAATGAGCAGTTTTCCTACCATGATGTGGCCAATCAGCTAGTCTGCTTCTACTCTGACTCTTGCATGAGTCTGTTAAGCAATCAGGAGATACTGCTGCATAACATGATGTTGCACTCTATCACTTGAGCAGGGGAGGGGAACCTTTGGCCTTCTAAATGTTTTGGACTACAACTCCCATCATCCTTTATCAGTGACTTGTGATTCTGGGAGTTGTAGTTTAAAACATTTGGAGGACCAAAGTTTCCCCTCCTCTGCTCTTAAGGGTGGAAGTATACAACTGGCTGGACCACTTGGACTAGCCTGTACTGCATATTCTCATGTTGGCCCTTTCCTGGTTACGAGCCTCAATTCTCATCATGCAATATAAACTTAATTTTATAGCCTTCTCAACAAAACGGAAGCCTTATTTGTTGCTCTGATTTCTATCCTTATAGGCTCTGGTTCCTGAAAAGATCTTTTAAAAATGTTGCCAAACCTGACCACATTTTAATTTGTTAATTTAGCCATAGAGGGCCCACTATTCCTATCTGATTCTAATGTCCAAAATAGTTGTCCCACATGTATACCCTGGGTAACCATTGTAGTCTGCGTGCCTGTGTTTTGCATATGTGTAAGAAGATTGACTGGGCAGATCAAATTGCAAGGCCTGGGCTTTAATTAGAGAGTTTCCCATCCATCCTTGCTTAACAGATCCCCTGCAGCGGATCTGTTCACTTGACAGCAGTTAGGCAGCTGCGTTGCTGAGATCATTGCCTCTATTCTGACTGGCATTGTCTCCTTCTACTCTGCCCCTCTGTCTGTCACGTCCACCTGTTATCTTTTGTTTTGCACTTAGTTGTTTGAAACTGCCTTAATCTTGATTTGTTCTGCTCCTATGCAGCAGGAAGCTAAATACATGCATACAGACTTCCAGTGTACAATGTCAAGAAAATGAAAGCACCAAGGAACATTTGCTATGAAAAACAATAATGGTGATTCTTGCTATTATACATTATAATCTTCTGTCCCACTAAATGAGAAAATCCCACTGAATATTTAGGATTTTAATCATAACCCAAAAAATCTAGTTGACAGAATTAAACAAAAGCTGAACCGTTTTATCCTTGTCATTTTTTACGTGCAAATATTTCTCTGTTTCCTCCTTAATTTGCATTGAATATTACTTTTCCTTCATTCCTTCTGCCATGAAAAGGCATCATTTAATTTCTTGGTACATGAGCTTTCCAAAACATACACAGACATATTTTCTTCCTTTCTTTACACAAATATAACATTTATTTATTTAAGTTCACCTCCTTTCCCCCAAATTGAATACAAATGTGTATACCTAGGTCATTATTTAGCAGTGCCCTAGGGTGGCTTTCAAAGCATTAGCATTGCAATAAAAAACATTAAAACAACAATATTAAAACGACTGTAGTATGAAAGATGCATAGCAGGTATTAGTGGAATCATATTACATTGTGACTGGTCCCCTTGTCAATAGCTTTAAAGGCATTTTTTTAAAAAGGGAGTCCTTAAAGGTATAGTATTACTAATGGCTAGGGTTCATACAAACAGAATGACAAATTGGCTTGCCACCAATTTATTCCTGTTTGTGTTCTGCTAGTGCAAACCAGAAAAAGTTTGCTTAGTAGACCTTTCAAGGCATGACGTTTCTATGAACAGCTCAATGTGTGGTCATGATGTAGGGATGCATGTAAACCCTTGTTTGGTTCATAAAATACATATGTTTGCATTCCTCACTTTTCCCAGAAGTAAAGTGGACGGGGTGGTGGTGGAGGAGAAAGGCATACAAATAACAATAAATAAATTGATGCTTCTGTGTTTACTGTGAAGATCTATGGAGACACTTGTAAATGTATTCAGCTAAACATGTTTACAGAACTCAGTTGATCAGGAGGTACTCGATGAGGAGCATGTTCAGTCGATATGCTTACAAACAGCTCAGAGATCTTGATGGTGAACATGTAAAAGTCTGCCTTACTTCTTCAGAGATGGGGCGTATATGTTTCTACTTGTCCCTGTTCCAGTTATAGCCTTCCATGGTTTAAGGCCATAGGGTCAGTGTGTTAGTGGAAGTGAACAAGGTCAGTCTAGCAGGTCATTCAAGGTAGGTCGTCAAGATTCACCAGAATCCAGCTTTACTCTTCTGTATGAATTGAGACAACAGTATGTGGTTAATCATGTGTAACAATGTTTATTCAATCTGTCTATCAGCCAGTGTTGACTTTCATTTATTTCTACTTCTTTTTTCCAGTTATCCAGGGTGATTTCGTGATCTCTCCAGGCACATGTTTCAGAGTGGGCTTGCTTGCTATCATTGGTATTCTAATCGGGTACTTTCATTTTTACTGAGATTGAAAGCATCAAACATTGTGATGGATTAAATAAAAAAGAGGATTTTAGAGTCTGAGATCTCTGATAGGACTCACTATAGATAGTTAATGAGATAAGAAGTGGAAGATTAAGAGCCTTATAAATAGGGGTACAGCAGAATGGCTGATTTACAGTATGTGGATGGTTTCTAAAGATAATTTCTGGGATCTAGTTTGGTCTTGGAGTACACAAAAAATATATACAACCTGAAAATCTTTAACTGGGCTATTGAAACACTATGCAATTTAAACTAATTTGAATGTTAGTCAGGAGTGCTGGTTGTCCTGATAGTGGTAACTGCTATAATATTCTGAAAAGGAAGCAGTTGGCTGCATAAAACCAGAGAACTTGGAAAAACCTTTCTTATAAAGTAGATTACAACTCCACAGGTAGATGGAATACCAACAGAACTATTTCAAGCTTCTGAAAGAGAATCTGCCAAGATAATGACAAGATTATGCCATTAAAAATAGAAAACAAAATAGTGGTCCACAGACTGGAAATGTTCAATGTACATTCTAGTTCTCAGGAAAGGAGATGCCCAGGAGTGCAGTAACTAAAGGACAATTGTACTAATTTCTCATGCTAGCAAAGTGATACTCAAGGTGTTGGAGCAAATACTTTTACCCTATATGGAGAGAGAAATGCCTGGTGTTCAAGCTGGATTCAAAAAAAGAATCAGGTCCTCAAGATCATATTGTAAATATTTGCCGACAGTTGTAGAGCACTAAAGAATTTCAATAGATCAGTCTCTGTATTATATCCCTTATCTGTTAAATTTGTACGTTGAGAATATCATACATAAAGTCAGACTGGATCCAGCTGAAGGAGGAATGAAAACTGGTGGAAGAAAAATCAACAATTTAAAATATGCAGATGACACCATCTTACTGGTGGAAAAAAGTAAGGACCTGAAATAACTTTTCATGAAACTGAAAAAGAAATTGCCAAAGCAGTGTTGCAATAGAACATTAAGAGGACAAAAACCATGGCTGAAGAATAACTACACATCTTAAGACCATAAGAACATAAGAAGAGCCATGCTGGATCAGGCCCATCTAGTAAAGCTTCTTGTATCTCACAGTGGCCCCACCAGATGCGTTTGGGAGCGCACAAGACTAGGTATCTGTCTCCTGATACCACTCCCCTGCATCTGGCCCTTGAAGTACCCCAGTTTTAATACTGATTACACATATCCATCATGGTTTGTAACCTATGATGGACAATTCCTCCAGGAATCTGTCCAATCCCTTTTTGAAGGCATCCAGGCCAGATGCCATCACCACATCCTGCGGCAGGGAGTCCCACAGACTAACAACATGCTGGGTTAAAAAAAAAAATCTTTTGTCTGTTCTCACTCTCCCAATCCTCATTTTGAGTGGATGTTCCCTAGTTCTGGTATTTTGTGAGAGGGAGAAGAGCGTCCCTCTATCCACTTTACTCATGCCTTGCATTATTTTGTATGTCTCAATCATATCCCCCCCCAGGTGCCTTTTTTCCAGACTAAAGAGCCCCAAATGTTTTAGCCTTTCCTCATAAGGGAGGTGCCCCAGCCCAGTAATCATTTTAGTCGCTCTCTTTTGCACCTTTTCCAGTTCCACTATGTCTTTTTTGAGATGCGGTGACCAGAATTGTACACAATACTCCAGATGCGGCCTTACTATTGTCTTGTACAGTGGCATTATAATGTTGGCTGTTTTATTTTCAATCCCCTTTTTGATAATCTCTATCATGGAATTGGCCTTCTGCACCACTGCCACACACTGGGTAGACACCTTCATTGAGCTGTCCACCAGCACACCAAGATCTTTAGCTTTAAATGTGAAGAACTTGAAATATAGGATTTTTTTAATATCTTGGTTCAGTCATCAGTCCAAGTGAAGACTGCAACCAAGAATGCAGAAGAATGCAGAAGAGCAGCAACAAAGGAATTAGAAACAACAATCAAGTGTAAGGATGTAGAACTGAAGACCAAAATCAAGGTCATCCACATTGTTGCATTCCTGACCACTATACTGTATACAGGTGTGAAAGCTGAACAGTAAAGAAAGCAGAAAGGGGGTAGGTGGGTAGGAAGATTCATTGCAAGTATAGTGCTGGGGAAGAGCTTTATGGATACCCTGGATTGCCAGAAAGACAAACACACGTGGGTCAAATCAATTCTGAACTTTCTGTGGAACAAAAAGGACAAATTTGAGTCTATCCATCCCACTTTGGGCACATCACGAGAAAGCATGACTCACCGGAAAAGACTATCGTGCTAAGATAAATTGAAGTCAGCAGGAAAAGAGGAACACCAAATATGTGATGGATGGATTCCATAGAGGAGTCCACAGATTTGAGTTTGCAAGAACTGTGCAGGGCTACTGAGGACAGGACATTTTGGAGGTCACTCATTCATGGCATGAACTCCAGGAGTCACCATCCAGTACACCTGTGCTAACAGGGGAATTCTGGCATTCCAAGTCAGATAAAAGATAACATTTCTATGCTCTGGCTGAGTAACTTCTTTCCGCTCTAGGTTTCTACTTTACAGCAGAAGCATGTCCCCTGAACACTATTTAATAATGAAAAGGCATTTGATTATGCAATTTGCAGTATATCTATTGTACAAGAAAGTTTAACTTGTTTATCATCTCTCACCAGCCATTTTACTTTGCCCCTTGTTTCTCATAGAGTATATTATGTTCTGACACCATAAAACATTTTCTCCCCTCTGTACAGGATAAGAGAGGGTTAGAGACCTCACAATGTCAAGAAATTAGTATCCTGGTGTGTTGCATTGGAGCTTGGAGCTCATTCTTTAGATTTGAAAATATTTCTAAATCATGTTGTCTTATAGATCCCTGGCAATGTTTTAACGCTGCTTTGGCGTCTATTTTTCTGTGAGTTCTTATTTAAAGAGAGGAAATTGTTAGGGAAACAATCCTTTCTGGAAAGATGGTTCGAATGATGACGGGAAGGGGGTGATGGTGCACACAATTCTGCGCTGAAATCAGTCTGTGTGCCTAATAATAAGAATTGAGTGCCATCAAGTCCGTTCTGACTTCTGGTAACCCTTTCCAGGGTTTTCTAGGTACTCAGAGGTGGTTTGCTGTTCCCTACTTTGGAGGGCATTCTGTAACTGTGTAGCTTCCCCATAACTACATAGACTGTGACTTCTCCCAGGAGGCACAGAGGGGAATAAAACTCACAACCTCTGCCTCTGAGGACAGGTACCTGAAACACTGGCAGGGGGAGCAGAACAGTTTGGGGGTGTTGCTTTTTTCCTTTTTCCTACCATGGCCTGCACCCCCCAATCAAGACATAGGGGAAAGTGTCATGTACTGCAAGTGCCGACCTTATCTGAGCTCAATATTGAAAGGTTTATCTCTCTCTCCGTTCTCCCCCCTCCTCTGTGTAAAGCTGTGTAGACCGTTTCTCTGACTTGCTGTCAGTCTGCATCTGCTGTTTTTTTGGGTTTTTTTTAATGGCTTGTACCGGTGCATCAGGAAAAGACTCCACTTCGGCTGTGTATAAGGAGCTATTTTGGTCCTCACCTGAACTGTGTGTAGATTTTTGTGCCTGTGCGATAGGTGAAAAATATTTGGGGCTGGACTTACTTTATCAAAACATCTGCCCGTGCAACATGACATGAAAACATCAGATGTATGTGTATGGGGAAGGTGCAGAGTAGTCCATTCTATATGTTTCCATATGAAAAATTGGCAGTTTTGTTTTGTATTCTTAAGCCTATTGTTTGGTTTGAGCATTGAAGAAGTGGAATATGATTCTGCTTGCATCCTTGTACTTCCACTAGTTTTAACACCATATAATTATCATGGCTTCCCAAGGAGCTTTGGGAACTGCAGTTTTATGAAGGCACTGAGAACCCAGTTGGGGTTCTTCACACTTTTGTTTGAAAAGTATTTCATAGAGGTCTGCTGTATTTTTATAGGGTGTGTGTGTATTTTCAGCACACAGTGATTATAATAGAGCTTATTAAATGTTAAAGAAATATGTTACACATGTTAAGAAGGGATTCCCATTAAGAGATTGTTTGTACTGGTGGCGGGAGAGAACTCTGTTGGCATAGAAACATTTTGACTTGTTTGTTTTTAACATTCCAGCTTTGACAATTCGGAATATTGAGTATTCTTTACATTCATTTTTTCAGCTGTAGGGTGTTTTCTGCTGTGAGTGAAATACATGTTTCAGGAGGGTTGTTGAAGGAATGAGAAAAAAGAATATACCCATGTACAATGTACAAAGAATAATAAAACGGTAAAGGTTCCCCTCCGCATATGTGTGCTAGTTGTGTCCGACTCTGGGGGCGGTGCTCATCTCTGTATTCAAGCCAAAGAGCCAATATTGTGCAAGTCCATGGCCATGTGTCTGACATGGCTGCAAGGAAGCACTGTTTTACCTTCCTGCTTTTTACAGTGGTACCTATTAATCTATTTGCATTTACATGCTTTTGAACTGCTAGGTTGGCAGGAGCTGGGATCATCAGCAGGAGCTCGCTCCACTGTGTGGCATCCGGGATTCGAACTTCTGAGCTGCCGACTTTGCAGCTGACAGTTTTTGGAAGCCTTAGTCCACTGAGCCACCTCACCCCTTACAAAGAATAATAGATCAGGTTTAATATGTTAAAATAGCTCATGTTTGGATTTTGATGTTCTCCTTATACAGCTCCTTCAGAGGCAAAGTTGGCTTCCTAAAGCATATGTGGGCAAGCGGAGGCTATTCTAGTGTCATTGGACTGTGACACTCAACATCCCCCACTGCTAGCCAATTTGGCTAGATTTGAAGGCAGTTGAAGCCAACAACATCTGGAGGGCCACACGTTGTCCGTATCCAGACTAGAAGGATGGGAAATGATTGATTTCTCATGAAACTGGAAGGGAAAATGGAAAAGGGGAAATTTGGGAATAGCAGGGTCATAGATCTCCACCTGGGAAAAACAGTGTGGAAATGAGCTGTCTAATAATCAGTAATCTTAGAACTGCAGAGCTGGAAGGAAACTGGTTCGGTAATCATTGAGTCCTGTCCCTTTCAAGGAGGCCCAATGGGGAATCGAATTCTCAACCTTTAGCTTCACAACCAGAAGCCTAAACCACATACCTACCAGGAATTTTAGAATGGCTTGTAATTTGTTATTATGAATGACATGCAGTTAATGTAAAATCCTGTGCATGTTTAATCATACATTGATGTGTACTCCATTAGCCTTACTGTTAGGTAAATATGCGTGCATGACATTGAAGTCACAATGGAAAACACCAAGCTGATAATGGGGACAGAGGGACCTGGGAAACTTTCCACAATGTTCTTTTAAGCTAGATAGTCCAAACACTAGTTTCACCAGAAGAAGGGACTGGGAAAAACCCTTCTGTGTACTTAATGCCTAGGAAGAATCTCCATAAACCGGAGTTGATTTGAGAGCACATCACGCTCATGCTCACTATCGAGTACTGCTTGTGGGACAAACTAAGAAGGTTCTTTGGCTGTAAAGAAATGTCTATATAGCTTCTCAAAGAATGTTTAGAGTTACTTCTACTTAAGTCATCAAATGAAAATAAGAAAGTTACAAATGAAATCAAAGCAAAAATAGCAGCAACCCTCAGAGTCAACAGAGCAGGTTTTAAAAAACCACAGAAAACCAATTGAATAAAAGCAGTGAAGCCTTTGACCTTTTATTAAAACCGGTGGATTTGCCAGGGGATGGTGTTTGCAAGGGTGGGTGCTGTTTTTGGTAGATCAGAGGGCACATTTTCTGCCCCCGAATTCCTCTGCAGGTGACAAAGATCAAATATTTATGTATTTATGTATTTATTTATTTATTTATTTATCAAACAATACCAGATGATTCTGTGACCTATTTAAAATGATAAGCTCTCCTCCTAGAGTTGTCTAGGAGAAAAGCAATTTACCATTTTGTTTGTTTGTTTCTTGATGATGATAAAAACCATGTTTCGGCAGTGAGTAAGGAAGCTAATGGGGCCAGAAAGAAAAAGGAAAGGAAAGGAAAGGAAAGAAAAGGAAAGGAAAGAAAGAAAGAAAGAAAGAAAGAAAGAAAGAAAGAAAGAATGAAAGAAAGAAAGAAAGAAAGAAAGAAAGAAAGAAAGAAAGAAAGAAGTGATATGTTTACTGAGTCCAGCTGTTCTCCAAATCTTTTGTACTGTAATAGAGTTCAACACCAAACACTCAAATTGACTGCTCCTAAAACTTCCATGCTCAAGATATTCACAATATGTTGAGTTAAAGTTGCCTTTTCATCACCCTTATGATTACACTCCATGTGCCCCATCAGCCATAATCAAGGCATTCTTGACATTATTTATTCAGACAGCTAGTCTGAGACATGCATCCCTACCACTTAATAATCATGGTATTGTTTCTCTCTGATCAAGTGTGTTGGTTCAGCGAGACTAATTCCTGTGTCCATGACATCTTCAGTTTCATGTTGTGATTTGAACAAAGTGTGCCTATTGCCGTCGTTTATATGTTTCCCCATCTGCCAGAACCCCTCAGGCGGGCATGGAGAATTGTTACTTAGCCAAGGATTATATAGCTGGTGCATATTCGCCAATATGAATATGCTAATTCTGATTTTAGACAGAGATGACTATCTCCACCTCCCTTTTCCTGAATGAATGGATTGGAAAGACTTTGGGTTTCATTTGGCCAACAGCCATAATGAAGATGAGCTTTGGATATTAAGAGATTTAAATGGGATTCTCAGTGTGCTGCATATAGTGATTTGATGTTTCAGAGCCTTCTTTTCCAGTAGTGCTGTGTGTGGAGAATCAATCTTTCTTAAGCTTCCTCAAAAATTCCAGTGTCTATTGTAAAAGTAGCAGAGAGCACAAATCTTAGGGCATTTTCTTTTTACCACTTTCATTTTGAGCCTTTTCACACGACTCCTAAGATCCGCTGGCCCCTTAAATTCAGACCAGAGATCTTGGGGGTTTGTCGCTGTTCCTGTGTTCCCACCCCCTCCGCACTCCCTGGCTCCTGTCTGCATGAGGGGAGGGAGGGGGAAAAAAGGACAAAAGAATGCCGGCTCACCTCCATTCTGCCGTCTCGTTCCAGTCTCTTAGTGTCTCTTAAAGGGGTGGGGGTGGGGCAAAAAAACAACAAACAGAAGCGAGGAGAGCCCGGCACTCACTAAGTTACATCCGCATCAGGAATTTTTCACCCTCGGAGAGCAGGTACTTGAAAGGTGTGCTGGGACGCACTTAGGTGGGTGTGGTCGCACTTAATTTTTTGTAAACTCCGGAGCTGGTGGGGAAACAATTTTAAGCTCCGGATCTGGGAGCCATTTGCCACGGATTTTAGGGGTCGTGTGAAAAGGCCCTTAGATGGTATAAAAAGTGTGCCTTGGGAGAAACACAGGGCCACTACCTCCTTCAGTTGTACTGTATCAGGATTCTTGAGGAAGCACTAGTCTCATTAACCATCCAGGGTGCTGAAACTCTGTGCATACATCTTCATAATTCTACTGCAGTGTGCCTGCGTCATCCAAGTTTAATGTAAAGACAAATTTTCAAAGAACAGCATAAATGATGGCCTTCTGCGTATTTATATAGCTTGAGAGAATGCAAAAAGGAGGAGTCTCTAAAGAAAACTGAAAGGCAAAGAGTGCGGCCTTTGTTTTTCACTATTTGTACAGTCAGTATATTGGCCTTCTTTCAGATGAAATTAGGGTGAGATCATTAAACATCATTTTTGGTGTTAGCTCAACTGCAAGGATTTGTAGGTGCAAACTGCTTGCATAAACTGGTAGTACACACTGTACTGTATTGTGTTGCAGCCATTAATGCAGTTTGTCGATAGTGTTGACTTCATTCTGGTGAGAGCAAGAGAGATAGCTGGCACTTAGTCAGGCTGCATATCTCAGCTATATATGGTACCAGCAGCTTCTAATATTTTGTGACACTATTCTCTTTGTGGAGACTCTGGAGAGCTGGCAATGTTCTCAGTGGTGGAGCATAGCTCCACTATGACAGAAATAAAAATAAGACTGTACACTGAACTGCCCTCACATGCTGTCACTCAATTGCCTTGCTTTCAGATTTGCAGTAGACCTACAAACAAGAGTGCTTGTTGTGCTGAAGTCCTTGTGATGTGCTCACAGATGTCTACTGAAGGCAGAGAAACGAGCCTTTGTGGTATTCACATGTGGGGGAGAAGTAGAGCTCTGTGGTGGACCATGTGCCTTTTATACAAAAAGTCCAAAGTTAAAGCCCTGATATCTCCAGGTAAGATATCTAGAAAAAACACCTCTTAAACCCTCAGAGAGTCAACATCAATCAGTGTAGAACAGGGGTACACAATTGGTTGCCCTCTAGAGTTTTTGGCCCATATCTTGTCAGTAGTAAACTAGGGTTTACTTGTGCAATAAGTAATGGAACCCATTACTCTGTTGACAACCAGGGGCTAGATGGTCTGCGTTTTAGGCTGCTTCATTTTTGAAGACTGGGGTTTGGGGGGTTTAATGACACAAGGAAACTCTGTGGCCTTTTTGGCGTAAAATCACTATTCCTGGAGACTTCCAGAAGTGACAGTGAACTTTTTCTTGCCTGAGAAAGAGGTTGCTGAGGATGGTGAATGACATCAAACAGCCAGTGGGACAAATGTGGAGCAAGATTTGCACTTTGCCCACTGTTATGCTAATAATACAGATATACGGCAAGTATGCCAAGCCAAGATGTTTTCTAGTATCTTATCTGGTAAGGTTGATGTTGCAAAGCTTTCATCAATGCCAGGGCTCAGGATGAAACATTTTATTCCCTCAGAGTGCTAAAGAACACCTTTTTATCTTCACTCAGTTTTTACAAAGGTGTTGATTTCTTCTTCTGTTCTGACAAAGAGCATGTTTTATTTCTGGTGTCTTAAAAATGAGACAGTCTTTCACAGAGCTGGTTTAAAAACAAAATAAAATACAACCTGCAGATCTTGAGGTTTTGGAAAAATGCTATTGTGAGGTGATACATAGCATTTTCCCCCTCCCCTCCCCCAAATGGTAGATAGCCCACTGCTGGATGGAAATGTAATCCCTAGATGGCTTTCTTTGTTTTGAGATTTCCTGTACTTTCTACTGAACACTCAAGGGACCAATAAAGTACGTGAACAGGGCATCTGTGCAACTGAGTTATAGATGAACTAGTTGTCATACCTGTCAAGCTTCCCGTAATAACTGGGAAATCCCATTTTTCCACTCCTTTTCCCGCCCTCTTCCTGGGTCATTTATTTTCCTGGAAATGGTGCGGTGGGAGGGTGGGAGGGGCAAAGTGGTGTGTGTGTGTGTGTGTGTGTGTGTAGGCATGCACATGGGTGTGTGTGCATACATGCACATGCGTGAGCATGCATGCATTTGTGCATGTGTGCACACATTATACCTTCCTCTTTCCATCCCGGGTGGCGGCAAGGAAACTTGACAGGTATGTTAGTATTGCCTCAGCTCTAAGAAGATCTCTTCAAAGGGATCCAAGGTAAAACACAAACTGGAAAGGAATCTAAATTAGAGATGGGCACGAATCAAAAAAATGGTGTTTTGTTTCATTTCATTTCATTAAGGAGTTCATTTCATTTCGTTTCATATTTTGTGAATTTTCATGAAAAGTTCATTTCATTGTTTCATTAATTCACTATTCATTTTTACCCACTTTCCCCCCAGCACCCACTGCGCGGCCCCTGGGGCCCGGCCGGAGCTGGGGGGTGCCTACAAACGGGCATGGGAGGAATAAAGAGGTGGAGCAGCGTCAGAGCCACACTTCTCTGGCACATTAAGCCTGGCCTCATCTCCTCTCCCGATCGGCCCTGCGACAACGGGCCATGGGAGGGAGGCACAAGGGGTGGCGGCTTTAAAGCCACGCTGCTTTGGCCGCCTAAGTGCGGCCTCCTTATCTCCCCTCATGATTGTCCCCACAATAATGGGCCGCGGGAGGGAGGCGCAAGGGGGTGGTGGCTTTGAAGCCGCGCTGCTCGGGCCACCTAAACGTGGCCTGCTTATCTCTCCTCCTGGGGCTGGGCTGAGGCTCGAGCCCACCGCGTCCCTCAATGGCACCGACGAGGTGCATGCTCCCTCTGCACAGCTCGGCGCAGAAGGACCTCCGGACCAGCACCAGGTAGGAGACATCTCCGCCCCCCATTAATGAAACAAACCTAACTGAACCAATTTTTCTTGGTTCGTTTTGTTTCATGTTAAATTTGCCCCTAGGGTCGTTATTTGTTTCATTACTTAACAAAACGGATAACGAATAACGAAATAAAAATTCATTTCATCCCCATCTCTAATCTAAATTGTTATTGCATGTATTTTCACTTCTCAGTCTGGATAAGCGAAGCACAAAACCACTACGTTGAGCTATTTTGAATAGTCCATAATCTATCTAGGGTTGGTTGCTGTGATAGGCCTCAGGTTTTCCTGTGACCAATTTGCTGACTTTTTAAAATCCAAAGTGGAGGCCATCCTCCAGGACCTCGATCCCCGGTTAATAGCAGTGAATCGGCCTTGCCCAGTTGTTTTGTCTACCTTTCAACCTGTGGCATCAGATCAAGTGGACAGTGCCCTTGATTGCTGTCATGCCACCACCTCCTCCAGGCCGGTTACTACTGAGTGGGCCACAACAATAATTAATGGGTCTCTCCCGGAGGACAGGGTTTCTCCTGCCCTCAAGGAGACACTCATTAGACCCATTCTGAAGAAACCACATCTGGTGGTGGACCAAATTGGCGGTGATAGGCCCATTGCTAATGTACCATTTATTAGCAACGTTGTTGAGAGGATGGTAGAAGACCAGCTGCAGGGACTTCTGGATGAAACTAATGCCTTTGATCCATTTCAGTCGGGGTTCAGGCTGCGCCATGGAACAAAATTAGCATTGGTGGCCCTGTAAGACAACCTTTTGAGGGAGGCCAACAGTAGCAAATAATCCTTGTTGGTCCTCCTCAATCTCTCAGTGGCCTTTGATACCATTGACCATGGTATCCTCCTGGGGAGGCTCTCCGAGTTGGGGATCAGGGACACTGCTCTGCAGTGATTCCATTCCTTTTTGAAAGACTGTACCCAGAGAGTCCAGCTGGAGGAGATGGCCTCTCCCCCTTGGTCCCTCAATTACGAGGTGCCACAGGGGATGGTCATCTCCCCCATGCTCTTTAATATCTATATGAGGTTGCTGGGACGGGTCGTCAGGAGGCATGGGGTTTCGTGTCATCAGTATGCTGATGACACACAGCTCTATATCTCCTTTCTGTCATCTACAGTGAAGGCTGTTTCATTCCTGAATGTCTGCCTGGATGTTGTACTGGGATGGATGAGTGTGAACAGACTGAGGTTGAACATGGGTAAGACGGAGGTCCTCCAGGTTGGGGCACCAGTTGTTGGTGATTTGGGAAACTCCCTCAGATTTGGATGAGGTCCATAGTTTGGGAATAATATTGGACCTGACACTTTCCATGGAAGCCCAAGTGGTGTCAGTGATCCATTCTGCCCATTATCATCTTAGGCAGATCGCTCAGCTGTGTGCCCTGGCGCTCTCACTACACTGATACATGCACTCAGTCCCGAGATTAGACTTACTTACTGTGTAACATTATGGAGTGAGACCATTTTCTGATTATATGTATTGGGTGTCTTTGTACCTTAACTAGAGCAACAACCTGTGGCAAATTACTTTGTCACTGTCTCCTTCCATGGGACTTCTGGTCCCAATTTTGGAGTGAGTTCTTATTGTAGAATAGATGCACTGATTGTGCCCCTTCTGGTATTTAAAACATCTGTGATGGTTATTTTCCCCCAAATGAAGTATGTTTTATATTGATGAAAAAGTAAACAATGGTACTGTAAACAATGAAGCATATCATGTGGTTCTGCTTCAAAATTTCAAAGATGTTATTTGGAGAGATAGTGCTTCAGTTAATGGCTTCCTAAAGGAACCAGTCAACAAACCCTGAGGTGAAAGATTGCCATCAAGTAGGACTGTATTATTTCACAAATATGTAATTAACAACAGAACATCAGGGTAGTCTGGAAGGCAACTAATTGCATTTCAAATATCATCCTGTCAGTTCCTATTTGATTGCTGAGCCTTTGTGTAGCTGTTTTTTCCTTAAATGGCAATTGAAAATACTGAAGGATTATACGATCCCTTTTGGTAGTTTGATAGTTCAGTATTTGCCATTTGATTTCATCACAAATGTGCTACAGCATTCTTGGAATAAGGTTGTATAACTGTAACTTTTCAGAGGAAAATCAAGGCACGAACAGTGCTTTTCCATGGAAAGACCAAATATTTGTCCTGTGACATTTCCAAAACGTGTGTTCAAGTTCCATTTGTTTCTTCGATACAAATATCTTTTGCATATTCTGCTTGAGTGTTGCTTCATAGTGGGGGCTGCATCCCAAGTACAGTAATTTTCTCTGTACGAGTAAGGGTAAAGAAAATAAGGAATGCCACAGTATATACCAGGCAGTTTCAGTTAAATATAGGGATATATATATAAAAGAGGATGCCAAATTTATTTATTTATTTATTTATTTATTTATTTATTTATTTATTTATTTATTTATTTATTTATTTATTT
>JAHTLZ010000129.1:61947370-61971227 GCA_023846285.1 Phrynocephalus versicolor
TTTATTTATTTATTTATTTATTTATTTATTTATTTATTTATTTATTTTTGCATTTATATACCACTCCCATTTCCCAAAGGGAACTCTGGGTGGTTCACACTAGAGATGGGCACAACTAGGGAAAATGACATTTTCGAGTTGTCGTGTGTCGGAGGCGGCCCGTGTTGGCTCGTTTCCGTTTTTCGTGAAATCTCGCAAAAAATTGTCGTTTCGTTTCTCGTTTTTTCGTCTGTCATTATACTGGTTTGGGGGGGTAGCGGGCTCCTGGAGGCACCTCTGTGGGGTGGGTGCCTCCTCTGGCCCGCTATGAAGGGAAAGCGGGCTCCTGGAGGCACCTCTCTGGGGTGGGTGGGTGGTGGGTGCCTCCTCTCCTCACCTGCTAGGAAGGAAGGGAAAGCAGGCTCCTGGAGACCCCTCATGGCATGGGAGCCTCCTCTCCTCGCCTGCTGCAAAAGGGAATGCATAGCCATATGGATATGCATACCAAATTGCAGACGCAGCAGACTGGCAGAGGCACCCCTCTTTTTGGGGTGCCTTCCCTGCATCAGTCAGTGAGAGACAGGCTCTCGGGCAGGGTTTGCATGGCACACATGCTGCTTCAGGAGTCAGCCAGATCCACAAGTGACGAACTGGCAGACTCTCCCTGCATCCGCTGTGTCTCACTAAGAAAGGAAGCGTACTTGCGTGTGCAATGCAAGTACAGATCTGGCTTAGGGTTAAGAGAGGGTTAGCGCAAGGGCTAGGGTTAGGCTAGTTACGGGTGAGGTTAGGGTGAGTATTGGGGTGCACCTCTGGGTGCCTCTCTGACCCACTAAGAGGACAGTGTACTGTGGCCCAGTGTGGCGAATGGGTTAGGGTTAGGGTTAGGGTTAGGGCTAGGGCAGGATTAGTGGGCTTTTTGGCACATCCCAGAAGTCTCAGTGGCCAAGTGGCCATGCGATTGGTGGAATGGCTCCAAAAATTTGCATGGTCCACTCCCATGGCCAGACCATCATTGCGCAGGTGTAAAATAAAATAAAATAAAATAAAATAAAATCAATGGAGAGAGGACAGAGAGAGGAGAGGAGATATTTTGTTGCAAGAAAAACCCACTGCTACTGTAAAAATTCGGGCAGTTTTAGCAAATTAGCAATTTTCGCATGTTTCTGTGGTGCTTGTGTGTTTTTGGACCACAATTTCAAAAAAAATATTGTGGTCGCCGCCCCATTTTCGATCCCCCGCCCGCACCGCATGGCATGGCAAGTCCGGCTTGTTGCTTGCGTGCGAGTCCCCACCAGAGCAGCCCAGGACAGGAGGGGGGGAGGCCGGGGGACCCCCCCCCCCAGTAACCACCCTCTGGTAGGTGCCCTCTCAGGCAGGCATATTTTCGCCTGCTCTTTGGGCCAGGAATCGGGGGGTTTAAAACTTTTTTTCTGTGCCGCTTGAATTGCGGTGGCCGGCGGCGAGTCCGGCTTGTTGCGAGCGACTGTGAGACGACGAGGATTTCCCCCACCAGAGCAGCCCAGGACAGGAGAGGGGGGAGGCCGGGGACCCCCCCCCAGAAACCACCCCTCTGGTAGGTGCACTCTCAGGCAGGCATATTTTCGCCTGCTTTTTGGGCCGGGAATTGGGTTTTTTTTACTTTTAAAAACTTTTTTTCTGTGCCGCTTAAATGGCGGCGAGCCGGCGGCGACTTTGGCGGGACGAAGAGGATGCCCGCCCCCAGCGCAGCCCAGGAGGGACAGGAGGAGAGGGGGGAGGCCGGGGACATCCCCCCCCCAGAAACCACTCCTCTGTTAGGTGCCCTGAGCCCTCACTCAGGCAGGCAGGCATATTTTCGCTTGCTTTTTGGCCGGGAATCGTTTTTTTTTTTTTTTAAAAAAACAAAACACTTTTTTTCTGTGCCGCTTGGCATAGCAGGATCGCCGCGATGCCAGGAACGACAACGACAAATCATACCCAATTATTCTTTAGTCGGTTCGAGTTCGAGTTCTGGCGGAGTAATTCCCGTTACCGTTTCCGTTCCGTAACGGAAATGAGGAACGGAAATGGAAACGGGAATTCCGCTAAGTCGTGCCCATGTCTAGTTCACACAAAAAGATTAAAAACATGACATCAATTGGAGAATATAAAAAGGTACTAGGCAAGAGGCGTAAAGCTAGGTAGTGATTTAAAAAAAAACCCTTGGTACAAACCCTAGCAGTTGCCAAAAGCATCCTTGAACAGCCAGGTTTTAACGGCTTTTTTGAAGGATGCCAGTGAAGGAGCCTGGCGTATCTTGCTCAGTAATTTGTTCCAGAGTGCCAGGCCGGCCACCCAGAAGGCCCGTTTACAAGTTGCTGCTCTACGGGCCTCCCTAGGGGTGGCCACCCAGAGCGAGAGAGCCATGGAGGATCGGGTGGGTCGGGCCAGCTCTGATCGTAGGGAGATATGCTCTGCCAGATAATTCTTAACATTTGGTGGCATCTAGCTTTGTGATTTGGTATCTCCCCTATGTATCTGTCTTTTTCTTGAGCACAGTCATGCCCTCAGTTTGAGGATGTCTGAACTAGGGTAGGTCCATATTGAACCACCCAGAGTGACCTAGCTGCCAGATGGGCGGTATAAAAATCCACTAAATAAATAAATATAAATAAACCTGCCCTAACCTGCTCCTTGCAAGGTTCTGGAGTATAACTCCCAGAATTCCTGGCTACAGGATTCTTGGAGTTCCAAAAGTCATGTTTTCAACCTCTGGTCCTAATAAGATGGCAATTTGGAATGGGATAGCACAGCCAGACAGTAACAACAATCCTGTGGCGTATGTTGACAAAGTCTGGGAGAACAGCAGCTTACCTGAACCAGGCATTCATTTGCTAGCTTTATATTTGAAGTAGCAATTTCTCAGCTCACAGGCTTAGACATGACCCCCACGCCAGTCCTGTAAGCAAGGCTTGATACATCTGGGATCTTTCTGAATTCCCTGGCTCTGAAGTCACTATAACCACAGCACCAATTGTGACAACATATTTTGTGATGAAGTCATGTTCAGCATCACTAGGTTGAAACCACCAGGCCATTGGCTAGATATCTCTCTCAAACAGTAACACCACCCCCAAGTGAGCTCTGAGCTCTGCTGCTCGGAATTGGGTTCCGGAGCCATGGAAGATGGGTTCTCTGGCTTCTTGCCAGTTCCTCTGGTCAGCCAACATACAAGCAACTCCTTTTTATAAGGTAAGAAAAGAAATACTGACTTGTTCCGCTCATCCTCTCAAAATCTGAAATTTTGCCGGAATTAGTGATCAGCCATTGAAGTTGTGGCACCGCCTTTAAATCAGTCTTTTATTACTTTGAAAACAGTTGAAGTGCTCCACCTCTTTCACTGAACGTATCGGGGTGGGAAAGAATAATGCTTGGAAACCTTATGTTATAAAAATTATTATTTTGTTATCTGTTGCTATGCACTGACAAGTCACATCTGTCTTAATGGTAATAACCTTCATAGTGAGATTAAGTAGTGGTTTGATCAGTGATATTCCCCCCCTCCCCAAGGGAATTACCATAGCCAAGTGGGGATTTGAATCTAGGTCTCCTTAGTTAGATACCATGGGAGGGTGGTCTGGCAACTGTAGTACACAAATAACTAATGTTTTTTCAAACTATTGTGGGAATAAGGTGAGCACACATGCTGGCTGTGCCAACTGTGTGTTTGGTGTTCATGAGAAAAGACCCTGGGAAGGTATCACACAAGGGACTTTTCTTATTAGCAACCTATGTGTAAACATAGAATTTATGTGGCAGCTTAAAGACTAAGAGGTGTTCATAGCTATAAGCTCTTATGGGCTGCCTGCAACCCACTTTTTATGGTGCTCGCAGGCCATGTGTGTACTGGGGATTATTGGGTGTGGTTCCATCCTCCGTTGCATAGTCAATGAATGTATGGAAAAGGATGTTCCTCTGAAGAGCTGTTTTAAGGTTAACAACAAGAGCAACCTTAGAAGTGTGGAGCTGGAAGGGATCCTAAGGACCATTCAGTCCACCCCATGTCAAGGAATCACACTCGGGAATCAAACTTCCAACTTCTGGCTCGGCATCCAGAGATCTTTTTCAAGACACAAGAAGAAGGAATTTCATCAGGTATAGCTTGTCTCTAACATAAAGACTTGGAACCCATTGGAAAGAGTGGAGGTGAGAGAGATTGTGCATGGCAATGCATATGACGCAGCCGTTAGCAGCTTTTGATGAACCACACAGAGATTTGCCGATATGAAATACAGGACTTTTGCATGTCTAGATTTCATTACATGGAAATGAAATCTAATTTATAAAATCTAACTTAAGCTGAGTTATGAATGAAACATTGTATGTTGTTAAAACAGTAATATAGTGTCAGGTTTGATAACAAAATAAAATGTGTTTCTATTGCAGTTTGCCTCCAAATTTTATTTCGCCACCAGCAAAACAACGCTGGGGGAAAAGCAGAGTTTAACCATGGCTTCAGCCTTCCTGGAAAATTGGCATTTCTATGCAGAAGCCATTTTCTTTGGTTATTGGGACCCACCCTACTTCTTGGGTAGAAGGTCTTGGTTTTAGTTTATAAAACCCTCCATGGCCTGGGCCCGGACTACTTGGCAGAGCGGATTGCCCAGCGGTCAACTTCGGCCCGGCTGGTTCGGCAGTCGCGGGCGCACTCGCTTTGGGTTCCCATCCCCCAAGAGGCCAGATGATCTCTTACTCAGAATCGGGCCTTCTCAGCTGCTGCTCCATCCCTATGGAATAGCCTACCCAGCGAAGTGCGCTCTGCAGAGTCCCTGCTGGCCTTTTGCAGAGAGGTAAAGACCATCCTATTCCACGAGGCCTTTGGTGACCTAGCCTAATAGTTGTTGGGTTTTTTTTTTCCTTCTCCGCCATTGACCACCTTCTTTTAGGGTTTTGTTGTACTAGCAGTGAGGTTTTTGAAACAAAAGGGTGCTCTCATGCTGCTTGATTTTAACTATATGTATTGGTCTATTTATTTGTATTTGTATTGTGAACTCCCTGACCTGATCAGCTATGTAAGCCGCCCAGAGTTCCCTTGGGAAGATGGGCGGGGCATAAATCTAATAATAAATAAATAAATAAATAAGCAACACCCTGCTCTTATGTCCTGTGTTGCCTGTGAAATACAGCAACTTTATGAATGCTTACAAAATGTCCTGTCATTAGCAGCCCTGCTAAGCTCTTGCAGACTCAGGCCTGTGGATTTCTAATGGAACCAATCCACCTCATATTTGGTCATCTTCTTTTCTTTCTACCTTCAATATTTCCCAGCATTATTGTCTTTTCCAGGGGTCTTATCTGTCACAATTTATTCAAAGTATGAATGCCTCAGCTTCATCATTTTGCTTCTGGAGACAGCTCAGGCTTTATTTATTTATTTATTTATTATTTATTTGTTGCATTTTTATACTGCCCATCTTCCAATAGGAACTCTGGGCAGTTTACAAACAAGAATAAAACCAACAGTAAATGACAAATAATAGAACAAATAAATAAAGAGGGAAAAACCCTCAGCAAGAGGCATCGCAGGCGGAAAAGAAAGAAAGAAATTAAATTAAATTAAACTAAAAGGTTGCCATAAGCCTCCCTAAAAAGCAATGTTTTCAGGGCCTTTTTGAAGGCAGGCAGGGACTGTGCTAGGTGCAGCTCACTGGGAAGATGATTCTACAACGTGGGGCCCACCACAGAGAAGGCGCGGTTGTGTGTGAGCGACTTCTGTGCCTCCCTGGGTGTGGCCACCCTAAGTGAGCCTGCCTGCGACATTCCAGTCAGCCTGGCCCCAGTTGACCTCTGGGAGATACGCTCCGACAGGTGTTCTGGTCCCAAGCCATGGAGGGTTTTGAAAACCAAAACCAGGACCTTGAACCTTATCTGGAGGGCAACGGGCAGCCAGTGCAGGCTTGCCAGAACTGGGGTGATGTGATCGAATCTACAAGCACCCACCACCAGTCTGGCCGCTGCATTCTGCACCCGCTGGAGCCTCCGGCCAAGGGTCAAGGGCAACCCCACGTAGAGGGCGTTGCAGTAATTGATCCTCAAGATCATGAGGGTCTGCACAACTGTCCTCAGAGAGGATTCATCGAGGTACGGGTGAATCTGGGCAATCCTGCAGAGATGGAAGAAAGCAGCCCTGGAGACCGCCATCACCTGGGCATCCAGGGCGAGGGCTGAATCCAGGACCACACACATATTCCTGGCCCTGTCCATAGGCTAGAGAGGGGGCCATTGTACCTGGAGGAGGGCACCCCAAAGAACAGCACCTTAGTCTTCTCCGGGTTCAGCTTGAGCCAGTTAGACCTGGTCCATTCCAAGACCGCCTCCAGGCACAGATAAAGGGAGCGTACTGCCTCCACTGCAGAAGAAGAAAAGGAGAGATACAGCTGTGTATCATCAGCAGCCTCATGTAAACATTGAACAGCATGGGGGAGATTGCTGACCCCTGGGGCACCCCACATGGGAGCGTCCAAGGAGCCGACAAATCATCCCCCAGCTGAACCCACTGAGACTGCTCGCTGAGGAAGGATCGGAGCAGGCAGAGTGCTGAGCCTCTGATTCCAGCCTCGGCAAGCCGATCCAGCAGGTTACCGTGGTTGACAGTATCAAAGGCCACTGACAGATCAAGGAGGACCAGCAGGGAGGAACACCCCCTGTCGGCTTTCCTGAGGAGGTCATCCTGCAGAGCAACCAGGGCAGTTTCAGTCCTCTGAAGCAGCCTGAACCTGGACTGGAAGGGATCCAGGATACGATTATCCTCCAGGTACGACTGAAGCCAGACGGTGGCCACCCTCTCAACAACCTTGCCCAGAAAGGGAACAATGGCAATCAGACGATAGCTGGACAAATCATCCAATGCCAAGCCGGGCTTTTTTAAAGTGGGCTTCACCACAACCTTCAAATGGGGAGGGAGAATTCCTTCCCTGAAGGAGGCCATGGCAATAGAAGAAACCCACTCCGGCATGTTCCCTCTGGCAGATTTAATAAGCCAGGCTGGGTAAGGGTCGAAAGGGGAAGCCGCCGGCCAGCAATAGGCCATAACCCTGGAGGCCTCCGCTGGTAACACAGGCCCAAACTCAACCAGGAAGGGAGACCAAGGGGGTGAGGCCCCTGGGATAAAAGAGGAGGGATTAGCGCAACCGGAGGACAGATCGGAACAGATGGCCTCAATTTTGGATCTAAAATAGGCTGCAAATTGCTCACTAGTGAACTCACTAGGAGGAGGCCCGGGCTGACCAGGATTGGAGAGGTCTCAAACCACTTGGAACAGCTCCGCCTGGTGGTTCGAGGCCTCACCAATTCTCAGGGAGGCATGAGCTGTTCTAGCATCCCTTATCGTGTAGACATAATGGCTGGTCAGCTGCTTAAGCGCAGCCCTACTCACTGCCGTCCGATCTGTTCTCCATCTGCCCTCAAGCTTCCTGCGTTCTAGTTTCATCGCCCGCAATTCAGCCGTGAACTACAGCGAGGAGCGGGCTTCACAGCGGAGGAAGCGCTTGGGGGCGATCCGGTCAACTGCCCCAGTGGCACCTTCGTACCACCTATCCACCAGGGCTTCAACCGGATCATCAGCCAGTCTGCCAGTAAGCTCCCCGAAGGCCTCCATGAACCGAGCGGGGTCCAGGAGCCTTTGGGGGCGGGCCCACACAAGGGGCTGGTGCTCCCCGTGGGGCAGGGCGGGGATCGACAGGGAAAATTTTAGCAGATGATCTGACCCTGACACGGGTAGGGGTAGGATATCCGCAACCCTCAGATAAGAATCTGATGACATGGAGCTAAACACCAGATCCAGGGTATGGCCTGCACTATGGGTGGGGCAAACAACATGCTGAGATAGATTCATGGAAGCCATGGATTCCATGAATTCCAGAGTGGTTCTTGAAAGTTCCTCCTCGGCATGCACGTTGATGTCCCCAACCACCAAAAGGCGGGGGGACCTCAACAGGGCAGCCGAGACAAACTCCGAGATCTCTGGAAAGGATTGTGCTGGATTGCAGGGAGCACGGTACAGCAGCACAATACCAAACTTATCTCGCTGACCCACTGATAAGTGAAGGCATTCTAACCCGGGACACACCAAAGCCGCAGATCTTCTAATATAAAGAGATTTCCTGTAAACTATGGCCATCCCCCCCTACCCTCCGACCCACACATCTTCATCTCTCTGGTGGTCCATGGTATTGTAAAGCTTTACTTTACCACATGTTGCACAGATTGATCTCCCCCCCCCCCCCCCCCACACACACAACTTTCCTTGTCCAGCATTAGTTGTCACACCTGCCCACAGTAACTATGAATTCAGTATTGTGGGTGATCGTGGCCTTTATCTCCTCTGGCACATTCCTTTCACTTGATATTTTCTAACCCCTTTAAATCTGCCTTCCAAATCTTGGTCTTCTTCTGATTTCTTGGCTGCAGTTTCCATTTGGATTGATCTGGAAGTTGAGTCATGGCAGCTGGACTTCTTTTCTTGAGAGACTGATATGTTTCGCTGCTCATCCAAGCAGCTGCGTCAATCTGAGGAAGGTTAGTGACGAGTCCTCCATTTTATAGTTCACCTTGATTTCACATCACTCTGGTCTGAATAGGTTCATTATGTGAACAACAGCTTGGATACATTAATAAGTGGACCATGATCTGAATAGGCGTGTTAGGTGGATAATGGCCTAGAGTGAATGAAAGTCCCACTTATTCAACCTTCCCAACACTCATTAACCACTAACCTTCCTCATACCTGTATTGAGGAAACTGCTGGGATGAGCAGCAAAATGTTTCACTCTCTCAAGAAAAGAAGTCCATTTGCCATGACTCAACTTCCAGATAAACTCACCTGGATGACTGAGAATCTTCACAGACATTTGGATTGATGTTTTAACAAAGGTATACAAAAATGTTTTAAAATGTCAGTTTCTTCTTTGTTGGCATAATTATGTTGTTTTCCTCTAGTCTTGGTTTTTGTCTTCCTAATATTCAGCTGCAGTCCCATTTTCATCCTTCTTTCATCTTCATGTTTCAAGCCATAGCTGCTTTCTACAAGTAATTATGGTATTATCTGCTTATCTTACATTACTGATGTTTCTTCTTCCAATTTTCAATCCTTCTTTATCTGTATGTAATCCAGCCTGCTGTGTGATATATTTTGCATAAAGACTGAGTAGCTAGGGATATAATATACACATTTGCCTATGGGAAACCATTCTCTTTCCTGTCCTTTTCTTTCTTACTAGTAGTTCCTTGTCTATAGTATATGTTATATTTTGCATCACTAATTAAGAATTAAATGAAATTTGGTATCATGTAAATAATACTCTTCTCAACTTAGTCTTTTTAACTCAGTGAATCCCAATATTGACTCCCCAGATATTTCTAATCCTGTCCAGTATGGTCAGTGGGAAGGGATCTTGGGCACTGCAGTCCAATAATATCTAGGGGATCCATTGGTTCCTTAGATATTGTTGCACTCCAACTACCAGGATCTCTTTCTTCTGGCCATATTGCTTGGGGTTAATAACATCTGGGGATTCAATCTTAGGATCCACTGAGTTAAAGGACTTTTTGAAGCAGGTGGTAGGGAATTATGTTTTTATTATGCAAGCAACAAAATGTCCTTTCTCTGCCAAATTCCTGAATTCCACCTGTAAAAGAACAATGGAAGCCTGCCTGGAAACAGTCATCAATTTCAATGTTGCATGGCACCTTAAAGATAATGTAATGGATAGCTGAGAGATCTGTGAATCATCTTTTGAAAATATCATTCTTTTCACTGCTTTCTTACTTTGCTTTCTAATGATGAAAATTAAATGGGAACAAAAACTCTCTGCCAACTAAATGACGCCTCTTACTTTTCATCTTTCTGGCTGTGCTGTAACCTTTGGATTTCTGTGATGTCATAATGTTTCATATTACTGTGCCATTGTGTTGGCATACTAAGAAGCTGGACTGATGACACAAAAAACTTCTGTGGATTCTAGTAGTACAATATAGTGTATCAAGGTTAACAACCCAGGATGTAACGGGCATGGTGAAATATAGATGATTCAGCAATGGAGAATGTGCTGATGGAGTTCCAACATCTTAATGCAGTGGTTATTTCAGTGCTGTACTTCTTGTTCACTGTCTTGCTCTTTCTTAATTATTATTTTTAATTAGCGTCATGTTTAATTTTGTGGTTGATATTATTATTATTATTTGCACCATGTCACTGGTTTGTGATTTGTTTTAGATTGTTATTTATTATATTTGTTGCGAATTGCCCAAAGTGGTATTGGTAGCCAGCTGGGTCATATAAAAATTAAATAAATAAATAAATAAATAAATAAATAAATAAATAAATAAATAAATTTGCCTTTTCATTTAATTCATGCAGTCTAAACTCATAATACTAGAAGTGAATGGCCCTTAGAGGATCAGCCACTGATGCTGTGCGGAAGCTAAGTTATTCTTTCTGATAAAGATTATTTATTTATTTATCATTATCTATTTTAGTTATGTACTGCCCCATTAGTGCAAAGCACTATTCTAAGTGGTTTACAAAGAAAACCAAACACTCAATTGCAACAAATCAAATAATACAATAACAGGCATAAGAAAAACAAACTGGCAAATAAAATGGGTAATACATTCTGTTATGTTCTTTCAAGGCTTAAAGTGATTTTAATAGAACTTTCAAGCACGTAATACATTTAAGGTGTGTTTTTACTAACTCCACACACCCTAGTGAGCTTCCATGTCTGAGCAGGAAATGAAGCCCATGTCTCCTGAGCCCTAGTTTATCACCCTACATCTGTCAAAGGTTAGACACTGAGAATCTAATACAGTATTTTGTTTGCTTGCTTGTTTTTGCAGACTTACTAAATATCAATAATCTTTTGGCTGATTTTATTTGTTTGCTTGCTTTTTATTGGAGGGAGGTTGTCCTTGATAATCAATAGATAATTGACCTTAATTTTTGTCACCAATTATTTGGTGGTATAATTTGTAAATGAAAAAAATCTATTAACTTTTTAAGGCTTCGGGGTAGTGCTCAGGCAATTTATGCTTGTCAAACTGAAACAAGAGCTAAATAATGCATTCATCTGTTGACACATAGAAGGCTGCATCATAGCCAGTAGCTTTTTTAAACTGTAGGTATCAATACTGATCCCTAAAATTCCTGATGCATCACCATGAAGGGCAGGCATAAAGAATGGATCACCCTCCCCATGCTGAATGCATTTTCCATTTTCTTTATCCTTTGGCTATGCCAATTAGGGTATGTGGGAGTTGCAATCTACATTCAGAAATGTCAGGGCGAGGTTGGCCTCACTTTCTCTAATCAGGATGTCAGAGATTCCTAACAAATTCCCTCATTTGTATCTTCCTACAATCCAGCTCTGCTTTCAAGGTACAGAAAATATTTTGCTTCAAAAGTCTGGCCTCATACTTGAAGCATTGCCTCTTGCCAGCTCTTGTCTGCATGTAGAAAGTGAAAGGGAGGGCAACATAGATATATAGATAATACACAAAATGGTCATTATCTTCACAGTGATTGTTTAATAAATAGTAGTTGACAGCTTAGGAAGAAATCCTAGAATGTACGTAGCAATTCACATATGTAGAGTGATGAAAAGCTCCATTCCAATCCCCTTCCTAAAAGAATTCACCAAGAGGTTAACTTCACATTTTGGATTAGATGTTTTGTTACAAAATATGATGGTAACTACTAGAGATGGGCACAAAATGCCAAAATGGCGTTTTGTGGTCGTTATTCAGGTCCTGGAGTCCGCTTCATTCCATTTCTGTTTTTCGGGGGCCCGGGGCCCGCTTCGTTTCCGTTTCTTCATTTTTCAGTTGCAGCAAGCTGCGGCTTCTGAGTTGGCTGCACCGTCGCTGCTTCACCGCGTGGCCAAGATCCCGGAGCCCAGCCCATAAGGGCTTGGATCCTGCCTCTTCTCGCAAGCCCGGCAAAGTCTCACGTCGGCTCCGGCGGGGAGGGGGCAAAGAGGCTCCACCAGGCCCGGCCCCCTCTCGCCACCCTCCGCTTGTTGAATGACAGCCCGGAGCCGGGATCCCAGCCCCCTCTCACAGCCCTCCGCTGCTCCATTTTTCATCACACGAGCGGCATGATGCCAGAAACGGAAACGAACAGAACCGAAGAAAATTTTCTTGGTTCTGTTCGGTTTGAGCCTGCCCCATTGCAACAGTCGTTATTCGTACTGTTATGTAACGGAACGAATAACGGAGAATGGTAACAAAAAAATGGTCGTTTCGTGCCCATCTCTAGTAACTACTTGCTAGAAATATGCTTTAGCTTTCTGTCTAGTGTGTTCCAGAACCTGGTAGACAATTTTAAGGCACACAGCATTTGCTTTCAGACATGGAGGGGAGTTGAGGGGGAAAAGATGTGGAAAACTGATTTTCAAGTTTTCACAAGATATGGTCATTTCCCAAGCATTTTGAACTGGTGTTCCTTCAAGCAATAAAAGATGCTTGGTGGCCCAAGCACAAGCTTTTCTCACCTCCCACTTTGCAAATTACTGTAGTTTCTTTGTTTGGTGAATAGTCATCAGAAGATAAACACAGGCTTCATCTGCAGGTGTAATGGTCCAGCCATGAAACTTTGAGGAAATTTCACCTCTGGGGTTGGGGTAGGGGGAGAGAAAGTTATCAGTGTTGACATGCAAGCTGAGTGTAATGTGTAGTTGTACAATGTAAGTGTTAGACATAGACAGGGATAGAATATCCACTAAATTTTATATTCTCTTAAGAGTTAGACTATCTAGACACAACAAGAACCTCAATAAAAAAATTCTAAATCCTTGTACAAATCCTTGTTTCCTGCAGAGAGCAAAAAAGAGCTCCCCCCCCCCAAGTCACGCTCCCTGGAATTCATGCAAAATGTCTCTAGAAATATATATTGTATGGCAAGCAGAAAAGAACTGGCTAATTATTAAGGAACACTCCATTTTGTTTTACAAAATATCAAATAAACCAGTGACAACCTTGCTTGGGACAGTTTGTGTAACCACACACCAAAACAGGCAAATCTGTACAAAATCTGGGTTTAAAAAAAGAAACACCATTCTTTCTAGTGCAAGAGACAAATGCTGCAATTTCTCATCCTTGTGTGCAAGGATCCCAGTATTGTGTGCAAGGGTGAGTCAAATGAGGATTTGTATCCCTAGAATTATATGATAATAGAGTTTAGTGATTAGAGTTTAGTAATAGAGTTTAGATTTGGAGGCAAAAAATATTTGAGAGCTAAATGATACTTTGCTTACAAAGAACAGCTGGCTTGAAATTGCTGGGGACAGCATAAATGAAGGCCTAGCATCCAGGGGAAAATTTAAGGTAGAGACATACAAGATGTTGCCAGTGTTGAAGGTTACATTGCTGCGGTGGCAGCAGAGGCAATTTCTTTAACTTTCCTTTGTGACATGCCAAACAAACAAACAAACAGCTTTTGGTAAAGGCGCCACCATCAACTGTATGGTCTGCCAGTCATCATTCTCCATACATCATCCTGCCACCCACTGCTAAAGAACAATTCTACATCATGTAGCAGAATCGTTTTGAGAGGCATCCTTTTAATAAAAGTCTGGCTTTCAAGTTTTAAATATAGTCAAGACAGAAGTACAATCTCTAAAATGAATGTTTATTCATTTAATATTCTGATTCAGAGTTAGACAGTGGGTTTTATGTCTGTAGTGGTTTGTTTGGGTCCCCCCCCCCCCGCAACCAAACTTTCCCTGAGCTCCTTCTTAGAATTAAGCATTTCCTGGAAAGTGCATTTAATTGACCTGAATGTTCCATGAAAGCCACAATTCACAATTGCCAGATTACGAGTGTACAGATGACAAAGTAATCTGCATCAACAGCTGCTGCCACCTTTGAATAGCTTGGAAAAGAGTTAATTGGCAGAAAAGGTTTATAGAGAATGATCTGAAGATACTTCATGTAAATGAATTGATAAAGTAAAGCCAGTCTGGGACTAGCTAAAGGTAAATAATATACACATACTCATTTTTATTGGACTGGATAGCTTAGTGAAGTTGTACCTGGCAGTGGAACCAGAAGATGTAAGTTTGAGTCCTACCATTTCAGAAAAAAAGCCAGCCTGGGTTGCCTTGGGCAATCAGGCTGCACAATTCTAGAACTCCCCCAAAATAATGGACAAGTAAACCACTTCTAAGTACTCTGTACCTAGAGAACCCTGGAAGGAGGCACTGTAAGTTGCTATCCTCTCGATGACATGTATGGATTATTAAATATTCCCTTCTAGTGGATGAAGAAATCATCCTTTAATTATGTCATACAATTTGGATTTCAAGAATAGAGAGTATATTACTGTACACTTTTCCTGAGCTTTCCAGAGCTTTTCCATTGGTATAGGGGAAACTTGTTCCTAATTCAGGATTGAAGTGGAATATGGTGGGTTCTTTTGGGTGTGGACCTCTCTCCCTGCTGGGAGTTCCTGATGCCCGAATTTGAGACGGTTAGGGCATTTAATGCAAAACCTATTACATGTACTTCAATTTCCGATGCACGCACCAAGCTACAAACAGGCAGAAAGCAATATTTGGATATAATCCTCTTGTGCATAACGAGATGCAAGTCATTGAAATAGAACATATTTCACATGAAGAAATTGAAGTATACTGTATATCTGTCAGTTGTCTCATTGGCATCAGAAGCAATCCAGTGGTGCTTCCAGAAGGATCAGCCAACAAGCTGCTGTCACTGCCCAAAGGATGCTTGAAGGCACTCATAGTCCTCACATTTTCTGATGAGGCTCCTCATGTGTCTTACATATCAGTTACTAAAGCAGTGGTATACAACAATCCAAGAAGCATTGTGGCTTTAAAAAAAAGTACAGCCATGTTTGTAGAAACTGTTCCAGGTGTATCTTCAGATGTCTTAGTCATGACAATTAAAGTGGAATCAAACTGCTATACTGTATGTGTGCCATTGGTAAAAGAAGAACCATTCTAATCTATAACACATGTTCTGAGATGGGGACTTTTTCCTAGGTGCAAAGGACAGAGATCTATGTTTCCACTTAACACCAGCAAAAGATGCTGCTTTTCTAAATCCTAAAATAGCAGATCTGGAAATATCAAATTTACTTGGATTAGGATGTAGTGTCCAGCTGAATGAAGGAGATAAAGGGTCTTTCTCTAGATTTATAAGTAATTACTGGAATCTTTCACATTTGAGACATCTGCTGGTTGGCTCCAATAGTGTGTAATCTCTTCTGCTCTTAGTATGCATCTCTTAAATCTTTTGGCTTCTTAATGTAGGATTTAGCTCACCATGACACTCTTTGTGGCTGGGTTTTCTAGCTCCATCAGAGTGGCAGTAGAGAAAATGTCCCTTTGCTTTTAGTATAAGAGTACAGGCTCGAGCTAGTGCAAAGAGGGATGGAGGACATGTGGCTCTTCAGATATTGTTGGACCGCAACTCCTGTTGGTTTTAGGCAATACAATGAACAATTAGGTGCAAGAGGAATAACATCTGGAGAGTGGCTTAGGGTTGGGGTTAGGGCAAGGGCTAGGCTTAGAGTTACGGGTAAGGTTAGGGTGAGTTAGTGGGCTGCACCTCTGGGTGCCTCTGACCCACTAAGAAGGACAGTGTACTGGCGTATGGGTTAGGGTTAGGGTTAGGGTTAGGGCTAGGGTTAGTGGGCTTTTTATGCCCGACTGGCCCATCCCAGAAGTCTCAGTCAAAACCTGGCCAAGTGGCCATGCGATTGGTGGAATGGCTCCAAAAATTTGCATGGTCCCATCCCATGGCCAGCCCATCATTGCGCACTGCTCAGGTGTAAAAAAATAAAAATAAAAATAAAATAAAATAAAATCAATGGAGACGTTTTATTGCAAGACAAACCCACTGTTGCTACTGTAAAAATTCAGGCAGTTAAAATAGCTAATTTTCACATGTTTCTGTGGTGCTTTGGTGTGTTTTTGGACCACGATTTCAAAATAAATATCGCGGTCACCATTTTGGATCCCGCGCCCGCACCGCATGGCATGGCGAGTTGGCGAGATGACGAGGATGCCCCCCACCAGAGCAGCCCAGGACAGGAGAGGGGGGAGGCCGGTGACCCCCCCGAAACCACCCCTCTGGTAGGTGCCCTCGCTCATGCAGGCATATTTTCGCCTGCTTTTTTGGCCGGGAATCGGGTTTTTTTTTTAAAAAAAAAACTTTTTTTCTGTGCCGCTTGGCATCGCGCGATCGCCGCGATGGCATGAACGACAACAACAAATCAGACTCAAATTATCTTTTATTGGTTCGAGTTCGAGTTCTGGCGGAGTAATTGTCGTTACCATTTCCGTTACGTAACGGAAACGAGGAACGGAAACGGAAACGAGAATTTCGCCAAGTCGTGCCCATGTCTAGTCACCAGCACTTAAGATTCAGAGTCCTTCAAATTCTGATTTCGCAAATACGGGAAGATGGCCTTGAGAATCTCTCTTCAGTGTTACTGGAAATGTGCATTCAGCTCTAGTTATGAAATGTTTCTAATACAGTATCTGTTTCTGGCCTGAGTCCTAACCTCAGTGTCATCAAGGAAGTTAATAACAATTTTATTTATTTATTTATTTAGCTACATGGAAGCTAAAGCGGTTTAGGAAGGTAGAAAGAAGTTTACCTTTTTGCTGTTGTTTCTGTTTGCCTGAAATGTGAGCAGCTTTGGCCACTGGGAAAAAATATGCTGAGAGAATCTTAGAGCATTTGTTGTTATTTTGTGCTGTCATGTTGCTTATGTCAACTCGACAAATTAGTGATCTCAGACCAGTTCTGTGGAAATCTTTGGAAGGTGGCCATAATTGAAGATTTCAGTTGAGAAAAAGTGGGTAAACGGAGGGGGCAGCTGCTGTTCTCTTGGAGGATGATAAGGTCCCTATGACCCTGGTTAAGTTTTTAAAGACTATACAGTATATTTTTGGAGCTGTTCCCTTTAGGTTGTGGATTTCCCCCTTCATTTGATAAATATATCTGGGACTTTGTTATCTTTTTCTTCAATGAAATATTTCCACCTTTCCTTCTTTCTTCAAGTAATTTCTGCTTTGGTGCTGGTGAAACACACCTGGGTGCTCCAATGTTTACACCCCAAGTTCTTTTAATAATGTTAATAACAGAATTGCAGAGTTGCATCACTGCATCCAGACCCCATCAAGGAGGTATGATGTGTAGAGATGGGCACGAAATGATTTTTTTTGTTCCGTTAGTTGTTATTCTTTTTGTTAGGTAACGAAATGAATAACAACCCTAGGGGCAAATTTAACACGAACAGAACCGAATCGAGAAAAATTGGTTCGGTTAGGTTCATTTTGTTAATGGGGGGCAGAAATGTCTCCTACCTGGTGCTGGTCCGAGGTCCGGGCCGGTCTTCCTGGGCCTGAGCCAATGGCTGCGCTACAGCTGTAGCACGGCCATGTAGTCGGCACAGTAAAAAAAAAAAAAAAAAAAAAAAAAGGAGCACCGGCCAGGCTCCAAGGGTGGCCTGGTGGGCACCCTAAAATAAAAATAATAATAATAAAAGAAAACCAGCGCCAACCCGGCCCCAGGGGCCACGCGGTTGGTGCTTTTAAAAAGAGGCCTGTGCTACAGCTTAGTGCGGAACCCAGAAGTAAAATAATAAAATAAATATAAAATAGATATAAAAATAAAAAGGGCCTTCAGGAGCTGACCTCCCCTATCCTGTTGCATGGCTTGGCCATCACCAAAGCACTATTGGGCAGCAGTGGCTCAGGCATAGCAGAGGCACCGGTCCCCAAGCAGGAGAGTGCCCGTCCTCCAGCGGCGGGAAGCAGCAAGGCAGAAAGGGGAGGTGGCCATGCTGTTCCAGTGCCGGCAGTGGGTCCTGAAGAAGGAGCCTCTTGAACATCTTCAGCACCCAGTTCACCTTCCATGCCCTCGAGTACTACTACCTTTTGGCCAAAGCTGGCCGATTCCTACTCAATGGACACCGTGTGTGGGATTTCAGTGCCGTCCTCAAGGTAAGGGGGGGAAGACCCCAGAAGAAAAAAATCAAAAAATAAAAATAAAATAGTGGTGGGCGTTTGGGAAAAAAAGAGGCACTGGCCCTATGCCAGTGCGTCAAAAAGCCCCTGCTGCAGGGGCCAGGATCCACCCCTGCCACCATCCAGCCGCTGGCGCCGGCGCCGGTAGGAACCCGAACCGGTTCAGGTTCCTACAAATTTCTTTTTAAAATTGTCCAAATCCAAACCCAAACTGAACCAAGGGTGGGCCCGAACCAGACAAAACCGAACCATGGGTTTTCTGGTTCGTGCCCATCTCTAATGATGTGTGTTGGGCAGGATCAAACTCCTTTCAAAAAGAAGGCAAAAAGAAGGCTGAGGGGGGATATGATAGCTATGTTTAAATATTTGAAAGGATGTCATATTGAAGAGGGGACTGGTTTGTTTTCCATGGCTTCAGAGACTAGGACTCGGGGCAATGGTTTCTTTCAAACTACAGGAAAAGAGACTCCATTTGAACATTAGGAAGAACTTCCTGGCAGTTAGAGCTGTTCGGCAGTGAAATATGCTGCCATGGAGGGTGGTGAAGTCTCCATTTTTGGAGGATTTTAAGTAGAGCCTGGATGGCCATCTGTCCGGAGCATTGTGATGGGGGTTCTTGCATGGCAGGGGGTTGGACTGGATGGCTCTTCAGGTCTCTTCCAAGTCTATGATTCTATGATACGCTCTGGCTTGTCCAAAACAACTGAGGCATCTGTTCATTAGCAACAGAGCAGAATCAAAGCCTCTTCCAACAATTTCCCCACCCACTGAACTGAACCAGACTGCTCCAGTGCAGAACTTTTTAGAGATCACTAATTTAAGAAAATTATAACTCTGTTAACCTCATCAGCGTCAATTAGCAGCAGGAACCACTGGGGGGTGTAATAGATTTTAAATTGTTTAGCTAACAGTACCTTCATATTCACTCCACCCCACCACGTGAGAACTTCGTGTTTGTATGGATGAGAAGAGCACAGCACTGTTTAACCAAGGATGGGAGAAAACATACTGTTGTCTTAGATTAAGAGCACCTGTCTTGTTTCATCTAAAGAAGCTGGTTGGACTGAGGATAACTGACTTCAGCAATGGCCACTAGACATGGGCACGGAGTGGCGAAATTGTTGTTTCCGTTTTCAGTTATCATTTCCGTTACGTAATGGAAACAGTAACGATAATTATGCCGCTCCAGCTTGAACCCGACCCGAAAAAAGAAAAATTGGGTCGGGTTTTTCGTTGTCGTTAATGGCATCGTGGCGATTGCGCGATGCCAAGCAGCATAGAAAAAAAGTTTTAAAAAGCAACAAAACAAAACAAAACAAAACACCCGACTCCCGGCCAAAAAAGCAGGCGAAAATATGCCTGCCTGAGGACACCTACCAGAAGGGTGGTTTCGGGGGGGGTCCCCAGCTTCCCCCCCTCTCCTGTCCTGGGCTGCTTCCACCAGGCTGGGGGGGGGGTCATCATCGTCGTCTGTCTCGCATGCCATGCGGTGGGGGGGGAATCCAAAATGGCAACCACAATTTTTCTTTAGAAATCGTGGTAAAAAAAACACAGCAAATCACCACAGAAACATGTGAAATTTATTTATTTTAAATGCCTTTTAATAGTAGCAGCAGTGGGTTTTAATAGCAATAAAACGTCGCATTGATTTTATTTTATTTTATTTTATTTTTTATTTTTTTAGACCTGCCCATTTGGGCTGGGCATGGGATGGGACCATGCAAATTTTTTGAACCATTCCACCAATGGGATGGCCAGGTTTTGACTGACACTTCTGGATGTGCCAGAGGGCATAAAAAGCCAAGGCACCTTCCAGAAGTCGCAGCCGGGTCTTGGATGTGGAGGGTGGAGGGCTGTGTGGCTGGCTGCTGCTGGCTGATTGGAGGGAGGCTGGAGGCTTTAGATTTAAGTTAGGCAGGCAGGGAGGGAATTGAATTTAGAAAATAATTTCTTTGATTCTCTGTAGCTTTGTCTGCTGAAGGGAATAGCAGTTTATTCTTTTTTTTTCCTCTGGCAGTTCGTGGGGATTTTTTTTCTGATAATGGGTAAAGGGGGGGTTCAACTGGGAGGAGATGTGGATTTATTTTAAAAATATATTACATTGGGACGTCAAGTCACGCTAAATCGCTGTGGAAACGACAAACAACGAAATGACGAAACGGCAAATTATTGAAAAAAATTGTGAGAAATAGAAACGACCCGAAACGGACCCGTTCCGACAAACGAAAACTCGAAACGTCATTTTTTCTGGTCATGTCCATGTCTAATGGCCACTTGGCAGCACTCTCCAGCTGACCTCAGGGTGGTGGGCAGGTAGAAATGGGCATGAACCAAACCGTGGAAAGGGAAACAAAAATAATAAACTGGTTTGGTTTGTGCAACCTGTTTTGCTGAAATGAAATGTAGTGCCAAACGTTTTTGTGGGTGTTTCCCACTTCACTTTGCTTCAGCAAAACAGATACCCACTTGTCCCCTTCCCACTGCCCTGTCACCCCTCTATCTCCTCCTCCTCCTCTGCTGCTGCCATTGTCAAGTTCAATGGCTAGACTTCCTTTCTATGAGCCTGGTCTGCCATTTCAGAGCATGCAGCTGACAGTAAGCATGAGAACATAAGAAGAGCCATGCTGGATCAGGCCAAAGGCCCATCTAGTCCAGCTTCCTCTATCTCACAGTGGCCCCACCAGATGCGTTTGGGAGCGGATGAGACTAGATATCTGTCTCTTCATACTACTCCCCTGCATCTGGTCCTTGAAGTACCCCGGTTTTAAGCCTGGAGATTACACATCTCCATCATGGTTTGCAACCTGTGATGGACTTTTCCTCCAGGAATCTGTCTAATCCCCTTTTGAAGGCATCCAGGACAGATGCCATCACCACATCCTGTGGCAGGGAGTTCCACAGACTAACAATACGCTGGGTAAAAAAAAATTCTTTTGTCTGTTCTCACTCTCCCAACCCTCAGTTTGAGTGCATTTCCCCTAGTTCTGGTATTCTGTGAAAGGGAGAAGAGCGTTCTTTTATCCACTTTACTCATGCCCTGCATTATTTTTTACGTCTCACTCATATCCGCCCTCAGGCACCTTTTTTCCAGACGAAAGAGCCCCAAATGTTTTAGCCTTTCCTCATAAGGGAGGTGCCCCAGCCCAGTAATCATTTTAGTCACTCTCTTCTGCACCTTTTCCCATTCCACTATGTCTTTTTTGAGATGCGGTGACCAGAATTGTAGACAATACTCCAGGTGCGGCCTTACAGTGGGTGCATGTGCAGAAACAGCAGGCTTGGCTCCTGGAAGGGAAGACAGTGGAGGCAACAGGATCAGGTAGGGAGGAGGCAGGGGCTTTGGGAAGAAAGTGAGCATACACCAGAGGGGGTGGAGGCAGTGGGTGCCCCTCCTCCAGACACAAAATGGAAAAACGAACTGCAAACGGGTAACTACGAACCAGCACAAACCACCAATTTTTCCAATTCTTGCCCATCTCTATAGGCTGACTCCGCAAGTACTAGGCAGGTTGTGTGGCACACATAGCTCTGCCCTTTAATAGAGGGCAGCGCATTGTAGCCCTCTCCACAACACCTGTCATCTTTTCCCTGAGGTGCCTGCTCCACTCTGCCTTATGGTAGGGCTGACTCTATCCTTAACTTAGGTCTGTGGTAATAGCAAAGCTGCCTTTTTAACACTGGATTCCACAGGCCAAACACATTTGTAGGAGTCCATAAACATTGTCTGCCTTTCTTCCCTGCTGCCAGTGAAGGCTGTGGCCACGGAAACAACCCTGCAAATAGGTTGCAACTATAGTGCTAGCAGGTATAGTTTCTGAAGCTCTAGTCCTTTTTTTATGTTCCTTCACAGCCTTGTCAACACGGGTTACGGAAACAAACGATTATTTGTATCTTATCTTTTGAAGCTGGCATCATGTTGCTGCAGGCTCTTTTTCATGCCTGTCCCATGCTGTCTTGGGGGAGCCTGTGCTCATATTTCAGGCTGTGCTAAGCAGACTATGCCTCCTTTCTCAGTCAAGGAGCGTAGGGTGGAGCTGTTCCTTCTGCCTCACTTTATAAAAGTATGAATTGTAAAGGGTTTTTGGAATATCACCATCACAATTTTATAATATTACTGTAATGTTACATCCCTATTCACTCCGGAGTCTGACCCTGAATATTCTCTTTTCATTCACTTGTATTGTGCCATGCAATGTCACTAAAAATATAAGTGCATTTTGCATTTATGAAAAGAGTTAAACATATGTTGTGAAACACTGTCAATTTGAAACTATGTGAAGTGTCTAGATCTTTCTTAAACTTCCTGAAACTCCAGAAGCCATTTGCGACTTCCCTTGTAGTCCCCTATAACTGGACTTTTGGGGTAGCTTTCTGCTCAAAGATAATCAACAAAGGAGTAGCAACAGTCTTCTCATCCGGTTCATGGAAATTTGTCTGTGCAGTTGTGACGGTGAAAGAAGACAAGAGTTTCCTTATTATTTGTGTGTGTGTGTGCGCGTGCGTGCGTGCGTGTGTGCGTGCGTGTGTAAATGTTAGCTGTGGTCTGGAGCTATTTTCTCTCTCTTTCCCTCAGCCATTTGTCCAAATGGCCATGCTGGGTGGCTTACAACAGAAAAGCACAAACAATATAAATACATAACATGAAGCTTAATGTCACCAGTGTCAATTAGCACCAAAGTTAATTTTAGCAAGTATTCATACAGTGTCTTTTTAAAAAGCAAGTAAGATGAAGATGAACAAAAGAGCACATGCAACAGTAAACAAGACAAATTATAATCTCATTGGCTTCCCGCAAATTAGATCAAACCAGCTAAGGGGGTGCAAGGAAAATTATTCTTCTCAGCCAAGATAATTACCACTAGATCCCCTTGGATCCTGGTATCAATAATAGGAGAGGGTGAAAACAGAAGCTAAATGAGTACTGTAATTGGAGCAATGGGGAACTCGCAAGTGTAATGGGGAACATTTTGGGGTGATCTTATTATATGGTTTAGTTACAAAATGGCACTGGACAAAGATATGAGTTGCATGTTACTTCTCTGTTTTCAAAGGTGTATATATATATATAGTTAACCCCATCTCCTGCCTACCTAGCAGTTCGAAAGCATGTAAATGCAAGTAGATAAATAGGTACCACTGTAAAAAACAGGAAGGTAAACAGTTCTGTGTTCTGTGTGCAGAAATACATTCAGCCATTCCAGCCACTATCCACTAACATGCACACCACTGGCTCTTTGGCTTAAAAAACAGAGATGAATGCTATCCCTAGAGTCGAACACAACTACCATGCATATGCAGCCGGGGGGGGGGGGGTTTGTCTCTCTCTCTCTCTCTCTCTCTCTCTCTGTGTGTGTGTGTGTGTGTGTGTGTGTGTGTGTGTGTGTGTGTGTGTGTGTGTGTGTGTGTGTGTGTGTGTGTGTGTGTGTGTGTGTGAATGTTAACTGTGGTCTGAAGCTATATGGTAGACTAAATTTTACAGAATGGAAGTATTTAAAAGGGTGTACTCCTACCTATTTTACATTGGATACCTATGCTCTTAGGTTTAAATGTCCCACGTGGCTAGATGTAATTTTGCACAATCAATAATTTTGTCAGCTCTGTTTCCAGCCTCTTGGTGGTTTCCATAGATACAGATGGGAAGTGACAGGTTCTCATTGTCTGTGTTGACCCTGTTGTAACCTTTTGGTCCTAGATTTCCTGGTTGAAGAATATGCTTACATTGCAGTCTGGGTTTCCATTGCCACTTGGTAGTTCCACCATTGTTATTTTAGTAATTCTTCAGCTTTCCTTCAATATAAAAGTACTGAATAAATCTAATTTTGCTTATAGGCTGCAGTTTGTTTGCTGGATTGTCAAACTAC
>JAHTLZ010000129.1:61971237-62018738 GCA_023846285.1 Phrynocephalus versicolor
TGTCAGCCCTTTCCTTTGGAATGGTCCCTGTAAGTCTGTGGTCATAGCTCTCAGAATATGTGGAGGGAATTTCTGGAAGTACAGAGTTGCAGAGTTGGTCATCCCCCCCCCTGTAAACTTTATTGGGCAAAGAGGATTGGATCATACCCAGCTTCTTTAAATAGTACAGCATCAATATGTGTAGAACACAGGAAACTATTTGTTTACTCCTTCCTTAAGATCATCATTGCTTATAGTAAAGTAAGTGTCTTTTGAAAGGTTTTAAGTATATTGGGGTTGTTCATATTATCGTCTCATTAATTAGTTATGTGCTGTCAAGCCAGAACCAACTTATAGTGACCCTATTAAGACTTTCAAGATAAGTGAAATATTTAAGGAATGGTTTTACCAGTTCCACTCCCCCAGTGACTTTCAATGGCCAAGTGGGGATTTGAACCTTCATCTTCAGAGTCCTGGGGGGGGGGCGTGGTGGCTCAGTAGGCCAGAGCACTGAAAATTGTCAGCTACAAAGTCAGCAGCTCAGCGGTTCGAATCCCAGGTGCCACGCAGCGGAGTGAGCTCTGGCTGTTAACCACTGCCAACCTAGCAGTTCAAAAGCATGTAAATGCAAGTAGATAAATAGGTACCGCCGTAAAAAGCAGGAAGGTAAAACAGTGTTTCCTTGCAGCTATTCTGGCCACATGTCCATGGACTTGCACAACACTGGCTCTTTGGCTTGAATACAGAGATGAGCAACGCCCCTAGAGTCAGTCACGACTAGCACGCATGAGCGGGGGAACCCCTACCTTTACCTTTACCTTCAGAGTCCTAATCCATCACTCTGTTCTCTACACCACACAGGGTTATTGTGTCATAAACTGTGGATGATGCCTGGATCCTAAGAGTTAGAATTATACAAGTCATTTCCCAATAGCGTTATAATTTCTCCTTCGTAAATTCTGCTCAGTCACATCCCTGGCTTCTGGCACTGGCCATTATGAAAATCCTGATCCATGGTTCAGGCATTGTGTAACACTGACTACAGCTGTTCTGGATTAATGGGAAGTGCAAACATTGCTGAAGAGAAAAGCTTTGGGTGGTACTTTTAAACCATGCATCCAGAACACTGTGCACAGTATTTCCAAGTACAGCTGGGCAGCCAGCCAATCAAAAATATTTAGTCATTTATCCAATCAAACATTAATTTAAAATAGCTGTTAAGTAGTTTAAAATATGGATTATATTAGTAAAATATATGGCAAAATTTAGTGGTTTTGACCCTTATGCTAATTACAAAACCAAATTTGGTAACTGTTAGATATGGAGAAAGTACGGTAGACTTGGCCTTCTCTTAAGAGTGAGAGTGTGACATCACTATATCTGGTGAGGACCAAAAGGCCTTGTTTGCTTGTACAATGCTGCCTGTTCTTAGAGGTTCCTGGGGGATGTGAGAAGCAGTCCTTTCCCCTTGGTTTATCTTGTACAACACCATGCTGTCTGTCCTGTGCAACTACTTAGCTTCGTAACTCGGGCTGGTACAAACGGAGACAGTTTCTTTTGGAACAAGAGAGAAAAGGCTGTCACACAAGCGTTTCTGGCTTGCACTGGGCTGAGCATGGGGACTGGCCCTGGATGGCACGGGGAGCCAGTTTTCAGCTGACGCCGAGAGAAGCATAGAGTGGGTAGTGTCCCAGGCGACAGCTCCTGCATTATTCACGAGGGCAATCCAGAGAAAGAGGAGGGAGGAGGAATAAACAAGGAGAGAGTGGGGTTGCTTTTCATACGTGGCCGCCTGCAGTCTCCCATTTGCTGTGGCACTTGCAGGCTTGGTGGGCATGAGATAATGAGCATGTACAGGACCCTCTGTGAAGGAGAGATGGAGAGCAAGGAGTGATTGCTTTCCTCTTCTGCAGCAGTGAAATTACATCTCTTTTTGACCTTGGGAAAAGATCTCTTCGGTTTTCTCAGCAGCTGAAGGCCAGAGGTCTGCTTCCTTGGAAGTAGCGAGGGGGACAGGATTTTGTACACAGCGGATCTGCTTGGGCAGATCCTTAGCCTTTGCAGTCATGATTAAAATATTCATTGTCTTGCACGGAGGGTGTTCTCATTTGGAATAAAGGTGACTTTAAAGACCGCTGAATAGCTCTGAAGGGAAACCGAGTAGCGGAAATGGCGCATGTGCAAACGGTGGCAAAGGTAGGCTGGTGTACTTATTTGATATTTCGCCTCTTTGTGGCAAAGATGCTAAGTGGGTTTGAGCAGACACTTTAATTTGAATTATTACTGAAGAATGAATGTGTAATTGCATGGCTTGGTATGTCTGTGTCTTCTGTAGTACCACCCTATAGAAGGAAGTAGTGATATATCTGGGGGGTTATGAACTCTGATCCAATCTCAACAGAATATGATAATGTACTTCTGCAGCTCTGGGTTTAATGTTGCTGGAGGATATTGAAAAATGACATGATCTGTGTTTGTTTTCATTTTGCACCACTTCTTCCATTTTTACCTTTTGGGCTTTTTGCAGCTGCTAGGGTTACATTGACTCTAGCATGATAAACACAATTAATCCACCTGTGTCCCTTCCCTTCTCTCATGGACTTGTCCTTGAATCTTCCTTTGATTTACCGAGTGTCTCCTAGTCCATAGAGACTTCATATACACACATTTGAATTCAAAACCCTTTAGGCCCAGGAAGGAATTTAAGGTAGTGAGCCATCTTTATCTGACAGTAAAAAAAGTAAAATGATTTGATTCTTGGGTAATGGGGGAACTGGCAATGCCTCATTAAAGCTCCAGTGCTTCATATTTAAAATATGAATCCTTATATATTCCTCATGCGCACTCCTTTTTTGTGAATGTGATATTATTTCTCTTAATGTCTCCCCTGGATATTTTAGAACCAATGAATATCTCAATCCTTCCTAAAATATATTAACAGAACTTTTTATTTCACTTACTTTACATCTATTTTAATTTGATTGTGGTTAAAGCATCCTTATACCCAATTATTCCACAAAGCTCCTTTATGTTCTGTTTGTAGTCATCTTGCTTTTCTTAACCCCTTATTGCTACCTAACCAGAGCTTTTGGAAAGGCGTTTTGAAACCGTACAAAACTTCAATAGAGTATTTTCCTTCTCCATATGTTTTGCCATAATACTGGGGCTTGGTCAATTTTCCATTTTAAAAAAAATGCATTGTTTCAGAAAATGAGGTTACAGTATTAATAATGAAGAAAATACTCATCCCAACTTCAAAGCCATAATTGCCCTATTCCAGCCAGCTATATCTAGGATGTATACATGCATATGCATATGATAAACGCATAGCTCTTTGGTGTAAAATTTTAGAGTTTTCATTATAAATAAACCAAAAAATGCAAGAAAGCATATATTTTAAACTCTCACATCTTTAAATGTTTATAAACATTGCATTTTAAAGACCCACATTAAGATTTGAGTTTGCTGTTTTGAATATAGGGCTTAAATTACATTGCGGGCATAATGTTGATTTATTGTTGTCTTGACTGACATCTGTTCAAATCAGATGACAGTTGAGAAAGAGAAACAAGTTTGAAATGTTTGTAGCATGCACAATTGCAGGCATTCTTTTACAATGGACTTGGTACTTTGCTGCAACAAATCCCACTCAGTTTAGACTGGAGCATCAGGAAAAAAAATCCACAACATTCGCTGTAACACTTTTTTAAAAAATCAACTTTTTC
The DNA here is from genome assembly GCA_023846285.1 of Phrynocephalus versicolor. Taxonomy (NCBI): domain Eukaryota; kingdom Metazoa; phylum Chordata; class Lepidosauria; order Squamata; family Agamidae; genus Phrynocephalus; species Phrynocephalus versicolor. Next base: position 61,974,942 of record JAHTLZ010000129.1, read on the forward strand.
ACCAGAAGACTTTTGTTCCTGAATAGATTTGAATGAGTTGTGAGGCAGAAAGCAACCGGACTGGATTGGAATGATGGAGCGGCATATATTTGTGAATCCAAATGGGGTACAATCGGTGTGATTGGAAACTGTGGTTTTATGGGATTGTATCTTCAGAAAATGAAGTCTGACATAGGTTGGCTCAGATCTAAGGCTACAATGTAAGATCTTGTGTGAATTGATTAGACCACATCAAAATATATTTTGGTTAATGGGATGAACTATTTTAAGCAAACAGTAATATAATGCAATTTATTAAAGGCAGTATAAGATCCCTGGTTATTAAATTACCCTCTCCAACTCAATACATTGTTCCAGTTGTGGGTATGCTGATATATCTTGGCGCTACAAATTCATTGATGGATTTTTGCTCCTCTTTAAGGGGCTTAATATTTGATATGTATGTTATTTCTTACTGAGCCATAATCCGTCCATTAGTTTCAGTTGCTGAGTCTGTACCAGGAAGAGCATTGCTTAAAGGAGGGCTGAAGAACCTTTGTCCCCTCTTGTATTTGATACACCAGCTTCCAGATTCCTAGGGTGCCAAAATACTCATCCAGCTGGGTTTGCTTTTGGTTTTAGAGGTGCCATCCAGTGCTCATATGGATCATTTTCTGGTCTGGATTCCAAATGTTTCTGGCCCTCATGCAACTGGAGATATAACACAAAAAGTGAACTCAGTGGTTTGACTGGTTGGTCATGAGAAGCAAGGCTTTCCATGTCATAAGCCAATGTATGAAGCCACCCTCAGTTTCAGGTCTGATTTAAGCAAATACAATCCTGTATATAAACAGCTAGAATGTGTTTTCCAAAATCAGTTTGCAGGGATCACGTTCATGGAGAACAAGGGTCTCAATGGCTATCATTATGGATGCCTAAGAACAACCTCCGGGTTGGAGAGATAGGTGGGATATCTCAATGCCATTTGCATGAAATCGCAAGCAGGTGAAGACATTCTGCTTGTGAATACCCTGAAGCAAATGGTGAGCCAAAGAATGCTGGACTGGAAGGGCTGTGGCCTGTTCCAGCAAGGCTGTTCTTATGGAGCCCTGCACTGTTTCTGTGCAAATGATGCATAGAAAGCAGTTAACACATAGCAAGGAATGTTGGCTGGAGAATTATAGAAACTGTGACCCCACAGATAGGGAACTTTTCCTGCTTTAATGGGAAGTTGGATGCCTCTTGTGGTTTTCGACACTGAGAAGGAATTCATTCTGATATGTTTGTCTTCATATGGCTTTTTGACCTGCTTACTGAATTAAAGGTGTCTTTGTTGTTGTTCTGAGCTGTCAAGTCACCCAGACTTACCGTGACCCCATGAATGAGCAATCTCCAAAATGTCCTGTCCTTAGCTGCCCTGCCCCAGCATTTATAATCTCAAAGCTGTGTTTTAATCTAGGGAGTTAGTACACCTTGTATTTTATCTTCTTTTCCTGCTGTCTTCCAAATTGCCCAGCATTATTGTCTTCTGCAGAATCTTGCCTTCTCATGATAGGCCACATAGGGACACCTCTGTTTCAACATTTTTGCATCCAGAGATAGTTCAGGCTTGATTTGATCTGGGGGACCCCTTGTTCATCTTTCTGGCAGCCTTGCACCTTAATAAAGCTGGCTGGGTAGCTCAGTGGTTTATGTATCTGGCCCTCTGTAGGGAGTTCATTTCCCCACTGTACCTTCTAAGAGAACAGCCAGCCTGTATAGTCATGGGCAAGGTGCACCATCCAGAGTGCGAAGAAGAAGGCAATGGGAAACTTCTGAGTATTCTCTACTTAGAAACCCCTGGAAGTGGTTACGAAAATAAGATACGAAATAGGGCCTTTTTGCAATTGCCCCACACCTTTTGAATAATCCCCCACCTGAAATATGACTGGCCTCCTCTCTGGAATCTTTCAAAAGATCATTGAAAACTTTGATGTCATTGCAGGGATTCCTTCAAACTGGGAGATAACTTCAGCACTTTACCCAATAAACTGAATTGATTTGATGATTTTTATACTGCCTAGTTACCATTATTGTACTGTGTTTTATGTTTGCTACCAAAACGTCAATAGGAGAGAACACATCTGAGTGCCCCTTCCCATCAGGAAAGACTGCAAAGAAAAAATAAGACACAGGTGGAAAACACCAGGCATTATCTCCTTTCTTGTGTTCATTAGTTTTATTTTATTTGTTGCATTTTGATTATATTGTAATTTATTATAATCCAGCCTATCAATTCTTTTAAAAAAATTATCCCACTTTCACACAAAGCTGAGATCCATAGTCCTTTATGAGATAACAGGTACAATTAAAACCATGCAACTGCATCTATAGTTAAGACTGTTCAATGTATGCAAGGTTTAGACAAATCATAACTCCAATGAACAGGAAAAGGGGGAGATATCAAGGCATTTTCTTCACACTGAGACACAGTAGCTGATCAAGGCATACCTAAGGTTATTGCTTCAGATATTAAGTTTGGCTTTGAAAATAACAAACTTTCCTTTCCTTTATAATGTGTAATTAAGAACTGCAAACCGCCCAGAGACTGCGTGAAGTGGTATGGGATGGTACATAAGAAGTACACTTTATTTTTATTTTTATTTTTATTCTTTGCAACTAGCATCCATTACCCCATATTATAGACACATGTCTTTATTTTGAAAGAGGTCTTCAATTATACTTTAGTTTACATGACAAACTCTGAATAGAGGCAACATGAGCTTAGTCATACTTCCTTGAAAGGAATTAGATAAAGATGAGGGGGAGTTACTGATACACGTGCTAGTTTTCTTCCCCGTTTTCACAAATGAGCCATTCCTGTGAAGTTTTTGCAAACCCAGGAACAAAGGAAATGGGATTTTCAGAGGTGTTAATGAGAAGTGGTGATGGGACCACCAGGACCCAAGGTGGTGTGAGCATGTTTCATAAATTACTGCAAAACACCTGGGGTAGCAATTATTCTTCTTACAATTCAGTGCTGATGTTTCTTCGTTTCTGACCCTATTAGCCACTGTGGTGCTTGGTCCTTGTGGCAAGCCACAACTAATGCCTTTATCCCACGGCCGAAGAACTAGCTAATAATAAAAGCTGGTTTCGCTCCAGTAATGGCCACATGGTTGAAATTAGAAGCCGATTTTAGCAGTCATGGGATAGTGGCCTAAGACCCTTCCTCCCCCAAGATGAGTGTAGAACACTGTGTTTGATACATTTGAAAAGGAACATGTTATACTAATTGTTTGGTGTTTTCACATGTACAAGCAATCCTTGTGCTACACGTTATTAATGTGTTGCATTACCAACAAATCAGAATAACATGCAGTAATACCCTGCCTATCACAGGGGTTAGGGACCCGACCTGACCCGCGATAATGGAAAATCCATGATATGCGAATGCTGGGTTGAGTCAGGATTGGGGAGCATATTTGGGGCCTTCTATACTTAAAGTACCTGAGGCCTGGTGCTGCCCCGAACGGGCCTCCAACAGGCTTCCCAGGCCTGTCAGTGGTCCCAGCAATAGTTTTGGGCAATCTAAAAGTCACTTCTGGTTTGCCAGAAACCACTTATGGGGTCTCCAACAGGCTCGAGAAGCCTGTTGGAGGCCCATTCGGGCAGTGCCAGGCCTGGGGTAAGTGCAGGAGTCCACAAATGGGCCCATGCAGCTTACCCCAGGAGTCCTTTGTTTCATATACTGTGGTCCCATGATATACTGGGACCACAGTTTATGAAACACAAAATGATGGGGGACGATTGTAATACATTTCTTACTTGGTCAGTCTTGGTATTGCCTCTTGGAAATATTTGGGACCAAAGATGTCGTGAACTGCTGAATGCCTATTGTGGGAAACAAACTGTGATGAACCACCATCTCTGAAAATGAAAAATTCCTGACAAATGTTTTCAAAGGTCAGTGCAAGTTAGGGGTTTGCTTTCTTTTTCTTTTTCTTTTATTTGTTTTCAATATCCTTTCTTATTTTTCAAACCATTTCTAGTTGTGGGGCAGCTAGTCAAGTGTGTATATGGCTACAAATTGTACTTTATTGTAGTCACATTAAAAATGCAAAATAAAGCTCAGTTGTTAGTCCCAAGCAGAGCAGATTCTGCAGCAAGGTACCTAAACCATGGTGTGGACGTGGATTTCTAGCCAAATTCTTTTGTGAGTTTTGGCATTTTGTGGGTACGGTATGTAGTCTATGGGACCCCAGAATGAATCATCTGAGTTCCCATTATTTTTATGGGGAAATTGCTTTGATTTGCAAGCATGTTTCCGGAACAAATTATGCTCGTAAAGCAAGGTATTACAGTAGTTCTCTCTCAGTTCTGCTGGAATCACATTAAAGGATTGTATACTTTGAATGGGGAGAGAGTTCTAGATATTAGTAGCATTGCAAATTTTGCTCTCCTATACAATGTTTTCTAAAATATTTTGACAGAGGTTACTTCAGCTTTTTAGAAATGTCATTAGCCAAAACACAATTAGGTTTCCAAAATGAAAATGCAGTCTTCAAATTTGGTGGCTTGCAAGATAACCAGAAGTAGTGTCTAACTGCCAAAATGGAAATTTTGCTAACAATGCTATCAGCATCTCCTTTAAAAAAAATTATTACAGCACTTTGCTAGACTCCAAGGGAGGCCTTTCTGCTTTGACAACAGCATCATATGGTCCACTGATTAGAGTGCTTTTGTGTTAGCTAGAAGCTATTCTGCCTAAATTGAATATTGGAATTGCTGTTTTCTTTTTCCAGAAAAAAAAGAATACCAAAAACATATTAACACCTTAAAGACTAAGGGCTATATTTTAATGTGAGCTTTTCTGGGCAAGTCCACTTCTTCAGTGACATGCTAGCCCAGGCTAACATGGCTACCTGTTTTCACTGATATTGATTTTCCTTTTGGATCCTTTAGTCTTCAAATTTTTTCCTTGCAAAAATGATGATCTTTTAATGCAAAAAATTCATCTTCCTTCTCTGCTCGTTCTCCTTTTCTTTCTCATCGCCCTGCATATGATAATGTGGATTTCTTCACAATTACTATCCCCCAAACCATACTTTTCCATATAGTGTGTATAGGATCCTACCCCTCCAACATCTTAGATAGTGCTATTTGGGGCTAAAATGGGAAAGAGTGCTCTTCTTTCAGTCTGACCCCCAACCTACTCAAAGCTACTTCCTGAAGTGAAAAAAAACCTGCAAGTCACCACAAAGCATACAATCTTAGCTCACTGTGTGAAACATCTATTAAAAAGTGGTCCTTACCTCTGATAGATGCTGAAAATCTCTTCTCACACATTCTAAGCTTAAGCTCCAATACTGCTTACTGAGACAATGTCGTGATAAATCTATGCAGCAAATGAAGTTAATGTCTGTCTGAATTTATGTCTTTAATAAATGAATGTTTTTGTAGTTTGAATAGCTGAACTATTTAAAGCACATCCGCCCTGCCATCAAGCACCAGCACCAGCCCCTGTATCTGAGAGTTCAAAAAGAATATTGTTAGAAGCCTTCAAATAGATAGAATATTGTATTAATATTCCTTAATAAAGAATGCCAAATCTGCTCTCCTAAGAAGCAGCTGTTCTTTCATATATTGCGCATATTCTGGTACTGTAATTTGGAACTGTATTTTGCCCTTTTATAAATATTAGATATTGCTGGTGATAGTGAGCTTGCAGTCCAGAGGTTACACAAAAATACACACATAGTCCATCAAACCATTTTGGCTAAGGTGTGAACACTTCCTACTGAAATCAGTGGCAGTTGCATGTTTATTTGCTTGTATCCTGTAGTTTCTTTGAGTGGTGACGAGCGATAGAAATGAACCACTAGTTGCTATTTGAATATTCTGTACTTGATTTTTTTTTGTCTATTTCAATTCCCGTTTGAGAAATAGAGAAAATTTTGCTCTTGTACATAATGAGTAGGTTTTCATTGTGCCAAATAATATGTACAGTTCAAAAACTGTGTGAAATAGCATGTGAAATAGTTTATGGTAAAAGATAAGAGTCCTAGTGGTGATGATGGGAGTGATTGTGGTTCCCGTTTTATCCTGAAAATAGGAAGCTCTATAACTCTTCCTTATTACAACCGTTGCAGGCCAAAATAAAAAAAAAGACACAAAACACGTGTCACCTTAAAGACTAAATTTCATATTTTAATGTAATGTTTCATGAACATGTCCACTTCTTCAGAAGAAGTGAACGTGCCCATGAAACATTACATTAAAATATGAAAGTTAGTCTTTAAGGTGCCACATGTTTTGTGTCTTATTTTTTATTTTTGCCTGCAATTCTTGAAAGGACTAACATGGCTACTCTCTCTGAAACGTATTACAACCCTATGAAGAAGGTAAATGTTAGAAATTGTGATTGGCTCAAGTTCCTCCAGTGAATTTTATGACTGAGAGGAAATCTCCTTTGACTTCTGCAACCCACTACATGTTACTCTCTACAGACATGCTTGATGATGACCATTCTGCTTTCTTAATTCCATTTACTGGCATCACATTTCTAAGCAAGAGCTGAACACTTCGGAACATTAATAAAATTAAAAAGAAAACAAAGTGATGCACTGATGAATCTTGTGATAATGATGAAGACTGGAAACATCGTAGCTGACCTTGATATACTTTCTGCCTTTACTGCATGATGGAACTCATATATGGTTGCGTAGTTTGGATACTCCAAGTACTATTTAGATGTTGCTTAGTAACGATGTAATGCTCATGCAGTGCATTGCTGCTATCCATTGACTGAGGTCATGATGTTTCATGCCTTAAGAGGACACATCTGTTATTGTTAATGGGATGAGCAGTGGTAGGATGTGCACTCATGAAGGCCAGTTCCAGTCCTTTGGAAAGGATTTCTTTAATTACAGCTAAAATCAGTAGATGTTTTCACAATCTGTGAAGAGAATGTTTCTATGCAAAGGGAATGCTGCAGTCATTATGTGTTTTTATTACGACCTTCTTTGCTTATACTGTGCATTCTATTCAGTTGGAAAGTTCAACTTTGATTTATAAGGTAGACATCATAGAGTTCAGTTTTAAGGATACAAAGCACTAATTTGACTATAAATAAAAATAATAAGTAAAAGCATAATTGGCCTAGAAGGTAGTTCAGTATTACCTTTAAACTAGTTCAGTATTACCTTTAAACAGTAATTGCATGCTGTTGTTTGTGATCACCTGTGAAAGAAAATTTGTTAAATTCCTTATTATTGGTGATTTTAGCTAGCTCAACAGGAGAAAACACTTTGAGGACAAATGTTAAAACCTTGCACGATTCCTTACCTACAGTTGAGAGTGTGATAATGATGTATTCCCTCCTTTCTTTCTCTCATGTGTGTGTATGTGTGTGTGTGTGTGTGTGTGTGTGTGTGTGTGTCTATGTCTCTGTGTGTAATGTATTTCTAGCATTGAAAAGCAAAGCATATTCACCACCCACACCACCACCAGCAATGAGTATAGAAGGACTGGCTGATTATTAGGATAATTACAAGCAATATAGCATTTCAGATTATTAAATAAACCAGCAGTCATTCTAGTTTTAGATATTGCACACAATGTATAAGGTGTTCAGTTTTACACAATTAGGTAGTACTGCTCAGGAATAGACAGCAAAACATAATTTTTACCAATGGAAGAAGTTCACTGAAAACCATCAGAAATTACTCATCATTCTGTCTTAAGAGAGAAATATGGCTATTCCTGGTATTTGCTTGCATGTATGAAACAAGGGATAATTTAATCTCTGTGATGAGAGATGCTTGGTCATACACCAATTAATCTGGGAATTAAAATGTGCATTTAAATATAAATTTCTAATAAAGGCACCTCTACTTCCAAACTGAAATACATGTGCTATGCTAAATGTGCTATGCAGTGGTTTTGTGGCTGACATCAGTGTTTAAAAATGAGACCATGTGCCTGCATATGGCTGCTTACTTTTGTCTAATTACGTTCAGCGCAAAGTGGCTCATAGTACATGCCATTTATGTTCACAGCAGTGTTCAATCTCCCAGAGTATGTCTGTATTCATTAAAAAGCATATTCTTCTTCCTAAAATGGCTTTTAAAATCAACAAAAAGCTGTCCAAAATTGCTGAGTTTCATGAAGTTCAGAGCTGTATGTTCTCTCTCTCTCTCTCTCTCTCTCTCTCTCTCTCTCTCTCTCTCTCTCTCTCTCTCATAGTGTTTTATGAGTTTAGAGTTTTTATCTCCATGAAAATGGAAACATTAAACTTGATGAAAGTTAATGACAAAGAATAATGAGATCCACTGGCTATTGTGTAAGGAACTCTACATTTCTCTTGATATCTCAACAACTATATCTAGGGGTGTAAACATATGTAGAACTTGAATCAATTAGGGTGACATTTTGTTAATTTTCACCTCAAAGCTCTTTATAACTCATGGTCATATCATAGTGTTATGTTTATTTTCCCCTTGCACAGAAATGTGTCTTTTTTGTATACCTTTTACAATGAATATATTAATAGTGTGCATGAACGGCTGGGTAGGCCAGTGGCTTAGGTCTCTGGCTACAGAATCAGAGGTTGGGAGTTCAATTCCTCACTGTGCCTCCATGAGAGGAGCTGGTCTCAGATGATCCATAGGGTCCCTTCCAGCTCTGCAGTTCAAAGACTATTACAGTCACCCCCTGCCATTTCGCGGTTCTGGTACTGCGGCCCCTCTATATCGCGGGATCGCAGTACCTGCGGGGGGGCAGCGGGGAGCGATCGCATCGCTCCCCGCCACCCCCCAGATCCATCCGGGAGGCCTCGGAGCCGCACGGAGGGGCAGCGGGGAGTGATTGCTTCACTCCCCCCGCCCCCCCGCCCCTCTGATCGACCCACCCCCACCCGACCCGCTTCCGCATATTGCGGATTTTCATGTATTGCGGGTCAGGTGGGTGCCTAACGCCCGTGATAGGCGGGGGGGGGGGTTACTGTATTATTATTCCTGAAATGTACAGTGGTACCTTGTATAAAGTAATTAATTCATTCCAAATGAAATTATGTTAAGCAGATTTTCCTTTATACAAATTTACCATAGGAATGCAGTGAAAACAGAGTACTGTAATCCTTAATCGCAAATATTTTATGTTGTACAGATTCGCTCCATAGACGATTCTGTTAAGCAAATTTCCCTTATCTCTAGAATTTTTTATGTTGTACAGATTTTATGTTATGCAAACTGTTTGTTATACAAGGGTCCACTGTAATCCTTTTTTCCTTCATCAAATAAAGTGTGGCTATGTGCATTGTTTTAACACATTTGGATTTTTGCAACACATCTTATTGTGTGGTTTGCATAGTAATCTCAATCTAGACTCAAGGTCACAGATTGAGTTTGGACCCTGTTATGTTTCACGTTCTGTCGATCTGCAGTGTCTCTGAATGGCCTGAGGTTGTAAAGGTGATACAATTCTATGTTCAGTAGAGCAAGGAGAAAATGAATGATTAAAAAACTAGAATCAGCGGTCCAGGCAGAACCAGGAAGATAAAGTGTGACCTCTAGTGATTGCAGTACTATAGTTCTTAAACAAGGTTAAGCTGGCCATTACTGACTGGGACTCTGTCCTAACTAGCTGTTCGCTTCTAATTGACAGGTTAGATTTTGAAGTTCAGGGTTGACTGTCAACTCAAAATATAATCCATTCCCATTATTTTAACTCAGACTTCAATTAAAAAATAAAGATCTCTTCCTCCTCCTCCTCCTCCTCCTCCTCTTCTTCTTCTGCTGCTGCTGTGTGGGTCATCTAGTCACCTCTGACTCACAGTGACCCTGTTGAGCTAGAAGGAATGAGGAGTGGTTGGTTAGCGGTTCAAAAGTTATTGAAAAAGGCAACATTCTGGGTAGTGGAGGCAGCAGCGAGGGAGGAAGTGGAAATCCTGCCTGCCAATTGCTGCACATGCCAGAGGCAAGAATTACACATATTTCCATGAATAATTTTTCTCACTCCGTCCACTAGGGAATTCCTGTGAATAAATTCAGGTTGTTATGGTTACAAGAAGTGGTTGTACTCCCCATGGATTGGAACAAATAGCTGTTGTTTGAGCTGTTGTTTTGAGGGCTATATGCTGTATATTCTTCCAAAGCCTAATCGGATTCCTTGGAAAAGTAATCGTTTCTCAATTCCAAAAGTTTAAAAACAACATGTCCCTGAATGAGTTCTACTGCAGAAAACTGAACAATGTCCCTAAGTAACAATAGGTTGCTTTTTAAAACACAATACAGTACTGTAATTAAATAAAAATCAATGTGTTTTTTTTTCAGTGAAACAGTTGAATGTTCTGGAGCTTTTAGGCATGTTGTTTGTAAAATAAGCCACTTTTATGTAATGTGTACCTTGCAACAGTGGCAAGTCTGTTACTCTAGCAGTTTAATGGGACCGTGTAGCCCCATCTCTAGGAGTGCTGCTGCAAATAGTATGAACAAACAAATTCCTCAGCTAGTTCAGGTATACCCAAATGTTGGCCTTCCTGATGTTTTGGACCACAATTCCCAGAATTCTAAGCTTAGGATTGCCAATGACAAAGGACTGTGGGAGTTGTGGTCCAAAACATCTGGAGGTCCAAAGTTTGGACATGCCTGAGCTAGTTGCTTTACTTAGGTCAGGCATGTCCAAACTTTGGCCCTCCAGATGTTTTGGATCACAACTCCCACAGTCCTTTGCGATTGGAAATACAAGTTTGGAATTCTGGGAGTTGTGGTCCAAAACATCAGGCGAGCCTAAGTTTGGGCATGCCTGACTTAGCTGCTTTGACTTACATCTGTCAGGTGATTTAGCACATGAACAAAACTTCTCAGAAGCAAGGCTTGTTGACAGATGAACTTCCGAAACTTCCTGGTTACTTTGATCACTGAATGAAAACAAACCTTGTTCAAGGATACTTATTGCAAGCACAATTTTTGTGTGACTTTCCTGTCATTATCCCTGTAGGTAACTGTCTGGGATCTTACCAGTAATCTTTAGTTTCCTGAATTAGAACAGGGATGTTCAAATGTAATAATAGTGATAAAGTGGCATGAACAAATTCGTACATTTCAGTCCATTCCTCAGCAGTAAATATATAGCCCCTGCCACAACTCTTGTACTAAGCCAGCATGTGTGTATGTATACCTTTGACAATCATACAGGGGCCCTTTAGGAGGAGCAGATTGAAATTTATGAATTTGCTCACATTTTGCAACAGGATTGTGGCCAGTGTATTGAAGCTTTTGCGTTTAATCATAATTGCTATCAGCAACTACTACATTTGCATTGCCATTTGATCAGGTGGAGATTTTTTTCTTCCACAACAACAGTTAAGCTTAGTGTGCAAAGGGACAAATTATCTAGCTAAGCTTGCCTTAAGTAACTAAACACTTCACCCATCTGGACCAAGAACATACAGACAAAAGAAGGGCACCTTATGCTAAGTCGTACCATTGATCCGTCTAGCTTGTGACTGTATGCAATGAACGGCATTGGTTTTTCAGAATTTCAGATGATAATATTTTTCCAGCCCTAGCTATCCAGAGGTTCTTGGGGCTGAACCTGGGACTTGAGTCATCTTCATAGTAGATGGCCAGCATATTGCTGCATTTGATAGTCTTAAATAAGGAACATCCCTCCATTATGATAAAATGTATCAGTGAACACAAGTACAAGCAAAATTAGCACCAACACTTTCTTTGCCAGTCATTCTCCTTATGCCCAGAAGGACTATTTATTTGCTGCTTTGAAAAGATGAGCTGAACTCAGTCTCTTTTTGCAGCAGACTGTGCTTCAGTACATTTATTGGGTCTTTAGGCCATCCCCTCAAGAGATCTAAATGGTTTAAAATGGGCATGATGACCTGCATGACAAGTTAAGGTGAAGGCAGGTCAAGGGAAGAATACTAGCACATATACCATTGCTCACGTAGTAACCTGAAATGAACTCATAGTTTTTCTCTGTCCTGGCAAGGGTTCCTGATAAGCTCATAATTTATGAAGCATGGACCAACCACATTCTACTCTTTGTGCATCAGGATACCATGTCTATAGGGTATATCTAAGTTGTCTTGTATCATTAAAAGACAACATTTGAAGCTAAAAACACTTACACAAATATTTAAAAGGAGCAAACAAATGTTACTCTGAGAAATGGTAAACAAAAGCAATACTAAAATTACATTCAAACTAGGAAGGCATAACAATTAATTTAAAAATCTCTCTCCAGCAGCCAGTCACTTGAGGGAAATCTTGCCTAGAGAGAAAGGCCTTTGCTTCCTTGAGGAAGGACAGCCAAGATGGGACCCACCCGGCCACTTGTGGGGGAGAGTCCCAATGTCTGGGAGCAGAGCCCACCATAATGCATCTGTGAGGGTGATGGGTCCAAGAGACAGGTCTCTCATGATCTTAACAACTGGATGGGCTCATAAAGGGAGATGGAGTCCTTGAGCTAGCTTGGACCCAAGCTGTTTAGGGCTTTATAGCTTAATATCAACACTTTGAAGTATGCTTGGAAATGGATCGTCACCTAGTGGACTTGCTGTAACAGAGGCGTTACAGTCAGCAGTCTGGTTGCTCCATTTTGGACCCACTGAAGTTTCCTTATGCTTCCATAGGTAGCCCCACAATACTTGATGTTATAGTAGGCCCGCTGAATCAATGGAACTTAAGGGAAATGACTCATCCAATCCCTACTGATTCAGTGAGCCTTCCTTAATTGGCTTACTATGCAGACCAACATAATTTCATCCACTGAATGATAACAGGCATTTTTTAATCTACTGTGAAACCTATTGTGGCCCTAATAGGGTATTTGGAGTATGTGAGATATTCAAAGAGTGGCTTGCCATTGGCACCTCTCCTTGAGATTTTACTCTTGAGAGGTGATACGAACTCAGGTCTCTGGAGTCCTAGATATTACCTGAGCATTGTAATGAAACCGTAATTAATTAACTAGGATGTTTGGTGGTTCATCAAAAAATGTGACAGTCCTGCTGCTTTTCTTCCCAAGGCTTGGAAGGGTGCTCTTGCGTAGAGTAAGGCCGTTACTTCACGAGCTGCTCGCTTCGCGGCTAGCCTTTTTTTCTGTCCGAATCGATCGTTTTAGTCCGCACGCCCCTCCTTTTTGGCTGCGATGCCACCCCGACCACGCCCCCTTTACCATGCTCCAACCGGGGCAAGTGGTGCCCCTGCCAGTTGCCGGGAATCTTTTCGCTTCGCATCTCGCTTCGCTCCCAACGTGGCGTGTGGTCTCGGTTTTTGGCTTTTATTTCAAGTTTTTTAAAAAAATATTCAAACAGGGATATCGATGCATCGCTATATCGTTTCATCGCTTTGCGCTGTTACTTCCTCGCTCGAGTAGCGGCGGCGGCGGCGGCGGCGTTGGGAGCAGGAGGAGCCGCTGCCGCCTCGCCCGGCCAGAGCAGGGCACCCGGGGCAAGCAGCGTGCAAGCGACGGAGGGCGGGCGGCTGTGCCATGTGGGGCTCCCCCCGAGTAGCGGTGGCGGCGGGGGGGTTGCCAATGATGCCAGGAAACAGTTGAAATCAGTAGAGCCATTGCAACTGACAGTCCAGTATCGATGCATCAATACGCCGTCGGTAGGAATTTTTTTAAAGGACGGATGGGAAATAACGAACGTTGAAAAGTGGCATGCGAATGCGAAGGGAGCACGTGAGGTTGTGCTCGAATCGGTCCTAAAACTGCAGCTCGTGAGTACTGAGAAACAGGGGCGGGAGCGAAGCGAGAACACGTGACCGCCACATGACCGCCTCCGAATTCAAATCGAAGGCAATATCGCTGCGGAGCGCCGCGCCTCGTGAAGTAAGGTGGTAGGACTTAAGAAGAGGTGGTAGGACTGATATTTCAGCTTCCAAAGTGGTAGCAAACCTTGAAAGTGTTTTAAGACAATTCTACTACAGTACCACCCATTTAGATCCTAATCTAGGGATGCTCTGTTGTTCTATTTTGTTTCTCTCTCTCTCTGTAGTGCTTGCCAGAACAGTTATTTTTTTTCCTTTCGTACTGCAAAGTGTGTTTTTTTCAATGTTATTTTACATCATAGCCCTTTAAATGTGAATTGTGTGCATTTCTGGTGTTTCCCATGTGGTGGAACAGTTTCTCAGAGACATTGTTGGTAGCAGTGCACTAGCTTCTTTTTGCAGTGACAGCAGCCGTTACCTATCTCTTGCTGTCATTACTCTTCCTGTTGTTTTCAAAGCACAGGAGAAATCATTTAAATCAGTAGCAACCTGCCCAGTGACACCTGGTCTATAGGAACTTGTCCAGGGAGAACTAGTCTGCAGGAGTCTGTCCCATGAAACTGAATTAATAGGAACCTGTGGGCTGAGTTAAAAAAAAAAGACATCTGTTTCTGCAGTCCTCTGGTTATTTAGGGTGCTTTAGGACATGAAGCAGAAGATGGTTGTCTGCTTGTTGCAGGGGCTCGACGTAGGCACCCCTTTCCCCCCTCCTATACTTTTCCTGGATACAGTTTTCACACACATGCCTAGGCAGAGTTGGCACTGATAAAGAATTTTTAAGGTGCTTGATCAGTCAGTTGTATAGTCACATTTCTGTCTTCCTCTCAAGAGAAAAGTTATTTCTTCTTCCATAGTTTAGATAATTTTAATTCAACTACTTGAAGAAGTCAGGCACACAGTGTTACTTGTGGTGATTCTTTAAACTACATATTTACACTGGCGCCTTGGACTGCAGTTCTGTCATGGGTTCATTTATTTTTTCATTTTGAACCAATGACATGCAACATATGGCAGTGTCTGTATTAGATTAGAAAAGGGAAAGGGGTTGAGGAACAATCCAAGTACCTGTTTGATGTGTTGGAGTTAGGATTGTTTATTTGTTTGTTTGTTTGTTTATGTACTGCCCCGTTAGTGCAAAACTGTACACTGTTTTGGGTGGTTTACAACATTATAAAATAGAACACAACAAGAACAATGAAACTACAGTAATACCTCGGATAAAGAATGCCTCTGATAACAATTTTTTTGGACAACAAATAGAAATTTCTGGGTATAGGCTGCCTCGGATAACAAACGGTTCATAATGCCTTGCAAAAAAAAGTGTACACAGGAATCAGGATGTATTGCACCCCCTGTAGTTTGTGGAGGGGTGGAAGGAGTTAGAGCGGGTTTTTTTTTAGCCATTCTGTTTTGTTGAAGGATTTGGACCTTTCAAACTTGGAAAGGTAGGGAGCTAGCTTTTATTAATCTTTGCACTGCTTTTATTTGCATTTTGGTGAGAAAAGGCTGGGGTAGTCATGCTGCTTTCTTCTGTCCATGTTTGCAGTTTTTTCCATTGCTCTGCAGGCAAGAACAGGCTGGATTTCTCTTGCTGCTTATGTTTGTCTGTTTGCATTTTGCCCATTGCATCTTGGGTAGGAATAGGCTGGGATAGTCTTGCTAGTTTCTCTTATCCATGTTTGCATTGCACTGCAGGGGAGGTGTTTTGGAGGGGGTGTTCCAGCACTGCAGGCCTTTAAAGTGCACTTTATAAGGAGGTCTGGAAACATGCACACGCACGCACAAGCACATGCATGCACGCGTGCACACACACACACAGAGGTTTTTTTGCATTTTGTCAGACCTCCCATTCATTTCAGTGGGGAACTACATTTTGGATAACAATTTTTTCGGATAACAAATTGCCTCTGAGAATGAATTAAATTCGTTATCAGAGGCACCACTGTATAGCTAAACACAGTCAGAGAAATAAAACAAATTATTGTAAGGAGGAGTGTTGTCCAGTAGAAGGCAGAGCATGAGGCATGGGATCGGTCAGGGTTGCAATGAACAGTCTCTCTGAAAAGCAACATTTCCCAAAGCCTCTGAAACATTGGGAGGGAGGGAGCCAGGCACAACTCCACTGGGAGATGGTTCCAAGGAGTCTGTGCCACAGCAAGGAAGACCCTGCTTCTGTTAGATCAGTGGTTCTCAACCTTCCTAGTGCCGCAGCCCTTTAATACAGTTCCTCATGTTGTGGTGACCTCTTGCCCTGCTTGGAAGAGGCCACAAGCCCCCTTTGGCAGGCCGCTGCCACAGGTGCCATAGAGAGCTTCCCTCTACAGGCAACGTCAGCCAATTGCAGCCTCCAGTGCCATTGACTGACATCCCCTCCAACCTTTCACAAGCTGTAACTCACTCTTCTCCCCTTCCTCCACCTCCTCCTCCAGGCCCAAGCTGTTTGTGCCCTTTTCTTCACTGGCTCATGGTGACCCCTGTGAAATGGTCATTTGACCCCCAAAGGGATCCCGACCCCCCAGGTTGGGAACCACTGTGGTAGATGACTTCCTGGCCTCCTTTGTAGTGGCCACCTGGAGAAGCATTGCTTGGAAGAATCTGGTGAATTAGGCAGATGACTTTTGGAAAGGTGTTTGAATATAAGTTTTATTAACCGCCCTCAATCTGGTATCTTTCCAATGTGTTTGTATGTGCGTCCCATCTTCCCTAAGCCAACATGAGCATTGACTGTTACATCTAGAGGGCATATGGCTAGGGAGAGTTAGCCTATTTCATGAAAATTGACCCAGATTAAAGTTACACACATTTACTATAACATTAATTACAGCACTCTTCCTTGCTTTCAATGAGGCTTACTCATAAGTAAATGTAGTGATGATCCAGCTGCAAGAGGTTAGGAAACTGCTGTTCTATAGGAACATAACAAGAGCCTCCCAGCATAAAAAGACAAAGTTATAAAGAGCTGCGCATGAATGCACAGATTGTTCTTTGGCTATTTGGTCTTGCCTTTGGTTTCGTGCTGGCAAATATTATTTTGAATTTTATGCATGTTTGAGAATGAGGGTGTCTTTGCAACTTGTTGGCATCCAGTTGTCACATGACTTGAACATAAAATGCTTGATAGAAGATTGTTGAGATCCCTCCCTCTAGTAATTTATTTTTATTATCATTATTATTTCACAAAACACGAGCCACATTTGCAGCTTACTTCAGCTGTTATGCTTAGATAGCCATTGTGTGAAGTAGTAAAAAGGCTCATGGATGCTTCAAGATTCCTCCTGTTAATGCATAATATCAAAATTCAGGAAGAGAATCTTGCCCAACACCGATTTCTGTAATTCATCAGTGCAAAGGTTTGGAATGTCTGGTTTCTCAAATGTTTTTTCCTGCATGATTTCTGATAAAAGCTTCAGCCACCACGATCAGTAGTCAGGGAGGATGGGACTTGTGGTTTTAACTCCATCAACTATTGACCACAATTCAAAGTGCTGACCTTCGCCTACAAAGCACTGTACGACCTTGGTCCTAGCTACCTTAAAGATCGAATCTCACAGTATGAACTGGCTCGGGTGGTAAGGTTATCAGGAGAGGCTTTTCTCTCCGTCCTGCCTCCCTTACAGGTACGCCTTGTGGGAACCCATGAAAGGGCCTTCTCGGCTGCTGCTCCCAGACTCAGGAACTCCCTCCCACTAGAGGACAAGATTGTCCCATCTCTGCTGTCTTTCCGGAAACAGGCAAAGACCTTTCTCTTCAGGAGACTACCTAGTGTGTCTTTAAATGAATACATGGCTACACAGACTTGTGTTTATAATCACTTATAACTTTGTGCTTGTATCTCTCCTTTTGTGATTACATTGATACTATGTTATCAATTGTTAGTTATCAATAGTCAGCCACTCAAGTACTAGTGAAAGAAGTACCCCCCCCCAACGTCTTGGTTGCTCTAGGACGACAGGAGTTGGGGTTGTGGCAGGGAAAAATGAATAAATAAATAATAAATAAGCAGGAGAGATTGCATCTGCCCACCAAATCAGTCTAATCTCTCCGAAAGAGTAGGACAAATAGATTTATGGTTTGGGGTCCAAAAGGTAATTTTTCTATTCTTGGTTTTTGATAGACTCCCTACTGATGTATATAAAAAGAGCCTTTCCGTTTTTGTGGAAGTTATCCCTTGTTTAGCATTGGTTGTCAACTATGCTAATAAATAATACTCAGCTGTATCATTAGATATCTCATTCTGGACAATAATACTTTTCTCTCTGGGGCTCTGAGTAGCTGACTGGTACTGGATTGCAGACAGCCCCCTGCCTAAACAATTATTGACACCAAACACGCCATACAGCGTAGATATGGAGACAGGAACAGACACTGCAACGAGCCCAGATGCCTGCTCAGTCCAAACATCAACTCTGGTTTCATCACTGGAGGTCACAACCAAATTATCCACGTGTAAGGGGCTTGATGTTTGTCTTCTAATATTATCTATGCCATCCATTGCTAGCCGTGCTCCTCTGCATTGTGTGTACATAAACAAAACAATCATCATTGGACATAAATCGGTCATTAATAAAGTCAGTTTCAGCCTCCAAGGATACCCTGGCACAGACCTCAAAGTAACTGTAATGATTATAAAGAAGGATTTGAGAGAGAGAGCCAGCTGAAGCAGAGAGAAAGGTGAATACACACACACAGAGAGAGAGAGGCTTTTTAATATGCAGTTTTGGGAATAGCCGTAATGAAAATATTCTTCCCTTGACATAAATTTAGCCTCAGCATACTTTCTGAAAATGATCTGATTGCTAATAGCAGGATTCTACATAATCAACACTTTGATTATTCATTACAGGTGTTAACAATGGCACAACCACTTTGAAAGCCCATTACCCATGCAATTAACACCCTCTTTCCCCCCATCCCTCTTGGTCCTCACACCCCATGTCCTTTCCATATATAGATGTGTGGCCTTATAGTTATCTTCTCTGTGTTTAACGACATACTGTATATCAAGGAAAAGTCATGCCAAAATAAATCTATTCATCTTCAATCTTTTATTCTTGTCATTGTCATTATACAGTGAGCTATATTGTTTTTATTTTTGTTATGCAGCATGGAGTCAGTAAGCCTTATATCTCAATCATGCAGGGAGCAATTTATGGCGGGAGAGGAAGGCACATTGGACAATTTGACATTTTGACTAACATTGCATCTAAGAAGGAAGCAAAAGAGATAGACTGTACATTGTGTGATCAACTTTTTTAACATCAATGCAAATTACAGTTGAACGTGGTTCAAATACTAATTTTCTTATGAGTGTAATCAGGACCTAAGTCATGCTAATTCATGTTTTAGTATGCCATGTAGGGATATCTTGAACTCTTTGACGCATATGCAGATGTTTTTGGTTATACTTTCAGTTAATGGCAACTTCCCATGGAAACAATTAACACTAATTTTTATTAATTTCAAGAAATCATGGTTTGATATAGGCTTGTTTGATACAACAGTAGGTGCAAGTATTGTTAAACAAAACTTGATACAATAGTATAGTGGAACCACAGCTTGCAGCTCTACCTGGAGTTTTCTTGGTATCAAAAACTATGATGTCGTTTAAACCATGAGAGACAGAGAGAGGGAGGGAGGGAGAGAGAGAGAGAGAGAGAGAGAGAGAGCACTTCCCTGCTCCCCCTGAGGTTACCTGCAGTCCACAGAGCAGCTGGAAGAGAAATGGATTTTTCAAGGAACATATATTGTTGCATGCTCACCCTGGTGCTACAGAAACTGTCTTACGGCATTTTGGTCTTGAACGGACAATGAAAAGCCATTAGCAAAACATCTGAATTGTCGCCAAGAAACAATCCAGCTGTCTAACTCATTAAGCAGGTAGGCATGATGGCTGGTCCAGTCCTGATGAGCACCCCTCCTTCCATATTTACCCCTACATTTTTGCTTCTGAACTCCTGATGAGGCTTAGCTATGCTGGAAGAGGTGTGGGCCAAGTCGATGGCTCATTCCTGCTCATTCTGACTTCTGCATGTTGATCTAAAATAGATGGGCAACTTTTGGGGGATGGAGGTCTGTACTGTCCATCCTGCTCGTTGGGGTTTGCACACTTCTGCTGTGGCAGCAGCAGCCAGCATACTTGCCACAGAAATTTGACAGAAAACAAAAAAACAAAAAATACTGTTCTGCCATAGCAAACCAGTCAAGGGCTCTGCCAGCAGCAATTATATACGGGCACACT
The DNA here is from genome assembly GCA_023846285.1 of Phrynocephalus versicolor. Classification (NCBI taxonomy): domain Eukaryota; kingdom Metazoa; phylum Chordata; class Lepidosauria; order Squamata; family Agamidae; genus Phrynocephalus; species Phrynocephalus versicolor. The sequence goes on from JAHTLZ010000129.1 coordinate 61,994,934, forward strand.
GTGGGAGTTAATTGTCTTATGTTGATGAGGAATCACTGTGTGTCTTTAGATCACCATAGGACAGTGATGGCAAACCTATGGCACGGGTGCCAAAGGTGGCACTCGGAGCCCTTTCTGTGCCCCTTCATAGCCACCTGGATATAGGTTAAATTGCTGTATTGGCACTTTGCAAAAAAAAAAAAAAATAGTGGGTTTTGAATTGCAGTTTGGGCACTCGGTCTCTAAAAGGTTTGCCATCACTGTCATAGGATGTCAAGGCTCCCTGTGTGCCTTTAATAGTTTTGTTAAACAGAAAGTCTTGGCAGAAGTGTCACATTTCATACAAGAGAGAGAAAAGATGTAGTTTGCCCCTTTCCCTCTCCTTCTTTTCATCTGGTGAGCTGAGGACCTACTAACTTAAAGAAAAGGAAGTTTCTAAGAAGAGTTTGCAGTTTCAGCTTCTGTGGGGCTGAAGCAGCCCAACTGGAGTGCCTTCTTCCAGATCTCTACTTTGAACTCATTCGAGTTCTGTAGACGGGACTACACGTAAAAGTCCATAAGGCTGTGTTCACGGAGCTGAAATGTCTCTCCAGTGGCTTTTATTGATGTTGATGTTGCTTTGGGGGTTCAGACAACACACCTTCCATTTCTTGCTGCCCATCTGTGCTTTACCTGTCTCAAACCCCGCTCATAGGATTGACTGACACAGATAAGCCAAGAAACCAATTTGAGAAGGAAATGCTGAAAGGGATGGGGACGGCGAACATGAAATGGCCAACATGCAGTGGCCATGGAATGCTTGTTGTTTGTTTGTTTGTTCTGCTACCTATTGCGCTTCAATTTTGGTTTGTGATCCTTTGTAGGTTATGCATCCCGCCAGTGCCTCCTCTCCATCCACCCTCATTGCTGCTGCTGTTTGCTTTTCTCAGTTCTCTTCCTTTTATTTTATTTTTTGAAGCTACTTTCTGAGACAAATGTTGATGCCTTCTTATGTCTGTGGCTGCAGTGAGTCTGGCTTATAACAGTAAATGTGCCATCCTGGCCAGCTGACCAATGTAACTATCCAACAGAATGAGAGACTGGGTCAAAGAAGACACCTGCCCCTAGGAACAGTGTTTCGACAGCAATGATATTTTGTCTACACATCACCCTAGTCTTATTTATTTACATATTGGGGGAGGGAGTGAAAGAGTAATGTAAAGAAGTGTAAGGAGTATGTTTCATGACAGGATTGTGGATGGAGCATAGGAGATATTATTTTAATGTGTTGTAAGATTCAGAAAAACTGTCTTGAGCTCTCATCATCCCACATTACTCCAATGGCATCAATGTGCAATTGTACAGGAAGCTGAAAACATGAGAAATTAGAAGGGCAATTCTTTTGTGCAAACATGGCCTCAGATGCTCAGGAAGTACCAGAAGATTTTTGTTTGATCCTTTCCAGTGTGCTTTGATTGAGGCCTGAGGCATGGTATCCAATCTCTTTCACCCTTTTCCTAACAGTGAAATATATAAAGGGTGAATCTCACAGCCTTTGATATCAGTATGCAATACTCAGTTGCTCCGAAAGTTAAGTGCTCAGATGGTTTCAAATGTAGTGTGTCTCTAAGGATGTAGAAAATGCTGGCATTTACAGATGATTCTCTGATCATTTGGTAAGCGTTTTATACAGTTATGTTAGATCAAAACTGAAGAAACACTGGGATCTGGAAAGAGTTCTCTGATCCTACATGTTTTGAATTTTTTTCTCCTGAAGAAACTCTTTCTGTTGTGGGTTGAAATCTTGATTGAAACTGTTTTGAGTGGCACAAAGATGTAGCCTTCCATTTTACCCAACATTTTGATATGCCCTCACCACCAGTCAGTCAATCAACATTCCATGGCCACTGCATGTTGGCTGTTCTGCTTTCACCACTCCCATCCCTTTCAGCTCTTTCTTCCCAAACTTCTCTCTTGGCTCATCTGTGCCAGTCAGTAGCTGCCTTTTATATGTGGATAGTACAGTTGGCTGCCAAAGAACCATGTTCAGATAATTAAATCCCTGTTACTCTATAGCAAGGTCGGGCTGTCTTTACTAGTTTGTGGGGCTATTCCCTGAACCTTGGAGGACCACTGCCATAAGTACCTTCCATATACTGTATAGCCAGATTGCCATTCATTCTCCCGAAAGGGCACAAGGACCCTTTCTGAGCCTTTCTTCCCCACTACTGGACAAACTTATTGATGATGTCTGTCCCTTTCCTCCATTGTCTATGGTTGCAATTATATTAAGTTTCCAACTAGTTTTATCTGTAAGATGTTTTAAAACTTTTTCTGACACCTCTTATTTTAGGCACGGAATGCAAAAATTCTGCCCTTCTAGATGTTGCTAGAGGGCAGCTTCCATCAGCCACGGCCACGAGAGTCAGTCAGAAAGAACGCTAGATGTTGCAATCGAAGGCACTTCACACTCCCCTATTTTCAACCCCACTGCTTTACAATTTCTTGTTTAATTAAGTTGCTTTTCATTTGACTTCTTTGTACTTTGTTTTTTATTGTGTTTTTATTGCATGTCACCCTGAGACATGTTAGCCGCAGGGTAATGATTAAATCTGAGAAATAATTATTCAGTGGCTCATTTATCTATTGGTTGCAGCTGGAGCCAGCACTCTCTTCTGCTTGCTGCTATCTTCACACTTGTGTTCATGCCACAAAACCTGTCCCAAATCCTTTTGTCATGCTTTATGATAGGGATGGCAGATGTGCTGAGATGGTTTGGGAGCTGTCTTGCCACCAAATTTTCCCTTCAGGGCAAAGGTTGTAAGGCAGGATTTACTTGAGAGAATATATACATAGCTATCAAATTTGTAACTATCTTGCAGAAAGGTTATTTGGCTTTTCCAAGAAACTGTGTTGGTTTTTTGGCTCATCTCTCTTGCTCCAGGTAGATGAAAAACATATCAACTATTAAGGTTTGTTGGGGAAAGGATGAAGGAGTGTTGTACTTCAGTTATCTGGGCCTTATCTGAAGTAATGTGTACCATTAGAATGAAAGCAGTGAGACAGAGATCCATCCTTTAAACTTGAGGTGGAGAGTGTCTGCCAAAGAACCTGTTTTGTGTAAGTAGAGCTTTTTGTCACTGAAAAAAAGTTCCCTTCAAAATTGATAATCGTGCCCACAGAAGCTGTGTGGGTGTCCATTTTAACTCTACCCTCCCTCTTATGGGTTAAAATAGAATTCTGGTCACCTGATGGCCGGGGGGTGGTGGTAGAGAAGGGAGGAGCCCTGGGGGATATTTCGGTCCCTGGTCCCTCCTGTGTTGTTCACCCTTGCTTTAATCTTGCCCCTATATTTATAGGGTGCGGTGAAAATGCACTCTTTTAACACAGCACTCCTTTGATCCCACGGGAAGAAGAAAAAAACCCACTTGTGTCTGCTTGGTTAAACTAATGCCAAACACTTGAGCCAACTAGCAGCAATTAAATCATCTGGGTGGGATTCAAAAACCAGATGGAATGGTGTGCTGAAAACCTTTTTTGCGTTACCAGGATGCACGTAAATAGTGAGAAAATATTCAACTCCCAAAAGTCAGGGAGACTGTGCGGAAACAGTTTGCTGCGTGGCAATGAAAAAGAAGGGCTGTTTCCTGGTGCTTAATAACAAGTGTTGTTAAGAGACAAAGCCCACACTAATTCTGATTAACTATGGGCACAATCCGGGTAAAAGTTGTTTACCTTTTAAGCCTCCCTTGATTTTGGTAATAGTATTCTTTCTTTCTTTTTCATGGCCCATCTAGGAATGTAAGGGACAGTTTTAAAAGCACATTATTCAGATGATTACATAACCAGGGTCTCCCTTCCTCCAGTCTCCTGTAGGCTTGAGTGCAGACTTGATGCTTGGGTTTCAGTACCTGATTAGAGGCAGACTTTATTGAAAACTGCTGTAAAAGCTTCCTCTCATGGATCAGAGGAGACACATAATGCAAAGCATAGCTAGAAAGGAGCAGCTGCCCTTCATTCTTTTCTGTGCATCTCACTCATTTTTCTTTTTATTTGAAATGGGGACTTTTGCCATGGGGGTGGTCACTCTCTGAAAAAGTCGAGACAAGTGTGATGATACAGTGAGATATTAAAGCACTTGCATAACCGACAGTACATGTGGATGCAGTGGAGAGACCTCATCTGTGCCCTGGGAAGACATATGTTTAAACTTCCCTATCCTGTGTGCTATTTTTGGAGCGTAATAGAAAACCATCACGATACCAGGGTGGTATAGTGCAGGGGTGCCCAAACGTTTTGTAAGGAGGGCCAGATTTGGTGGCTGAGAATGTGACAGGGGCCGGTTGCTCTCCGACCCTGCCACCCCACTGCAAGCCCCACCCACTGACCCATAAGCCCTACCCACTGACCCCTTGCAAACCCCACCCGCAGGAAGGAAGGCGGGGACCAAGGGAGGGAGGGAGGGAGGTGGGGACCAAGGGAGGGAGGAAAGAAGGAAGGTGGGGACCAAAGGAAGCACAGGGAGCTGTGGCCACCGCAGGAGAATGTGTGGGTGAAGGAGGGGAAGGGAGGGGCAGGGCAGCCAGCCGCGGGCCACTCAGAATGTCCTGACGGGCCGGATTTGGCCCCCAGGCCGAACTTTGGGCAGGCCTGGTATAGTGGATACAGTAACAGACTGGGACTCAGGAGGCACGAGTTCAAATCCCTGTTTAGCCATGGAAACTAACTGAGAATATGGAAATTTATATCCGTTGCCCTGAAAACCCCATTAAGGTTACTATAAATTGGTTCTGGTCTGTAGACACATAGCAGGGGCATGGATACTGATAGGCAGTGAAAATTAAACAACAACTGGAGTACATGTTAAAGTATTACTATTCTGGGGCTTGGACATTAAGTTATCTTTAACCAGTAAACTTACTATTTTTTATTTTATTTTATTTTATTTTATTTTTAATATTTTAAATTTATTTATTATACTGGTTAAAATAACTTTACTAAAAACACCATTATTTAGTCAGCTGGCCTAGAGTGCCAAGCACACAGCAGGCATTCCCTCTTTGGACAGTAAATGAGATTTAATTAAAATTAATTTACAACAATTAACATTGAGGGATAACATTTCTCTTTCTGTGATACAATAAACATTGGAGTTATTTCCATAACTATTAGTTTGGATATCTCCTTACTTTGTCTTCACAGCAAGCCTGTGGTGTAGATCAAGCTGACTAGCCGAGGCCAAGAACTAGGGTGGCTTAAGGAGACCTGGCTTACAGGGCTAGCTTTAGGGGTTAATGGGAACTTGAACTCAAGTGTCCCAGTTCATCATGGTAACCGCTATACCATACAGCTCTCTAAACCATACTGTCCAGATCTCGAATGATACTGAAATACTTTCACCCTCCTGCTTTAGATTAAGTGGTCTTTTTTCATTTACAAATGTTATAAGTTGTCTCTCTGAAAGCGATCTGCCCAGCCTTAGCCCCTCTAATCTTTAACAAGACTGGCATTGTCCCTTCCACAATTATTAGTGAATGAAGCACCACAAAAATCCCATGAATTGAGCATCTCAGTTACCAAACAGTCTAGTATTGTTGTCTTTGTTGATGAGCTCAGCGACCCATTCTCTTCATGCAATTATTTAAATATATCCCGGAAGCAAATGTAAACAATTGCTATATCTGGCCACTTAAGGTCTTCCATTATTGGCAGGGAGCAGGAGTAGTGGTTGAAGATTACAGAATGGCACGTGTCTCTTTCAGTGGATAATTATTGTCTGTAGCTGTTGACTTCATCATAGGAGAAATATGGCAGCTTATTTAGGTTCGCTGTTTACATTGAAGGTTTTTGAGGAAGATCTTATATGACTTTTAATTGGGGTAAGTTTGGTTGAACTTGGTAGAGCTGACTGTATTGTGACTCACTAATCATACTGTCTCTTGTGTTCAGGTTATTGTAGTCCATAACTTTTAACATCTCTGCTTCTAGGCAACATATACTGTACTTCAGTGCAGTCCTCTGCACTTTTCTCTGGTTTTGACTGGCAACCTTATAGCCCATGTTTCCTTCTCTTTTTTGATATGTAATTATAATAGGTCTTAACAGTTAGGAGGACTAACACATGGTTTGGTCCACCAGAATAGCAGGAAATACCATTTTATTATTATGTCTTATGGGAAGACCAGGCATTCTGTGGTCGATGGGCTGTGTGAGCTCCCCAAAGAGATTTCTACAAAGGAAAAAAAGAAAGAACTTGGCAGAAAAAAACACAGTGTTATCTGCTGCTGGAAAAAAACACATCGGCTCCGCTCCCAGACATTTTCCCAGTTTATCTGCAGCTATTTTATACTTAGTCTATCTTGCTTACATTTATTCAGTGGCTGCTTATTGTTTTCAGCAGTAGTTTTTATGTAAAATCATAACTCTCTCTCTCTCTCTCTCTCTCTCTCTCTCTCTCTCTCTCTCTCTGTGTGTGTGTGTTAGGTTTAATTGATTCAGCTCGGCTAACTATTTCTAGTTTTTAGCTGTAAATTAAAGCAGAAAGATTCAGCCTGACTGATGACTCCAAATACATGAGAATAAGTAAGGTTAAAAAAACCAATTACAAGTAAAATCGCACTTCAAAACAACAGCAAACCAATGAATAAACTATGTGGATTAAGTATAACATAGCTACAAAGAAGCAATTCTGATAGAGGGGGCACCTTTGGGGGTGTTAGAAGTGAGGATGTGGGCACACCCCCTGGGCTACCAATCGCACAGGGATTTCGCCTTTGGTTGAGGTTACGCATCCTTGTCTTGCACACCTGACATCCAGAGACAACCCCAGGAAGAAGATCAGAACCAGCTGGAATAGGTATTAGTCTGCAGGACAACTTAGAGCTCTTCAAGGAAAAGGGGAGATGATCCTGTTCTTTTAGCTTTCTGTGTGCCTCCTTTGGTTTTCCCTTAATTGTTTCATTTCCCCACACACCCATTTTCTGTGTATCACAATGTTATCTAAAGGTTGCATGTCAGATAGCTGAGGGATAGAATGTCAGAGTCAATGATTCTTTTGTCTGTCACTGCTGTTTGAAGGGCCTGGGGTTCATAACAAAATGTCAGAGGCATTTTTGCAGCACATGGAAACCAGATGTGCTTGGAGATGGACTTTGAGAAGAGGAGGGCAACTTAAATGTGTAGATTTAATATTTCTAGTTAGAGGGACCCATGGCACTTTTAATAGATAGTGCAACAGAATAGTACTGTGCTGTGCAAGGCAATGATCTAGTTGTGCTGTAATACATTGAATTTCAATAAGTCCTTATATTCCTTCCTAACTGGGTTCATTCACATCCTGTGCATAAGTCCTCAGATCAAGTGAGGTTTCACTGACCAGTTACCACCTACTTGCCATGATATCAGTTCATTACTCTTCTGAGAAGTGTATTAGTATTCTGGGAAAGCATTTCCTTGTTTTCAAATACTGTATATATAATTCACACTTGGAGGGGGTGGAGAGAATCATGCTGCCAATTCTTGTTTGTTGGAAGGAATATCTGGATCAGCAAAACAGAAGTCTTGACATAATTCATTATTGTGACTTTATTAGCAGAGGCCTCCTTCTTAGAAATCACTTGAGTTTTGACTGAACTCTGGGCTGCTTTGAATCATTTGCCAGTGGTCCACAAGAGATAGAAGTTTTTGAGGGATCTTGAGAAGGCAGGTAACTCATTCTCCAAGGGATTGGTTATCTTTCCTCTTTCTCTGCCTTGGAGCAGAAGAGAAATCAAGAATTACAAGTCTGTTTTGGTTTTGAAACAATTAAATTGTTCTTCTGGGTTGGCCCACTGCTTTGTTGAAGCTCCACTTTGGATATCCACAGGCCTTAAGTGCTGTCTTCAGATGCCTGTCTTCCTTCTTCTTGGCTTCTGTGGAGGTGGGGATGCTCTCTCCTCTGTGGTTTAGGTTCCTGATGACTCCTAATTTGAACAAAGGATCAGCCTGAGACCCAGACCTGACAGAAGAACATGGTCATTCCCTACATGGCTGGAGTGTCTGAGAACTTGTCCACCCAAATGATCTGATACCGAAACAAAAAAGGAGGAATATAGTATATTCAGTCCAATGCAATGAGGAGTGTGCAGACCTCTACATTGGAGAAACTAAACAGCTCTTAAACAGAAGGATGGCCCAACACAGGAGGGGTAACAGCTCAGGACCAGAATCAGCAGTACACCTCCATTTGAAGGACAAAGGGCACTCATTCAAAGATGAGGATGTGCACATATTAGACAGAGAAGATAGGTGGTTTGAGAGAGGAGTCAGGAAAGCTATTCATGTGAGCATTGAATCCCCCTCCCTCAACAGAGGCGGGGGCCTCAGGCATAATCTATCTGCTACTTATCAGGGTATGCTTTCAACAATACCCAGACAAATCAAAAAGCCTTCACCACCAAGGCCATAGCTAACGACCCATACTTTATAGGTTTCAGCACCTTAGGCCAGTGATGGCGAACCTATGGCACAGGTGCCAAAGGTGGCACTTGGAGCCCTTTCTGTGGGCACCCGACATAGCCCCTTCATAGCCATCTGTATACAGGTTAAATTACTGTATTGGCACTTTGCAAAAAAATAGTTGGTTTTGAATTGCAGTTTGGGCACTCGGTCTCTAAAAGGTTTGCCATCACTGCCTTAGGCCATTGTTCACCTTAAGGCTATGGATACCTAAGGAGCCTATTTAGGTCATTGTTCTTCTTATGAGCCTATTTCAGACCAGGGTGACAAGAGGTCAAAGCTGACTATAGATGGAGGACTCACACTAGCTGTATTCAGACTGATGAAGCTGTTTAGATGAGCAGCAAAACGTTTCTATCTCTCAAGAAAAAGAAGTCCAGGAGCCATGACTCAACTTCCAGATGAACTTAAGAAGATGCTTGCTTATTTTCTCTCGTATTTGTGTTCTTTTTTGGTTGATGCTGTACAACATAAATCATTAATTCAAAATGACATGGGCATGTTTCAGAAAAATTAGTTCTGCGCAAAGTTTGGAAAAATCAGTGTTTTGGATGAACATGTGGAGAATCCCACGACTATCTAGGCCAAGGCATGCTGTGAGTTTAGAGCAACTAGTTCATTGTAAAGAGTTACATATAACTAATTCGATTTTGCAGTAACTAAAGCATACTGTAGCTAAGTTACACAATGATTGTAACAAAATGAAAGACAATGCTACTCTTTTAATGTGAAGCTAGTTGTTTTAATGGCTTATACTGTATATTGTTGGAAGTATGCTTCACCTCACTATTTTGAATTACTTTGTATCATTAGCCAGCCGATACTTTTAAAAAGATAACAAAAAAGGAACTGTTTTCAATGTTTTCAGACAAGGAGAAAATTAAAGGCTACTTAAAGGCTGCTTTCCTTGTTGTTTTCATTATACTTATTGTTCCTTTTAACACCATTGATGGTTTGCATTCAATATTTTTATGAAGGTATATAAAACCACAATTTTATTTATTTTTTCATGCATTTGAATTTTTTTAAAAAATTGTTGGTGTAGTTCTGGCATAAATGTCACTCCATATGCATGCTGGCGCAATTTAAGATAGTGTGAATAAACAGTCCATTTTCATTGTGAAGTGAGACTCAATCTGATAGAGAACAGCACAAGTGTTTAAAATATGATACACGATTTGAACTCTGTTTCAGCAGCTCTGGTACCTTTTGACTTTTTATCTATTTTTTTCCTCTTACTTAAAGACAGCTGTGCTTGTGTGCTTGAATTTATCTCAGCTTTGTTTAGACAGGGGCAAAAGAACAGTAGTGGTCATTTTCAGATGATATGAACTTTGGACAGCAGCATGAGATGCTGTCTGCAAACAGATATGGTGAGGAATTACAATGCACCCTGCAGGATTTTACACTTCTAGAAATAAAATGTAGCTAAACCAAATTTGCCTCAAGGAGAAGCCTTACCATTATGTGTGTGCATCACAGGTTACTGTCCACAGTTACTGTCCTTACAGATTTTGACGAAAATGCCTAGCCTGAATAATTATTAATGTTGACAGCTAAATAGTTCACGGAGGCAGTGATGATGTTTTCTCCCACAGAGATGAGAAAGTGAGTTTGCATGACTTTGAGCTATTTCGTTTAAATCTCTCTTGAGTCTGAGACTGAAGAATATATTACATGTAGTGCTTCATTAGAGAGAATCCCTTGAAGGCTGAAAAATATTCCATAGTCAGAACCTGAGCTTTTCATACCTCCCATATTTCTGCAAATAGCTCATTGGGTAGTGGTTTCTATTCATTTTTAATGTTCAAAGAAAGAATACGTAGGCAAAGAAGTAGCAGAAAATGCAGCAGCAAGGATCTATCTGTACATAAAGAAAGAAAATAAGTCCATAAGTGTCCATGTGAAGTTAATGCCTATGTTACACATTCCATGGGTGAAAGGACTATATATTCCACATCCTATCGAGTGGGCATTTGACTTCCCAGTGTCATCTTTTTGCCACCACAAAGGTTACCATTGCTATTGACTAAAGTAAAGCAAAAAGTGTGCTGCTTATAGACCTCCCCATGTTGCTTAAAACACTCTCTGGGTGGTTTACAAGTTAATCATGCAGGCTATACATTGTTCTCCCAGCAAACTGGGTACTCATTTTACTGACCTCAAAAGGATGGAAGGCTGTTGCAATTTTGACCAGGAGCTAATTTCCCCAATTCAGACAAGCAATCTAAAAATGTGTGCAAATCAATAAAATTCAATGATTACACCAAAAATCGAGTTAGATAAAAAAGTAACATCTCCCAAAAGGGAACTGCCACTGGCCATAGCCAAATTATATGTTTTTAAAAACTCTTAAATTGAAAAACAAGTCCATTAATTAACAGGTGTCTCATGCTGTACCTTAACCAAATCAATGTTTTTGGAGGCCACTGTAATTATAATTTCATGCTATCATGTTGATTCCTATTTATGGCAACACTTTCTAGATACAGGATACTCTTTACCCTTACCTTCTTCTGGGGAGATTTGTTTCATTTATTCATTTAAAGTATTTCCATCCTGCCTTTCTCCTTGAAGGGATCCAAGGTGAAAATTCTGGGGGTCTATATAGCCAATGCCCTAAGCATATCCGATCTCGCCTGATTTTGGAAGCTAAGCAGGGTTGGCCCTAGTTAGTACTTGGATGGGAGACCACCAGGGAATACCAGGTGAGGTAGGCGCCTGGAATAGGAACTGGCAAACCACTCCAGTATTCCTGCCAAGAAAACTGTATGGACATGGGGTCACGAAGAGTTGGTCACAACTGTAACAACACAACACAACACAACACACACACACACACACACACACACACACACACACACACACACACACACACACGCTTGCTAAGACTGCACAGGCTGGCTGTTCTCCTTGGAGACACAGAACTCTCATTCTTACTGTGCTGCCATATATGGGATATCCAGCCTGCTGATAAGCAAGTGAAAGCTGCTTCCTATTGATTATGGGAAATCAAGCCTCCGTTGTTTTGTGAATGGGAGAAAATGTGGGCTATATTTGTGAGTATGGCTGCTCAGCCAGCAGAAATCATATCTCTGGGGCATAAACATTTTGTTTTCCAATAGCTTGGTAATTGGGTTGTAAAGTTTAATCTTGGGAGTGAAAAAGTAGCAAGAGGAGAGTAACTGTTCAAAGAAAATGTCTTGCTTAGCATACAGCACTATAGATATAACGTGGCCCATATGAATTCTTACCTTAATTTAGGCACAGGAAAAATGAATGGTTAATTTAAAAAATCCTAAAACTGTGTCTTAAAAGAAAGCTAGGCCAGCGACATTCCCAGTAATATTTTTCGTGGCTGAGAGATAACCAAATGGAGAACAGCTTCTGGAGTTTGTTCCCTACACTGTACTTTTAGGAAAACAGACAGCAACAACAGTGGGTTCTTGAAGATCAGAATTTTGGCTAGAGCTGGTAAGCAATCCAGTGTGGTGAACTCTAGCATCCACCAACAATAGAATATGAAGCTTGTTCCCTGCTTCTTTCTTTGAGGCTATAAACTTGTTACAGGGGATTTTCCAACCTTTCCAAGCAGTTTCTTAGGATTCAGAAGGGGCTACAGAAGGTGGAAGTCATGAGATACAGTGGAAATACAGTACTGGATTCTAGCCATGGGATCCATCTAGCAACCCTGGAACGGGCTACAGATTAATAAACAGGCCATTTCTTCATATTCCCCCTCTTTTCTTTCTTGTTTTATAGGCACTTCAGTATTAAACCAAGACTAAGACGAGACGAGAGTATTTAAATAAACACCAGGAAACACAGTATTAAGGTAAGACATTCAGCTGCTCTCAGATAACTCTACTCATGAATATCCCAGCTAGAACTAAGGACTGTTGAATCACTAGACATGGATAAGAGCTCCTGGTTTATCAGATTAGGCCCCAGGAGTGATAACTTTTGATTTTTCATCCTTAGTTGCAAATGCTCACATCTCTAGAGCAGCCCATTCAGTCTGTGGAGGTAGAAAATGCATGTGCTGAAGTAATCTTGTTTATTTTGTACATTTGGTAATGCTGAAGAATTTATTCTCAGAATTCTGCTGTCAACTATCCAAGTCCAGACATCATCTTTTCTCAAGATGTGCGTACTGAGATGTTGGAGGAAATAGTGAGAAGCAAAAAAATCAAACCCAAATAGCTTTGTAACCCATCTGTAGATCTTTCTGCTTAGAGGTTGTTAACTTCTGCTGAGAGATTGTTAACCACCAAAAATTGTGGTTGTTAACTTCACACTCATTGTTTGGTCTTAAAGTGCTGAAAGTGCTAAGTGCTCTGAGACCAAAAACTATTAGTAAGGCCAAAACTGTTTTGTCAATAACTGTTTAGTTTTTAGCTTGTCCTAGAACATTTGGATTACCTGTATTGGTCCACAAATTCTCATGTGAGTTCGAGGCAGCACTCTGATGGCCTTACAACAGAAAGAAAAGAAAGACTCCATATCTTTGCATGTGGCAAAGATGCAATACATTAACATTTCATTAACCAAATGTAAAAAAAAAAAATCCAATTAAACAATTAAAAACAATCAAACAAAGTACCCTCCCGACAACACATGGGGGAAATAGCAAAATAAAATAGATATACATACACACAGCAACCTCTCCCCGAAATCAAGAAAAGCAAGCAAGCTAATAAAGGTAAAATTACAGTCAAGGTCCCCCAAGACCACAATGATCAGAATGCAGAAAGATTTCTGTCTTGATGCCCTGTTCTCTTCTTTTCTCTCAGTCAGTACAGGCAGAAAGGAAGAAAAGAGAGATCGAGAGAGAGAGAGAGAGAATCTGTAAAGAAAGATGGGGTAGTGGATTTGAAAAAAATTACCCCAAGGAGGCACATTGACACAAGGAGACTGCCTCTTCCCTTCTTATATGTGTCACAAATTAATCACTGTTCTACTCTTTCCAGTGGGTGTGTTGTGGCTGAGCCTTCCCAAGTGCTAGTGCAGGGGTGTGGAACATGTAGCTCTCAAGAGATTGCACTGAGACTCCTGGCTACTGGTGAGAGGTAATGGAGGTTGCAGGCCAACAGCATGTGGAAAACCACATATCCCTCATCCTTGCCCTAGTGGGAAAAGAACCAGTACTCACCTCATTGAAGCTGCCTTTTCAGAATACAGTAGAATACAGTAGAAAGCTGTGTGGCGGCTTCATTACATAGGTATGCATACATAATGTTCTTGGTCTCTTGAGTGCAGGTTTCAGACTTGTATTCACACACTGAAATTCAATACAGTGAACAATAGATGCTGGCTAGGAACATGTCATTGGTTTTTTGTCAGGTACAAATCCCATAATTCTCCATTCTGGAAGTTCCACCTGACAAATAGACACTATTCTGAGCTTGGAAATGTTTTGTTTTGCCCTACAGGTCCTTCCAAAAACCTTCAGCTAGCATGAATAGTAACCCCAAAACACTGGCCATGTGGTTCTTCATTTTGGAACTTATTAGATTTATTCCTATGATGTAGGTTTCACACACTGTGAAGTTCGAGAGCAGGTATTGGCTCCAACACCATATCTCCTCCCCCATTGCTGCTGCAATCCTGGTCTGATTACAGATTATGATCAGTTTGGGTTGAGACAGGATGTGTCTAAACATCCTAATTCTTTGCTATTCTTTTCTTGATGGGCGACACAATCCCTGTTGCAAGCTTTCTGGTCTTTCTGATTTCTGAGTGCAAAGAAAGGTTAGAGGGCTTTGTGAGATTCTGCCATCTGACGGTATTTGGCTGTAGGGATTTGTTGCAGACAGCCACATGTGTCTGAAACGCTGAACTGGTTCACAGCTATTCAGCTCTAGCGGTTGTCTCCCTGCTTCTGTACTGCTGCCGCCTCTGCCGCTACAAACTGAAATGTAGCTCGTGTTCCGGTCACCATTATTTAGCATCACAAACAGTGCACGGAAGAAGACTGGCCCAGTTACTTTGCTGAATTTAGCCTAATGGACACTAATGTTCCATCTGCATCCTATCAGGGACAGTGCTTTCTTTGCATATGTTAACCTTAGCCTGCATTCCATGTGCTCAGCATTTTCAAGCAGATGAGTCTGGAAGGGTGCCTGAGCATGGGCAGTAAGAAGAAGGCAGATGCCTCAAGGATTTGGGAAGCAGAGCAGTGAGACTAAGGGCTCTATCCCATGGTCTTTAAAATCCGGATCTAATTTACCAATAAACCGGCTCCACAAATTGTGCCCCCACGGTCATTGGGTTTTTTTAAAAAGCAACTTAACCGCGTTTCAGCGACTTTTTCAATAACCAAGATGGAGGGTGGGAATTTTTGTTCCAGTTCAAAATGCGTGTTTTTAAAGAGGCAAACATTAGTGGGAGCACAGAAAACCCATTTCCCCCTTATTGTTGTCAGTTTACCAGTTATGCGGGTCAGCAGCGTTCTATCTTGCTATTTCCCCTGACTGTTGTCTCTTTGATATTTTGCTCAGGAAACTGCCAGCCTTGTCGGGGTGAGGAGCCTCACTTGCAGGACAAGGATGAAAAAGACAAGTTGCCTCTATTGAGGCCAACTGGCAGCAGCCAGGGGCTCCCAGCAAGGGCATGGGTCGGCCCCTGCAGTGGGCCTCCCTTTCCAAAGGCGCCCGGGCAAAATCCTCGCCAGCCAGGGACTCTCTATCGCCATGCAGGGGGAGGGGGAGGGGTGCGCGCATGTGTACAGGGGAAGAAGAGGGAACTCCCTTCTCAGTGAAGGAGAGAAAGGGAATCCTGAGGATGGCGACCGAGTGAGCGAGCGAGTGAGCGACTGACAGGCAGCCTGGAGCAGTGAAAGCCAGGCCTTGGCGGGCTTTCCCTTGAGGGCCATCAAGGAGGAAGCCCCTAGTCGGTGGCTGCCTCAGGCAAGGCTGAGGAGGGCTCGGTGGTGGCGGCACCTGGTTGAGAGCTGGTGCGGAAGCGAAGGGCAGGGCAACTGGCACTGCCTCCTGCCAGCACTGTCATATCCTTATTCTCTCTCTCTCTCTCTCTCTCTCTCTCTCTCACACACACACACACACACACACACACACACACACACACACCATTGTGCGTGTGCACACACACATATTCTTGCCCACCCATCTGCCTTGTTTCTCAGGGGTGGCAGCCTTGCTTCCCTGCCTCCGGAAGTCCCCCTCGGAACTTCTAGTTAATGACGTGGGAGCATATAAAATGTAGTTACTTTAACCATGTCCATGGGAATGTGGAAACCACATTTTTTGTCATGTGATGATATGGCTTTTATTATTAACTCCCTCTTTCGCCTGTGGGATAGGGCCCAAAGTCTAGCATCCTTATTCAAGTGAAATTGTTAGTTATGTAGGATTTAAATTTAGAAGAGGGATGGGTAAAGCTGCTCAACAGGATATAGCATAGGACAGGGGTATAGTTTTAATACATCTTTTTGTTATAGTAATAACAATGTTTTGCCCCTTTTGTCCAAGAGAAATTTATGGACATGCTGTGTCTTCTCGCACTTCTTCGCCAGGATGTGAGATTGCAACAGCAGAAACTTTCCATTTATAGAACTGTTAAAGCCATAGATATTTTGTGTGCAAGTTGACAACCATAATTTGTATAACAGCTAGAGGAACTTTGTTTTGAGCAATCCCTAATAAATATCATGCTAGATCTGGAGAAAGGGAGAAACAGGGAAGGACATAAGAGGCTGAAGTGTGTTCTTCAGGTGCCAAGCCATATGTGTACAGAACTAGTAACAGAAACTTCATATGTGAAGCTGAACTATTTTAGATTTTGGCCCATCTTCCTCAGTTACACAATTTATTTATTTTATTTATTATAGGGTATTTTTACCCCTCCTTTCTCCTTGAAAAGGACCCAAGGCGGCTTGAATGTACAATCTTGGATCTTGATTGATACTTGAGACAATACAACACCTTGAATGTTTTACATGGGCAGTTCCTTAGTACTGTAGTAGGATTAGTACTGTAGTAAGACATCACACGCAAAAAGGTTGCAAGGTTTCTGCTATCTGGTAGTTTCTACCTCGAGTCTGGTATGGTATTGCTTTAAATTTGTTATTGACCTTATGATGATGTAATAAGCACAGAATTCCACATGCCTCTAATATCAGCTTCTGGCCTTAGTATTCTGAACTATTGGTGGAGACCACCTGGGAGTTCTGCTTCTGGTCGTGTCATAACTTGCAGATTGTATTTGTGTGTATACTTGCATCATATTCTTATTCCTTGGGTGCTGATTAGTAAACTGTACACTGGAGAAAGAGAAAACCCAGAGACAGAAACTCTGTGACCTCTGTATACCTTCCTTGAGGGAAAGAATTGCAGAACAGATGGAAGCCAAATAGCATGTCATCAGGAGGGAGAAACTTAGGCTTCCCTACTGCTATTTCTGTTTGAATTTATAGATTGATAATCTGCTAATTTTCAAATAACAGATGTTGCTGCCTCCAGGGAGAGTTGATGAGTATTTCTGCATATTTAGCAATCTCCTCTACAGTCTGTCTCCCCCTGCAGTCTACCTCAGTTGGTTTGCATTGTATTTCTATTGGCGTGAGGGATACAAGTACAAATAATTGGCATTTGCTTCTCATGCTGTTTCTTAAAAACAGATAGCAAGGGGGTCAAACAAATCTCAGGAGGAAGTTGATTCCAAAGTCAAGGGGCTGCCACTGAGAAAGACTGGTACCTTGTCATGATTTACGAGCCTCCTTCAGCGATGGCACCCTCAGGTGTCCTGCCTAACACGGTTGGGTAAAACGGGCAGTATTCCGTGGTAGGTGCCACTCTGACAGATAGCAAGGTCCCAGATCATTTAGGGCTTTGTATGTCATCATTAAAACCTTGAAGTTGATGCAGTAACAGATTGGCAGCCAGGGCAGAGCAGCAAGTGTGGGAGTAATATGATGGAATTTACTCAACCCAATAACTAATCTAGCTGCCGAATTCTGCACCAGCTGAAGCCTCCACATCAACTTCCAAGGCAACCCCATGTAGAGAGCTTTGCAGTAGTCTAATCTTGAGACGATGGGTGCATGGACTAATGTAACGAGAGCACCGGGGTCCAGGAAGGCACAGAGCTGGGTGATCCGCCGAAGGTGATAATGTGTGGAACGGACCACCGATGCCACCTGGGATTCCAGGGAAAGTGCTGGGTCCAACATGGTACCCAAACTCTGCACCTCATCCTGCACATGGAGATTCAACCCCCCCCCCCCCAAATGGAGGGAACTTCCCAATCCACCAATACCCGGTGGCCCCACCTGGAGGATCTCCGTCTTGCCAGGGTTCAAACTCAGTCTATTTGCCCCCATCCAAGCCAGTACAGCCTACAAGCATGCATCCAGGAATGAAATGGCATCCACTGCAGATGGAAAAAAGGAAATACAGAGTTGGGTGCCATCAGCATACTGATGACACAAAACCCCATTCTAGCTACATTCTAACTACAACTTCCAGAATTCCAGACTATTAACTTTATGTCGACTATTAACTTTCTGGTACAGCTTCTCCCACAAGTATGAATTTTGATGAAGTGGGGTGATTCAAGTTGTGCCCATCTCCACCGGTGGCCTTCCAGATGCTGGTGGGCTACATTCACACTTGGAGAAGTTCCTGTATAAGACTACAAGTTTCAGAATTGATTGTGCTAGCTGAGAGTGTTTGTCCCTGAATATTTGGGCATCTCATCTTATGGTGTGTTTCCATAGTAGTGTTTAACAGTGGTTCTGGTATGGGCAAAGTTTTACAACTCTCCAGTATTCAAACCCAATCCACCAAATTATGTCAGTTCCAGATAAGTCCCCACTCTTCGGTAAATCCTTTTTCGCCCTCTTCAGTACAAATTATTCCTTACATTCCATTTTATACTAGTGCTGACTATCCATAGTTGTTTTAATTAATCATGATGTGCGAGTGATCTTAGGCCTTGAGCCCTAAGCAAAACAGCCAGAAGTCTTGACTAAGGAATCTTAGTTAAGAGGAGAAAATGTCAAACTGAGCATATAATTTTGTTATTGGCTCTCATTCTGTTTTTTCGTAGTTTCCAAGGTTATTCTATACCAAACCTCAACAAATTCAGGTGATATTTTCTCTGTTGGGTGTTTTGAGAATAGTTAAAGGAACTGATGCATAGCCTTTTTAATTCCTATTAAAATGTGGTCCTTTTTCATCTTGAGCTCTTATCCATGTAAGATAGAAGCACCATATTTACCTTAAAGTTTTCTTGTTAAATGCCAGTGAAGGGTTCCAGAGAAGGAATAGATTATCCTCCAGGCACCAAACAACAATGATGCTGTGGCTTCTTTGCATTGAGTAATCTAGTAGTGGGGACAGAGAGAGCTAAACAGAAGCATCATTTATCTGATGTCTAAGGCAGACAATCCCGTTGACAATATGTAAAGCTAACAGGCTTTCAGAGATCGTCATGTTCATGAAGAAAACAAATGGAAATTACGTAAACTTGTTTGTTTGGCCTGTGACCTTTGGGGTTTTGTCTTCTTTTGACCTCTTGATTTTGTCATCTGTCTCTGATGAACTACAGCAGATAGATTCATATAGGAGGCATTTTCAAAGTGAGGCAGATGGAAAGCCTTGCAGGAGGGGAAACAAAAGCTACCAGTGGGGGGATGCAGGCTGCATATCTAAAGGTTTTGTGAAATAGGCATTGATTGGGGTGCCCCCATTTTACAGCTGGACCAAGAGATTGACTGCTTTGCATCCTTCAGCTTAGTCACGCCTATTTGTTGACAGAAAAGAGATAGCGAAGGAGGTGGATGTTGTGGGTGGAGAGAACTATGTTTGACAGTTTATCCCAAAGGGCTGTCAAGCTTTTAGGGCATCTGATAGAAAGGGAGAAGTGGACTAAGACAATACAGTATTGAAAATAAATTATGGACAGGAGATACTTGATGACTTGCAGCATGAAGTTAGTGATGGCAACATCTATAATACTCAAGGTAGGGGCTTTGTTCCAGGTAATTGCATTTTACACACACAAACACTTCCTTCAAAGCTTATCCTTCTTTTCCACTGAGGGTGGTTCAATGAAGAGTAGTAGATTTGCAAAATGGAAACAAGGATCTGAACACTTATTCTGATATTTATTCTCTGTGTGTGATGGATTCTTTACTAGTGTTCAAAAATTTGGCATAGAAGAATCAAAACACAAAAGTGTAGACCTGCTACAAATACGAAAATTTAGTCTTTATATTACAGAAAAACACAGAAGGAAAGGAAGAGAGGTGAAATAAATAAATATAAACAGACATTAAAATGCAAATCTTCTACAAATTATACAGTATTTTAAATATCTCTTTAAAACATTCACTTATTTTGTAGTACCTACTATTAATGTGTTGCTGTCTTGTTTGAAATGTGATGCAGAAACCAGAAACATGTTCATTACTGAACCACTTGCAGTTCTGTGATATGCACCATAAAGCAGGAACAGCCAAATGTCTTCCTGGGAACATTGGCAACTGGCATTTCACTGTTCATCCTGTATGTAGTGAATAAAGCTTGCATGTATAATTGCTACCCAAATGATCCAAGTGCTTTTGAAAACTGCTCTTATTTTGACGTCTTGAATTTTTGTACTTCTGCCAAGGGAATTTTATATTTGTCATCTTTGATGTCTCATTCCCTTTTGATTGCTCTTGATTAGTTGTCTTTTTAAATTATTGCAATACTTCCTTAACCTTCTTTATTGCAGTTTTCCAGGCTTTACTTGACACAATGTCATTTGATATGGTTAGAGAAGGAAGAGTGTCATCTCCCACTCACAATTGTTTAATATGCTAACTGGATAAAGAGTACTTTCCAGGGGGGACTGGATTTGGGGGGCTATAATTCTGACATCCCAAATGAATCTTTGCCGGGGAAGGGAGAGTCACGTGAAGATGTGCTGTGAGTTTGGCATCTCTATCTCACACAACGGATGGCCTACTGCTTCCATAAGTCCTAAGTTGCATGAACCACAAAATGAGTTGTTTCATCCAAAAGTTTGTGAACGTCTGTGGTTCGTGAATAGCTTTGAATCCTCACAAACCACTATTTCCCCCATTTGTCTCCATCTCTAAAGAAGTACTATAATGCTGGGTTAGACAAAGGCTTGTCTCAGATTTTTCTTTTGCTGCCCCTCTAACCAGTTGCAAGGTGCTAGTTTGTCTGCAAATGCTACCGGACATTTTAGCCCCTCAAAATCCACACAGAACTAGACAGTGTAGGTCCTCTACAACATTACTACCAGTATGTTGAACAAGATCCTGGACTTCAGTCCCTGGATATGTACACATGTTGTTTCCTTAAATAAAAAAGAAGAAGAAGGCTGAGACAGAAAATGTACCATCAAATGTGTTGCACAAGGTCTTACTACAAATGCCCCTAAATTAAACTTCACTGTGAAGTGTGATTGGGATTATATCCAGAATTAAATCTTTGCCATGCACCCCATCCTTTTCTTTTCCAAAATCCTTGTCTCATTCCTCCTCAAGTATG
Organism: Phrynocephalus versicolor; assembly: GCA_023846285.1. Classification (NCBI taxonomy): domain Eukaryota; kingdom Metazoa; phylum Chordata; class Lepidosauria; order Squamata; family Agamidae; genus Phrynocephalus; species Phrynocephalus versicolor. Next base: position 62,015,912 of record JAHTLZ010000129.1, read on the forward strand.
ATATGCAGCCTTGAAGCTCACCAGGTGCTACCTCTATAAATTGGGCCTACTGCTGATTTTCATTACTGAGAACTGTTTTCTTATAACAAGGGGATGTCATGGATAGTTCTTGTAATGCCATTTTGCCTTGGATGGGCTGTTTGTATATGGGCAGCCTAGTTGCAGGCAGCCTGTGATCTGGTTAGATGTGCTTTATTTTCTGTCAGTTATCAGTTTTTGTTTATCAAGGCTTTTTGTATGATCTTTCCACTCTCCTCGCTTCAGTTCACCTCACAATGGGATTGGTTCAACAAGCCATCCCTGACTATGCTTTTCTCGACAAACAGAAGCCAACCAGGAAATGTGCTTCCTGGTACAACAGATGGTAATCCCAACTCTTCCCTTCACTGAGAGGTGCCTGAAAACGAGATTATCCTGCAAAGTTGCAGTGCATTGATGACAGGCCGTTCACTAGAAGTCGCTATTCAAGACAATGGATATTTTAAATTTGTGTGATAAGTAGAGATCGGCATGACTCAAAAAATGGTGTTTTGTTTGTCGTTTGGTCATTTAGGGGTCCGTTTCGGTTCGTTTTCGTTTTCGTGAGGGTTTTGCAAAAAATTTCATTTTCGTTTCGTTACGTAACGAAACGAAAATCCAAAAACAAAAACGAAAAATGCTGTTTCATTACCATTTAGCACAATTCAATGTATTTGCCGTAACGAAAATGAAGCAGTCGACAAAATTTTTCATGTTTCGGGTCGTTTCACTTCATTTGGGAGTCAAAATTCGTTTTTCATTACATTACGTAACGAAACGAAAAAAACAAAAATGAAAACGAAAAATCACTCATTTCGTGCCCATCTCTAGTGATAAGGCAATGCCTTTATTCTCCCATTGATAGCCATGGTTTCATATTTGCCAGATTACTGGGTAACTGCTCTCTTGAATAAATTATCAGAGAAACAGACATGACAAGTAGGATTTTCCCGGTCTAACCAGCTGGCCAGGACCTCTTACAGAATACCTCACATGCCATCTCGCCCTACAGTATTCAGTTCTGTGACTGCTAACCATACTAAATCTGCCTTTGTAGAAAGGTGCTCAATTTTTAATCTTTAATTTTTTTAATTATATAAGCCAACTTATGTCCTTTTTAAACAAAAAAGCAGGGTATTTGGACAAATAAATAATTGGACTCATTAGCGTGTGTCTATTTTTAAAATCCAACTACAAATCTTTGAGTTCCTATAAACCTGTTGATGCTGTGCAGTGGACATATCCCATTACAAGCTTCCCAAGATGTATCTGTATGATACTGTTTTGGTGTCATGGGGATCCCCTTGAAGAGAAAGGAGCTCATTGTTAGTATGCAGAATGGAGTCCTCTTCCAAACACCTTTATAAACTCAGGATTCAATTCCAGAGCTTTGCAGCATGGGCGACTGAGATGTTGTGATTGTGTCAACATAGTTTTTTTCCCCCAAAAGCAGATTGTTACTTCTCAGTCAGAGTAAGGTACATGTAATAACATCAGTGCTCTCTTCTGTGTTGAAGAGTATTTCAGCTAATTCCTCTCTTATCTCAAGCAAAGGTGCACATATTTTGTGTTGTTTATATAGTATGAGGTCTCTCCATAGAAGATGCCCAGAGATAGGTATATCAGCAGAGAGCCAAATTAGACATGATGCTCAGTTGCATTTGCTTTGTTTTCAGCGTTTTGTTTCACTTCACAAAGTGCACAAGCAAAAGGAGGCGGACTCCCTGATTATTTCCTCTTCCCTTTGTTTTCTGCTTTCTGTTAATGAACCTCTGGTTTGGGTTATGTAAGAGAAAAGATTATGCCCACCCAGAAAACAGATGAGAAGCCATTCATACTCATACAAAATTTCATCTATATCTCAAAATCTCGAATGCCTTCTCCCATTCCATGGAGTGGCTGGTCAGTTTTTCTTCAGCACTGACAATTGGATAGTGCTTTAAACCACACTTGAGGGGAGCAGAAGAGGTTATTTTGGGGTAAACACAGGCTGTATCATGCTCTATAATATCCTCATGTAAGATGTTGCCTTTTCCTACTGACAAGCCAAGTTCTTAATTATACTGATAGTTTAGAAAATCCAGTTGAGCTTTCCTGCTTCACCATCTGCACATGTTCTTTGTACTGGTCTAATACATGATAATTGTGGTTATTTTTATTCACTGGGGTTTTGTGTCTAAAATTAGTACATGGCTGACATGAGGTTCACTTTTAGATTCTTATTCACATAGTATATAATTATGCACATGATTCAGGAAATGAATTAATTTGGGGCTGAATGTATTTACTTAGCATAAAGTGTGTGAATGCCCCCGCCCCACCACATGCTGAGAGAAAAAATAGTCTGGAAATGATTGTTTCAAACATTTCAAACCTACAAAAAGTCCAATATGTTCTATGTTTGAGGAGATCTTTTGTCAGGGCACACAGGTAATGAGATAGTGCTTCTCCCTTCAAGCATGGGGTACTGGAACCCTGTGTAATTCACTACTGATGTATAACTCTCATGTCCCCAAGAATGTAGTTACAAAGCATAAACAATTGATTCTCTCTCTCTCTCTCTCTCTCTCTCTCTCTCTCTCTCTCTCACTCACTCACTCACTCACTCACTCACTCACTCACTCACTCACACACACACACACACACACACACACAGAGCTCCCCCAAGCCTGTCAGCCTCCTGGCATGCCCTAGCACCTTCCCTGCCACAGCAGCAGTAGCAGCAGCAGCAGCAGCAGCAGCAGCAGCAGCAGCAGCAGCAGCAACAACAACAACAACAACAACAACAACAACAACAACAACAACAACA
>JAHTLZ010000129.1:62018748-62029276 GCA_023846285.1 Phrynocephalus versicolor
CAACAACAACAACAACAACAACAACAACAACAACAACAACAACAACAACAGGGGCCTTAGTAAGTCTGAGACCCACTTTGCTCAGGCCACTTGCTGGAAATGAATAGTAGCACAGTATTTATGTATTGAAAAAACTGTATGTATGACCAAAGCCATAATGCTTGGACCATGCAATTTAAGGAAGTGTAATTACTTTTTAATTATAGCATACAACAGAGAAAATGGAGGGACCTTGAAAATGAAAGTGCATTAGTTCTTTGATAATTACTTGCTTATACAGTATATGTACTATTTATAGTCCAACTTCACACGTGTCAGGAGATTCTGCATCAGGATTAATATTTTCCATTTTTTTACTAGTAGTGCTATTTCGTAGCCTTATCCAGTGGTAGCATACTCTGTGGGTTCTTTCCTGCCATGATTCCCCTTCTTTTTGGAAGAGAACTGGAAGTGTGGTTTAGGTTTCCCCTTCTTTAAACACTACAAGATTCCTTCCTGGTTCTCATTCAAACAACTCAATATAATAGGTTCCAACTGTTCTTTTAACTTTTTCTTGCCTTTTCCCTGAACTCCTTGTTCTAATAGGTTACTAGAATAATCCACCCTTCCTGTCCCTGTCCAGAAGAAAAATAGCGATGCCTTCTTCTGAAAGCAGAACAGAGACCATTTCAGGGTACCCTTGCATAAAGCTGATATTGATTATATAAAAAGTTGCTAAACTACTAAATATCCATAAAACAGTAAAACTAACGTTTTTCTGTGTGGCTGGGCCTTGTCATGGGCCATGTTTAAGTAGAGGGGATGGAGAAGGTTGAGGCTCTATAATAAACTCTGCAATTCCCTTTTCAATGATAATGATAGAAAACCTGGAGTTCTGAGTTTTTGTTTGTTTGTTGCAGTAATAGTTATAGATTGTGCAGTGCAAAATAGACAGCTGCAGAATTTTTAAAATAGAATATAATTCTATAATTCTAAGATGGTATTAAAGAAGACAAATCTCCACATATGGTGTGACTCTGTGAATGACAGGGACTGAAATCCAGTAGTAAAACAGATCTACAATTGGCCTATTGAATCAGTGAAGTGTTGGTACGTCAGCTCCTCTGCAAGTTCCCTGGATTCAATGGGCCTAATCTAGTTGCGACCCACACTGCTTTCCAGATAGTGTGGTGCCTGGCAGTGTTTGTGCATAAGACTTAATAGTCCAGTCGAGAGAGACATACTAGATACAGTATATATCTACTTTTTTTCCTAATTTTGGCAACTGTTCTGACTGCTAATACTTAATCCTTCTTTATCTGTTCTTTTCAATCAAACATAGATGTAAGATTGAATTCTCATCCTGGAGTATTACATGCTATTAAGCACTGCAATATGCAATCTAAATGCAGAGAAGCATGTAATATGTATCTTCACAAGGCATAAAACATCACAGTGAAATTTCTGTTCTGGTTTAGTCTGAATCTGCATCTGATCTGTGTCTCTCACATTTTCTTGCAGCAGCTTGCTTCCCTGCTGTGTGAAATTGCCCCCTTTTTCTTTCTTTCTTTCTGACACTCTTTTGAGGTAATACAAGGGGGGCATCCACTTAACCTGGCAATTACACATGGGGTTAATGTACCTTGACTTTGAAACCTGGAGACAAATAGCATATATGAATATGAATAAGATGGATTTTAGATGTTTCCAAAAGAGTGGTTCTCAACCTGTGGGTCCCCAGGTGTTCCTGGACTGCAACTCCCAGGAGCCTCCGCCACTCACTGTGCTGGAAGGGATTTCTGGGAGTTGCAGTCCAGGAACATCTGGGGACCCACAGATTGAGAACCACTGTGCTAGGCTATTCAGAAGAGAACTTAGGAACTTGGCATGTTCCTTGTGCAATATGTTAGAGAGGATATAAGGGAGCAAAGCTATACTAGATATGGCAATACCTAATTCCTCAGCAAAAGGAGTTTCTCAAATATAGATAAGTGAATTAGTTTCCACACCATTTTTATTGGATGGTGGCCTGCATAGGCAATCCATTTCCTCAGATATAGAGATATGATGGCATACCCAGATAGTTTTTAATTCTGTGGTGACACATGGGCATTTGTCATAGTGACATTGTAAATCTGCAGAAGGTTGGAGGAGTGGACAAGTTCTCACAGCTATTGTTGGCCCTTGTAGTTAACTTGGTTCTCACATCTGGTAATCCTAGGAGGGAAGTTACTGTAGTTGTTTTGAAAGAATTCCAACCAGAATATGACAGGTGTTGATTACTAGAGTTGGCTCTGTATCTGGACAGAGCAGTTTGGGGGATTCGAAGCTCCATATTCCCTACTGCGTGAGAAGACATAGTACATCTGTCATGAAGCTTTTTGAACAGTGTGGAGTATATTTAAACTGTATATTAGAACATGTATACATTTGCCTTATTGTTTTTATAATACTGTATATAGTTCCTTTTCATACATGCAGTTCCTTGTCATACATGCAGTTGAACAGCATGTATAGTTCCTTTTCATACATGCTGTTCAACTCATGTGCTTCTGAGTCTTCCCAAGCATTTGAAAATCCATTTGGAAGTTTCTAGCCCACTCTATCCCTTTCTTCCTAGGTACTGATGAACATTTATAGGGCTTGTCCACACAATGGTGTTATCTCTGGTCATGCCAGGGTTGTTCTACCTCATTCTGATTGTTGCTGTTGTATTCAAATCTGTTCTGTTACAGAATGAATACCTTATTACAATATTGGGATCTACTAATGGGGGGGGGCAGTTGCTCCTGGAGGGAATATGTTGCATTGGATATTCCTGCTATGGTCTGTGCACACATTTCCAGTAATTCATCCCATGTCAGGGGTATGCAGACTCGTGCTTCCAAATTATAACCCAAAATTCTTCAAGTGGTATAGCTGCCAGGTACGTGAGTTAAGGGGGGGGGGATCCAAAGAATTGAAGTTCAGAACTGCAGATTTGTACACTCCTACCTAACATCTTATTCGCAATACAGCAAAAGCAAAAAAGCAAAGCATACTGTTTCTATACTTCCCCATAGTGCTTAATGCACTCTCTGGGCAATTAACAATGTAATTCTTGAGGATACATATTGCCCCCCCCCGAGAACTGAGTACTCAATTTACCAACCTTGGAATGATGGGAGGCTGAGTCGACCTTTTTGCGGGATACCTGGGATTGAACCCCAGGTTGTAAGCAGAGTTTTGGCTGTTGTGCAGCACTTTAATCGTTGCGCCACGAGGCCAAGACATGCTTTTGCCTGTCTTCTCTTGTGTTCTCATCACCTACTTCACTCCCTCCTTTTCTCTCCTATTTGTCTCTGCAAACCAGCCACAGAGACTGACCCATGCAAAAATGCCCATAAAGAGGTGTTATTAAATGATTATCCACAAAGTGTGTGGATTGATGTGGAACAACTCAGTTCTAGGGTCACGTGAGCAGTTTTTGCAATGGGGAAAAGGGGAGCAAAGTAGAACAAAAATATACCAACACCTGGCACTGATGTTTTTAAAAAAACCAAAGCAAGCTTTTGTGCAAGCACAACAATGATGTTGCAGTAGATGAAATGTTTTGCTCTTCTGAATGACAGAAATGAGACAGGAAGTTTCTATACATTATATACTCACATTGTGTTTAGCACACTTCTTAAAACTTCTCTAATCATATGAAGACTGCATCTAGAGGAGATCCATTACAGCAGGCCTGCCCAAAGTCCGGCCCGGGGGCCAAATCTGGCCCGCCAGGCCATTCTGAGTGGCCTGCGGCTGGCTGGCCCACCCCTCCCTCCCGCTCCTTCACCCCATGTTTTTTTAAAAGAAAGTGGGTGGGGCTTGCAGTGGGGTGGCAGGGTTGGGGAGCACATTCTCAGCCACCAAATCTGGCCTTCCTTACAAAAAGTTTGGGCACCCCTGCATTACAGTAACTGTTACCAGTACTCTCTTTTCTGTCTAAGAGAATGTACCTTCCCCATTATGCACATCATCAGTTTAATGGCAACAAACAAGCTTTGCTGTTACTGATGAACCTCTGTAGGCTTTTAGCTAAGAGTTGGGGGGGGAACCTCAGTTGAACCTCTGTCAGCATTTCTATGTTACTGTTTTCTGTGCTAAACACTATAAATTTTGCATTCATAAGAGTGTGGGTAGAATTTAGTCTCAGGGACAGAAAAGGTCGGGACATTGTGGGCTGTGTTCTGATCTGATGTACAGCCATGGGCAAACAGCACTGTGCCTGTCTCTTGACTACAGGGCCACCCACTTGCACAAGCATGGCAGTGAACGGCTTCTAGGAAAACGGTGAGCTAACAGCCTGTAAAAGGATGTTGGTGAGGTTGTCAGCCACTGAGATGTACAGTATAGGATTCAAAAATACTATGCTTTTGCTTTGTTTGCTCCATTAATATGTCTGGAAAAAATATGAATAGCATTACATTTGGGTTTGTCAACCATTCTTTCATTTCAATGGCATTCATTCCAAACCTGAAATGTCTTCTTAGTGTGCTTCCTAACCTGCAAGGAACACCCAAGGTACTAATGCCTGTCCCCTGTCCCGATAAACTCTTTTCTGACTAGCAACATGTTGACTCTGGGAGAGAAATACTAACTAAAATATATAATGGTATCCTGGTACCCTTTGAAAGAACAAAGCAGCTTTGGCAGTAGAGAAAGGAATTTAGAGTAGAAAACTAGAGGGAAGACTTGGTAACTTTCTTCATCAGCTTGAGATATTTTGAGCTTCAGCAATGTGACGGATTCTGCTCCCTTTCTGTTACAGATCTCTTGATAGTCTTTAAATTAATTGCTGCCAATAATGTCCTCTGCTTTTAGACATTTTAAAATAAATAGGTGTTATGGACCCGGAGACTTAAATCTCAAGAGTGTATTTCTAATCCATTCAACTATTGTATAGAGGAAGCCTTTTGAAACCTGACACCCTCCAGATTTACTGAACTACATTCCCCACCATCTGTCAACCATGATGTCATCCAGCATGTTGACAGGGCATCATTTTAAGCAAAGGTGTTTTAAACATCTTCTCACAGTTGCTCAGCCATTATTTCCTTGTTTTCCTCAAAGTGTTTAGCTGGTTGGATAGTTTAGTGAGTTAGGTTTCAGGCTGCAGAGACAGAGGTTGGGGAATCAGTTCCCTACTGTGCATCCCAGAAGAGCCAACCTGTGTTGCTTTGAGCATCATGTTGCACAGCCCCAGGATGCCCCCAGAAGAAGAAAATTGTGAGCTGCCTCTGAGTTCTCCATCAAGGAACCTTTTAACAAAGGGTTGCCATACGTCAAAATTCTATTGACTGCACATGATTATTCTTCTTTTCCTGACAATTGAAACAAGGGCTTGCCGAGTCAAAACTCAGGACTTTTAAAGTAGCCAATACTGTGACATAATTTATCATTCACCCCCATCTCCTTCTCAATTTACCTGTAACTTTCAAGACAGCCCAAATCTTGTTGCTCAGCACAGTAAACCATGCTAGATGGAATCAATAAGGATGTAGTAAATGTAGTCCTCTAATTCAAATGGATCTCCTCTAACCATGACATATTTTAGTGTAGTAAGTTGCAGTTAGAGTAGGCCCATTTGAATCAACAGAACTTATGGTGGAGTTGACTCATTAAATCCCCAGTGATTCAATGAGCCTATTCTAGTGTGATTTATTACATTAAGCAACAAGATTTTGGTAGATTTCTGGGAAAGAATTTGATTTTTCCAGGAACACTGTAGTATTACAAACTGTTTGAAGGTGGCTTGGTCTTCAGATATCAATTAAGAGGCACTACACTTACAAAATATGTGCTTCTCCTCTGTTGCTGTGATTTGATTCAGCTGTCTGCATTTTTGGACTCTTGTGGTAGGTGTTGCTATGGGGATAAGTATGATGGGCTCCTGCATTTACAAATGTATCACCACACCAACCACTGCTTCCTGAATATTCAGCAGCCTTCAGCACTAGATGGATTTCAGGTCTCCCAATACATTGTGTTCAAATCTATGTTCTGCATCCAAAGAGTATCTTGGGACATGCAAAGTTGTAATTGTGCAGTGATAGGACTAAGAATTTGAATTCACCTTACCCATGGTGGTTATCTGAACAGCCTTATTTAGAACTACAGATCTCTCCATATAAGAACCCATCATGCACAGAGGCATATAAGCAGAAAGCTAAATTAGGCATGATGCTCAGTTGCATTTGCTTTGTTCTCAATATTTTGTTTGATTTGGTTTCACAAAGTACACAAGTGAAAAGAGGAGGACTCCCTTATTCTTCCATCTTTCCTTCATTTTTCTACTTTCAATTATTATAGCTCAACTTCTGGTTTGGGCTGTGTAAGAGGAAAGATTATGGCCATGAAGAAGACATATCAGTAACCATCCACACTTATTCAAAACTTAATCTTTAATTGTTCTGAAACATTTTGCTGTTGTTGCAAAAGGTAATAATAGGTTGCTTTCTCCCATTCCATGGAGTGGCTGGTCAGTTTTTCTACAGCACTGACAGTGGGGGGTAGAATAGGTTATTATGGGGTAAATGTAGGCTGTATTATGTGCAACATTTTCCTCAAGTAATGTGTTGCCTTTTCCTGCCTGCAGTGATAGTCTTAGCCAAGGCAGGCCTAAGGAGGCAGCAGAGATGGCATTGGCAAGCAATTGGTTGCTGACCCCTCCATTGCTTCCCCACATTTCTCCACTCAATTGATTGCCCTGCAGTGCTGGCAGCCAGTTCCTCTGTCACCAGCAGGAAACTGCATTTACTAGCAAGCAGGTTCTGTAGTTTAACTGGAGTTTTATGCTCCCTGTTCTGAGCAACTCAGGAAGGCAGTTGGATCTCTGCAGTCATTTCTGCTGCAGTCACTGGGGCCTTTGCCAGCAATGGTATCCCTTATATACTGTGGGCATAAAATGGCCATTTGCGGGATGGTGCTCATTGTTCAAACAGTTATCATGCGGGTTCTGCTGATGGGAAAATGATAGACATCCTGTTCCACAATCCATAAAAATGATAATGTAACCACAATCAGCCTGAATATACTGTTCCTCCAAATGACACTGTAGTGGGATTATTAGAGAGGAGGAAAATGGTGCCACTTATTCTCCCTTCTTTAAGCCCCTTGGAATAATTCTAACAATATAATATGGCATAACTCTAAATTATTATATGGAGAGGAGAAATGCAGCTATGAACTGATGTCTGCCAAAAGAAGCAGTGCCTCCACAACCTTGAATAATTGAACATAGCAAAGGGATGGGAAAGCAGAGGAAGGTAGATCAGTAAATTCTTTCTCCTGCCTCAACTCATATCTTTTTAACATCAAGTAGAGATGGGCACGACTTAGCGAAATTTTCGTTTCCATTTTTGTTTTTCGTTTTCGTTACGCAACGAACCGAAAAATGAAAATTGGCTCCAAAATGGAACGAAAATGGAAACGAAACGACTAATTTTGAGCCAATTTTCATTTTTCGTTATGGCAAAAGCATTTAATGGCACTAAATGGGGAAAAACGAAAAAAATTCATTTTCGTTTTCGTTTTCATTTTTCGTTTTCGTTACGAAACGAAACAAAAACGAAAAATTTTGAAAATTAGCTCACGAAAACGGAAACAAGCTGAAACGGACCCCTAAACGAAAAATGAAAAACGAAAAACCATTTTTCCTGAGTCGTGCCCATCTCTAATATCAAGCACTTTCAGCACTCTGCCTAGTATTGGGCTTCCAGTGGCCGTGTGACTTGAAGAGGGTATAAGCCATGCATATTTTCATTTTGGGAGCTAATCTTGATCATAACTGGAAATCTTCAGACCAATCAAGCTACCATTCTAGTGTCCTGAACCTATAGCATTGCTCAGTTGGGTAGCCATTGTGAATCACAAATATTATTGCTTTGTTTCCATTGATTATATATGACTTTGAGAAGGAACAGCACTCATTTCTCTTTGAACAAAGTTTCCTCAATAGAAGGCACAGAAAATGTTTGTCAACTGATATAATCATAATTCTCAGTATTTGAGAGGGCAGTGGTGGTGAACATTTGGCTCTCCAGATGTTTTGGACCACAACTCCCACAGTCCTTTGGTTTGTTTGGTTTTCATTGGAAACAATTCTGAATATCAGCATTTTATTAGAATACATCTTTGTTGTGAAAACAAATAATCAAACATTGATACACTATGTTTTTTGACCGTGCATCTCTCATGCATTATAAAATTATAGTGTTCAGTCAGCCATGTCTTATATACAACAATCCCCCATTTATTGGGTCAGGGACCCAACCCGCAATAAAGTGAAATCTGTATTATGCAGATGTTGGGTCAGGTTGGGACTGAAGGGCCTGTTTGGGTCCTTCTACACTTACCTGAGGCCTGATGCTGCCCTGAATGCAACTCCAACAGGCTTCCTGGGCCTGTCCAAGGCCCCAGAAGTAGTTTCCTACAATCAAGAAGGCACTTCCGGTTATTCCGAAACAACTTCTGTGACCGCCAACAGGCCTGGGAAACCCATCGGAGGCCCAGTGCAGGAGGTCAAAACAGGCCCACACAGCTTACCCCAGGAGCCCTTGCCTTCATATACTGCGGTCCCGCAACATACCGGGACCGCAGTATATGAACCTCAGTGTAGTGGGAGACAACTGTACTACTGTGAAGATTATTATGAAAACTGCTGATATTTAATGAGCTCATCTCTGTTAGGCAGGGCCAAATGAACAAGAAAATGGGATGGTAAAGCACTGCACGAGAATCTGTGTTTACAGTAAATGAACTCTATTATCAGGGTGATCGTGGGCTACAAACTTAAAACAGAACAGAAATTGCAGCTAGACTTTATTTTCCAACAAAAAGGACCTACGTTTTCCTCATATTTCTCTCTCAATCAGAGGAGGTACTGTACTACATCCTGTTAACAATTCAGTGCTAGGAGTAGGTCGTCCAAGAAAGCCACATTTGGGTGTCAGATGTTTCTCTTCTCCTTCTCAAAATTGGGACAGGAAGGAGGCATAAAGACTCTATTATCTGGCCTCATTTTGTTCCATTCCTGAACATTCTCCTGCTGCTGCCTTATATAATAAGTTGCCTCAAGGGAAAGAATTGACCCCAAAAGCTGGAACACAATTTTAAGTCTTTTTAAAAAAAAAAAAATCAAAAATATTACCAAATTTGAATTAGGGTCATTAAAGTCTTTTGAATCGGATACAGAAGAACAGACACATTAACTGTTCTAATAAAAAGGGGGAGCTATGAGGCCATTACAGAATACAAATGCAAGACTAGGCTATGGGAGGTACCTTTATAGGGCACTAATAAAAAAATAAAAAATCATTGCAAGCTTTCCACTTCTTCGAGGCAAGTACCAGAAGTCCCAACATGGCAAGATGTGGTTTGCCAGAAGGTTAACCTCAGATGTAAAGTTCTTGGCAAGATGATTTTTCCAGACATGTCTGTGAGGCAGGAAGCAGCACTGCTGTTGCCAAGTTGTACCTGAAGCAGAGGATTGGGTTTCATATCCCAGTCCTTCAAGCTAAGGGTCATAGGTCATGCACACCCTGTAGTGTGGTCCCATGCCAAATTGTTGTTTGTTTGTTGGCATGGTTTGGTTAATTCTCTTCCAGTCTGTCAAATTGTTCTCATTTGGCTCTGCTTTACTTTGTTTTTTTCCTCTTTTTTAAAAGATTGATTAACTGTATTAACAACAATATTAATATCTGGAAGCTGAGTCAAGGCAATTGGACTTCTTTTCTTGAGAGACTTAAACATTTTGCTGCTCATCCAAGCAAGGGGGAGGGGGAACTATTAAATAACTTTACAAAGAGAGTGCTGACATTCGAGACACTGTTACAGAAACCTGTTATATTATATATGATCCTATGTCTTGGTTAAAATTATCTGATTAGACATCAAGAGAACTGGTTTTTCTTTGATATATATATGTGATTAAACAAATAAACTGCTATAAATGGAGCTTGGAGAATCTTGCTTCGCAATTTATTCCAAGTTTATTTATTTATTTATTCCAAATTTATTTTGCTTCTTGATACTGACGTCTGTATTCTTCCCTAACTGTAAGCAGCAAATGGCAATTTAACTGTCCCTCTGGAATAGGGTTCATTTCTTTCCCCTTAGTTTGCCATACGCTAGACACTGTCTTTGAATTAAAACATGATATCGCCATGCATAAGCAATCATTTTGTATGTAGGAGGCCTGCAAATGCAAATTCTGTCACTTTTGTTTGATTAGGTTTTTTCCTTTGCCTTTTCCCTGTGTATTAAGTAGAAGGGAGGGGGATAGTAGTGGATTGACCCGTGGGTCATTTTACAGAGGAGAGAGGAGCAACATCTGCCACTCTCTGCAGCTGTAAAATATTATTTTCTGATAGCAGAAGGTAAGCTCAGATATACAGAGAACAGTATGAAGTGCAGCATCATTAAAATATTTGTAATTAATTATTATCATCTCCATGGGCCTAGATATATATACATAAACACACACACACACACACACACACACACACACACACACACACACACA
>JAHTLZ010000129.1:62033687-62056292 GCA_023846285.1 Phrynocephalus versicolor
TGTGTGTGTGTGTGTGTGTGTGTGTGTGTGTGTGTGTGTGTGTGTGTTATGTTGTTACAGTCATGACCAAGGCAACACTCACCTGTTTTATGTAACCAAAATATAAGCCATATGAATTGTCACTGTTTTAAAATTATTGAATGGAGACTTGATTATTTATTACTGATGTAACAATTACTAATTTATTATCATTAAATGACAAACCTGGAAATGACTTTGTGGTACATTATTTCATTACTATTAGTGTTAGTAATAGTAGTATTTTTACTATTATGTATCTTATAATAATTTACATTAGTACAGTACATAACTTCTGTAATGTTGCAGCACATGCGTGCTTTCTGGCATCAGGCACATTGATGGGAAATGTGCCTAGTTCCCATAAAGATATTTCTGTCAGTTTGGGGGCTTGCTGGAGCATATGGCTGAGAAATGTCCCGAATTTGATAAAAAGTGTTCCTATGCAAATATACTTGTATGTAGTCATTGGAACTTTTAGCCTGCTCTACCTAGTGTGGCCTGCAGATGACTGGCAGACTTCAGTATATATACGGTGGTACCTCAGTTTACGAATACCTTGGTTTACGAGTATTTCGCACAATGAGGAAAAAGTTTAAGAGAATTTTGCTTCAGTTTGTGAGCAATGTCTTGTGAGCAAGCTCTGGTGCTCGTTTTGCAATCAGGGTCTGGCCCTCCTACTCCTTCTGCTGCTCCCCCTCTTCACTGTCACCACCTTCATCTTGGGATGGCACCCGGATGTTGCCTGGCAGGGTCCCAAGATGGTGGAAGCAGCAGCGAAGCAGGAAGGGGTTAGCCGAGCCTGAGGGAGGGAGGGAGGAAGCAGGGGTATACCTGGCATTCCACCAACCCCAAGACCGTTGGCAGACAACCCTGGCCCACGTGGCCAGCTGCTCTTCATCATTGCAAGCTCAGCACTGCCTGGAACTAGCCTGTAGGCTCTTCAGTATCAATATAGGTCAAAATTGTATTACTCGAATTTGTGTTCTGTTTTGAATAGGGCTGCTACTCTTGGATTTGTTGGTCAGTGAGAATTAATGCTAAAGGAACTGGACGTTTCTTCCTGTGACCCTCTGTTATGATCGGTGTAGCCATTGTCATAGCATAAAGAAATCTCCTGCAACAAATTCTATTTGGAGTCTTTTTGTGTCACTGGATCTTCCAAATCTCTGGATTTGCTGCCAACTCTGCAGATACTGGACAACCAATAGTGATCATATGAAAGCTCCTTCTTTAATCTTATCACACAATTTTCACATGTTATCCAGGAAAGATTCAAAGCTATATATGTGCGATTTTAGCAGGCTTCTACATAATGTGCTTTCATTATCACAGGACTGAGATGATAAATTGAAAAGTGGTTAGATTGAGCCTAGGCTGACAAGCCTTTGTAGTGTATGAAGCGCATTCTAGTCGTTGTGTCAGTCAGATGAAAAATCCAGTAATTTAATGTAGGCAACCTCAGTTGTTAAATATAGTTAACCTAATTCCTTTACATCAGGGATGGGTGGGCAAAATGTGACTGCATCCCATTCTATGTTTATAACCCTTCCATAGCTCTTTCTCTGTCCCCTCTTTTGCCACTGAACGAAAAACTGTGTCTACTGAAGGTTTCCAAGAATATCAATTTACTGTTTAAGTAGAGCACATGCTTCCTATGCACTGTTTATCACTCCATTTTTCAAAATTGGAAGTGGATTTCTATAGAAAGTGGGGTTTGACATATTGAGGCAGTCTGTGTGTTTTGCAAAGAGCTTTAGGGAAGAAAATGGGATCCAGGAGCTGTTGATATTACCCACCTTTTTGTAAGCTATAGTAAGCACTAGTTTCTTAAATTCAAGTCATTTCAAAAGAGCAGAGAGAGAACTTCAGCTTTCGAAATCTTGATATGAACGACATTATTTTAGCACCAATATTTGCCACTATGAGAACTAATTGGTATTAAGTGCTCATGACAGGGTTGCACATATGTCTTTCCTTACTGTCCCACCAATATTCCATGAGTTCCAACTGACAGACACAGAAGTTCCAGATGCCATCCCAACATGCAGTGACAAAAAAGCCCTGTTATCAGAAAGGCTACTGGATTGTGTGTCTTAGGAACAGCCTGTTATCAACAGAGTTAGCATTGATGACTGAATTGTAAATAGTGATGTATAAACTGCCTCTAGTTCAACATGGAAATGGGCCAAAATTTTAATCTGGTTCATAATACATCTTGCACTGTGTAGATTGGTTTCAATTATTTTGTTTTTTATTTTGTCCAGTTGTGGGTGCTGCTACCAGCTTAAAAAAGGCCTACAAAGTACCCCAAAGGAGAAATGTTAATCGCAATGGATAGGTGGGATTTTGTTGTTATAGCAGACCAGGGCAGACACATCCAGCTGGAATTTTAGGGAGATAGCTTTGTTTCCACATAGAAATCCAACCCCAAAGTATTGGGGCATCCTCTAAGGCTAATAGATTTATTTTAGTGAGTTTTGAGGATTATAGTTCACTTATTTAGAAACATAGACAAGGTGGATGTAAATTTCTGGCCAAGATATTGTATTTCATTGCTAAAAACCAATTGCTCAGCTGAAATACTTTATTTAGTATAGTAAATAACATTATAGGCCAGTTTAGTCAATGGGGATTTGGTGCATCATCTCTTGCATATGTTCCATTGATTTAAATGGGTTCTCTCTAGTTGTGACCTACCATACTACTATAAGTACTGGCACTCTGTTCTATTTTTTTTCCAGACTACTTTTGGTTACCCTTGAAAACCACTCACTTGTACTCATATATGATTGTAGTAAAATGAATAAATGTAGTCGGATACAAATAATTTGCAATCTGAGAACTATCTATTTGTATCTTCCCCTCCCTCCCCCTGGAGTAGAAGAATACGATTGTTTTTTCTTAGCAAGTGTAATGCCACCTTGGGAAAGTAAAAAAGATCAACTAAATAATACTGAGTATTCTATAACTGGAGTTACATTAAAGATTGCTGTGTTTCTGTATTACTAAAGCATGTCCTGTCAAGAGCTTAATTAGTACTTGGCAGTTATATCATTCTCATAATACTTTGATAGGATAGGTCGGTATGATTACCTCTTAGTTACATGTCATGTCTAGAGATGGGCACGACCAGGAAAATTTTTTTTCGAGTTGTCGTTTTTCGGGACGGGTCTGTTTCGGCTCATTTCCGTTTTTCGCGAAATTTTTCAAAAATTTGTCATTTCGTTTGCCATTTTTTCGTCTGTCGTTAGGACTGGTTTGGGGGGGTAGCGGGCTCCTGGAGGCACCTCTGTGGGGTGGGTGCCTCCTCTGGCCTGCTATGAAGGGAAAGCGGGCTCCTGGAGGCACCTCGTGGGTGCCTCCTCTCCTCACCCGCTACAAAATGGCATGCATAGCCATATGGATATGCATACCAAGTTGCAGACTTGCTTGCAGCAGTGGACTGGCAGAGGCACCCCTCTTTGGGGTGCCTTCACTGCAGCAGTCAGTCAGAATGATTGGCGGACTCTCTCTGTGCACCCACTGTGTCTCACTAAGAAGGGAAGCGTACTTGCGTGTAGTGCAGTGCGAGTACACAGATCTGGCTTTAGGGTTAGGGTTAGCGCAAGGGCTAGGCTTAGGGTTACAGGTAAGGTTACGGTGAGTTAGTGGGGTGCACCTCTGGGTGCCTCTCTGACCCACTTAGAAGGACAGTGTACTGGCGTATGGGTTAGGGTTCGGGTTCGGGTTCGGGCTAGGGTTAGTGGGCTTTTAATGCCCCACTGGCACATCCCAGAAGTCTCTCTGGTCAAAACCTAGCCAAGTGGCCATGTGATTGGTGGAATGGCTCCAAAATTTTGCATGGTCCACTCCCATGGCCAGCCTATCATTGTGCAGGTGTAAAAAAATAAATAAAATAAAATAAAATAAAATCAATGGAGAGGAGGACATTTTGTTGCAAGAAAAATCCACTGCTGCTAGTGTGCTACTGTAAAAATTCTGGCAGTTTTAAAATAGTAGAAGTAGCACCAGGCAGCAGCAATTTTCGCATGTTTCTGGGTGCTTTGGTGTGTTTTTGGAGTTGGACCACCACGATTTCAAAATAAATTGCGGTCGCCCCATTTTGGATTCCGCATGGGATGGCGAGTTGGCGAGACGACGAGGATGCCCCCCCCAGAGCAGCCCAGGACAGGAGGGGGGAGGCCGGGGACCCCCCCCCAGAAACCACCCCTCTGGTAGGTGCACTCTCAGAGGCCAGGCATATTTTCGCCTGCTTTTTTGACCGGGAATTGGGGTTTTTTTTATTTTAAAAACTTTTTTTCTGTGCCGCTTGAATGGCGGCGAGGCGGCGACTTTGGCGGGACGAGGATGCCCGCCACTCCGCCAGAGCAGCCCAGGAGGGACAGGAGGAGAGGGGGGAGGCCGGGGACACCCCCCCCCCCAGAAACCACCCCTCTGGTAGGTGCCCTCACTCAGGCAGGCATATTTTTGCCTGCCTTTTTGGCCGGGAATCGGGGGTTTTTTTAACGTTTAATTTTAAAAACTTTTTTTCTGTGCCTCTTGGCATTGCGCGATCGCCACGATGCCAGGAACGACAACGACAAATCAGACCCAATTATTCATTCGTCGGTTCGAGTTCGAGTTCTGGCAGAGTAATTGTTGTTTCCTTTTCCGTTCCGTAACGGAAACGAGGAACGGAAACGGAAACGGGAATTCCGCTAAGTTGTGCCCATGTCTAGTCATGTCACATTTTTTAAATAAAACATTTTTAAATGTTGTATTTAATACTTGGGATAGTTATACAAGAAACTTTGGATATGCTTAAAGATTATAAACCAGCATTTGAGTATCAGGGATACACAGTCACTATGCCATGACTCAAACTGTACTGAAAACAAATAGGAATGAATGTGCCTATATCCTTCACTAAAGACTAGCAGGTGATCCATTGAACAGGGTCGTTAATGGACCAGCAGGGAAGAAGAGGCCTCATTATCACTTCAAAATTTGAGGGACACTTCCTTGCCTATAGCATTTCCAGTTCTGCACCTGTAATTTTAAGCACATTTAGAAGATAAGAGTCACTGAGTGGAGTTGGATCGACTGAGTAATTCTGCTCAAGATAGCATGGCCTGTCACCTTGTGATCTTTTTGTGGACAGTTGAACAAACCTGTCAGAAAACAGATATCAGGATGGGCTCAGAGTATGATCTTTTTTTTTTTTAAGGAGACTTGACAAAGTTTTTGAAGACTTCTCTATCTTAATGCATTGTTGCTCGTCACAGGCCTGATCAATAGCATGCAGCAGAAAACTAGGCATTCCCAAATCAGTGGAAAGCATTAAGAATTATGGCAAACATCTGCCTCACCCAGCTGGGCCCATTTTAAAGGTAGTTCTTTTTCCTTGCGGAACGCTCATGCTTGCCAATCCCCCTTTCCTTCATACAATCTGCCAGAGAATTGGATTTTTAATCCTCCTTTTATTTAGAACGGAAAGTGCTCAGTCCCCCATAGCTCTCCAGTGTCTGCCCATTTGTTCAGGGAAGAGAATTTGCTAATTAATTCGTGACTCCTATTTGTGAACTTAAAAGGCTTCAGGTTTTACTCAATTGACCAGGTGGTGCATAAATCGCTACAGCTGCTGTGTTTTTATGATAAGGGCGCAGATTGCTCTCCTACCAAATGAGCTCTTTTCCCTCTGAACTACAGAAGCCACAAACCCACCATCCTTCATGGAGATGAATGATTTCTACAGGTGCAGGGATGTCAGTCAGAAGAAATTGCCAATAGTAAAGCCAGATTATATCAGATCTAAAAGGGAGCTCTGTGTTAGCAAGCTTGTTCTTTATTTATCCTGTAGTGAAAGATTTAAGTAAGCAAATCAAACTTGAACAGTGTATGCGTTTAGACCAAGAGATTCTCATGGAGGATATAAGTGAATTCAATTCACAGAGAAATAAAGATAGAGATTTATGTGGGAAGGGTGGTAGGATAGATGTATAGAATTCAGCATCATTTTGGCACAATCATATCAAGAAGCACAACATGATAGGTACTATAGAAGCAAGAGTCTTTTTAAAAATTTAACAGACACAAGATAAGAGAACATATGTAGTGATAATGGGCTAAAGAACAGGAATTATAGATGTGGATTAAAAGCTCAATATCAGTATATGTATATATAAAATAATAAAAAGATGATTATATCACTGCAATATTTAGATTAGAAATTTACACTTAACTCTAATTTGAATTTTAGCCTTTCTGTTGCTTGTAAAACTACAGTATATGATTTGATAATTTATTTCAGGTTTATAGTCATATTAGCAATAAATTTCCACTGAAAATTATCTTCTTATAATGAATAAAACTGAGATGTAGAATTGTTTCAAAAACTATATTAAAGACCAATGTTGGTTATCAGTTGAGTAAGTAGTTGATAGTGTGGAGGGTTGCTTCTCTTGCGTAATAGCATCAGTAGAACAAACTCCACATGTCTATGCAAGTAGACAGGAAAATCCAGAATGAAGCGACCAGAATGCTGCAAATAACTGTGTACCTCCAAGGTAGTGGTGAAACTGGAACTGACTGTAGTGACCCCCCCACCTATAGCAGGGGTTAGGGACCAGCTTAACCCACAATAATTGAAAATCCACAATATGCAGATGCAGGTTGGGTCGGGCCTGGGGGGCCCTAACTGGGGGCTTGGAGGCCTCAGAAATGATTTTTGGCGACCCGGACATGACTTCCGGTTCACAGGGAGGCCCTTTTGGGGCCTCCAGAAGGCCAGGGAAGGCCCTCGCAGGCCCGTTTGGGGCAGCCCCAGTCCTGGAGTAAGTATGGAAGGCCTGATACTGGCCTTTGCCCCTTACCCCAGGGGGCCTTTTTTCATATATTGCAGTTCTGCGATATAGTGGGACCACATTATATGAACTGCGAAAGGGCGGGGGACCACTGTATAACCAAATCAACATCTGTTAACCTTCATGTACCAGAATGAGACAATAGTCCCCCAGAATTCTATTTTATCATAGAAGCCTCAGAGAAATAGACATACAATCAACATTCCCTCTAAACTGTGGGCCTGCACACCCGCACAGCACTGCATCAGTCCCATGCAGCTAAGCCAGTGTTGCTGCTCACTTGCTGCCAGATTCAGTTAGACTGCCACATAGGCAGGGTGGGGCTGCCACCCAGGATTAGCAGAAATTAGAGGGAACTTTGTAGAAAATGTAGGCATTTGTTCACCAGAAGTGTTTCTGCGACATAGCAACAGCAACAGCAGCAGCAGCAGTAGTACCATCCATTAAAACATGATTTTAACTGATCTGTCTGCCAATAACATATGTGCTATTTTATGTCACTATAATTGTAATTTTAATTTTATTATATTTACTGTATTTTATGTTGTTTATTATATGAATTATTTGTGTTCATTTTGCACTGTATTGTATTTATTAATTGTTGATAACTGCCCAGAGTGCCTTCGCTGGCAGAAGGGCAGATTAAATAAATAAATAAATAAATAAATAAATAAATAAATAAATAAATAAATAAATAAATAGTTGGTGGTGTGTTGGCCCTATACAAGATGGGACCCAGATTTTCTATGTGGGCTTAAGGTTACAAGAAGAACATATTATAAATCCAACAATTAACTACTGCTGTAAATACATTTTATAATGCAAGTGCATTATTTCCCATGGTGTTGTAAAATACACCAAGTTTAACTCAGTGCATTTTAATGAAATCCTTGTGCAGAGCATATTTCTTAACAGTTGCAGTCTCCCAGCAGTTTGGAACTGAAGTGACTATGGGAAACCCTTAACACAACATGTTTAATAGAAAAAGAAATTGCTAATAGAACGTGATTACATTTTGAGAACATTACAAAGAAAAGCCATGTCTGATATGAAATTGCCCACCCCATCCTGCTCAATTGTTAATTTACCTGAAAAATAAAGAGTATAAAAACACACATTGGAGCTCACAATTTAACTGAAAAAAGTCAACAACTGTTTTGCTATGTTTGAATTGCTTTAATGTGGAACATTTTTCTTGTAACATCAATAGGTAAAGGAAATAATTAAGTGAAACAACATGGAAAAGAAGAAACATGTTCAGAGGAAATGAAAGTTTGCAAGAGAAATTTTGAGCAGTGCAACAGTCTTACTAGTTGACTTGTCTAATTAGAAAGCAGAATACAGTAGTCCCCCACCACACTGCGGTTCATATATTGCGGTCCCAGTATATCATGGATTTTTATTTGGAGAGAAGTGACCTGCCCAGTGGGAGTGGGTAAGTGCAAGTGCCGAGGGGGTGAAAGACATACCGCACAGCTTTCACCCTCCTGGCACCTTAGTGACCTGCCCTGCAGGAGTGGGCAAGTCACCGTGGTGCCAGAAGGGTGAAAGACATGTGGTGCAACTTTTCACCCCCTCAACACCTCTGTGACCTGCTCAGCAAGAGTGAATTAGTGCAAGTGCCGAAAGGGTGAAAGGTGCATTGTATCACTTTCACCCTCTCAGCACTCCCACAGAGCAGGTTGCCGAGGTGCTGGGAGGGTGAAAGCCACAAGGCACAGCTTTTACTCCCTTGGCACTGCACTTACCAACTCCCACTGGGCAGGTCGCTGATGCGTCTGCATATCATGGATTTTCCTTTACTCCGCATGGTTAGAAAACCTAACGCCTAAATAAACCTAACAATAAACAGGGGACTACTGCACTCACAGAGAAGTATTGGGTGGGAATTTTTAAAATAATCATAATTAAAATAACCCATTGTGGCTGTGAAGTTGAAAAGGTGCCTGTGGTGAGAGGGGATGAGGGAAATCAAAATTTCAGACATAATACCCTTCATTACAGTCTGTAGAAATAAATAACTTTCAACATGCATTCAGCAAACTGTATATTTCAAGTTTTGATGATGCCCCGCCAAGATGCATTGTGGACACTGAAAAAATGTTATTAGAAATACATCATCAAACTAGTATAAGGTGCCACATGTTTGTGTCTTTTGTTTTGTTTTGTTTTGTTTTTCTTTGAATTTTGCCTGAAATTCTAGAAATTAAAATGTTATTAAAGTCTTTTTGTGTAAAAAGGAACTCTTCCTTTGTTTGCTGACACCATTTCCCTAAATATATACTGAAGATTTGGCCTGTGGGTAGTCTAAAAGCAGGATCAAAAGGCCCATACATGCCATTTTTGTTTAGTCAATTCATTTATTCTGGCTTTGCTGCTAATTTTTTTAACCTCAACTAATTTACCTGAAGCATTCTATTCCTCCCTATTGCACAGTAAATTAAAACATCTCTTATATTAGTTTGATGATGTGTTGAATGGACCCAGTTGCACTTTTATCACAAAATACATTTCATTCTGTCTTCAGCATCTTTAATAAGACCTCTTAATAAGATCTATTTACAGTGGTACCCCGGATAACAACTGCCCCGGATAACGAATAATTCGGATAACAACTGCCAATTTCCGGGTATAGGACTGCCTCTGATAATGAATTTTCCCTATGGGCTGCCTCGGATAATGAATCACAATTTCTAGGTATAGGTCTGCCTCAGATAACAAATTTTCCCTATGGACTGCCTCGGATAACGAATTTCCAGCATGCATCAGTAAAAAAGAGTTATCCCGGGTGGCATTTCATCTGTACCTTTAAAGTGCATTTTATAAAGAGTTTTGAGCAAAAAAACAGGTGCCTTTTTCCTAGGCTCCAAAACGGATTAAACGGTTTCCCATTCATTCCTATGGGAAACAGCGTTTCAGATAACAACGTGTTTCGGATAATGACTAACCTCGGAGAACGAATTACCGTTGTTATCCAAGGTACCACTGTACTTCCTTATCTAAGGTTTCATTACTACTGAGACAAACATCAGTCAGTGATAAAGGCCACAAGGCTTCTTCCATGTGCCAGTCTGAGGAATTCCAGAAACAGGCCTACTTTTCCAAAAATGTGGTCTATTTATCTGTATAATTTGCATAATATGTTTGAAATATAGTAGATTTCAAGTTATCATAGGGTTGTTCACTGATGTCATGGGTTCAGGTACATCTGCGTGTTTGAAATATGCCACTACATCAACCTCTGAACAATCTCTGGAGGCAAAAATGTTGGAAAATGTTGGCTGCCCTGCTTTTGCTGCATCATGAGAGGTCAAGAGTCTCTGGAAAACACAATAATGCTGGAAAAGGTTGGAGCTGGGAGGAAAAGAGGAAGACCAACTATGAGAAAGATTGACTCCCTAAAGAACCACAAGCTTATGTTTGCAAGAACTGAGGAGGGCTGTTGAAGACAAAATGTCACCATAAGTTTGAGGTGACTTGACTGCACATAACAACTGCATCTTCTTTCAGTGTTCACTCTTCTTGTCAAAGCAGCCTTATTCAGATAAAGGATTGTGGAAGTTGTGAAGCAGCCCATTAGGAGGGTGAAAAACTGTATATCTCTTTATTGACTGATAGATGTAGTAGCGGACCCCACCGCTAAATAGGAAAAATGCGAAGAAGAAGAAGAAGAAGAAGAAAGAAAGAAAGAAAGAAAGAAAGAAAGAAAGAAAGAAAGAAAGAAAGAAAGAAGATTGATAGATATAGTAGTAGATATAAATAAGTATATATAGACAGTATGATTTATTTTATGATTCTATCCCCCCTTTTATTGTTATTATATCTCACTTTTATCTTACTTCATTCACACGTAACAGAATAATCATGACAATGATGGGAATGTGTTAACCCTTTAGATATTTAATATAGATCTAAAATGTTTTAGATTAACCGTAAATGTCTTTCTCTCTCTTTCTTTTTTAATATGCTTACACCTTCGAACTAACAGCGAGTATTCAAGAATCATGTAAGTCCTACTTCCAGACTTGTTTGTTTTCCAAAATAGCTATCTCCGTGCTTGTAAAAAAATCAATAAGGCACAAACATCATTTTAGCCACTTAAGAAGCCACAAATAACTGAGGCTATTAGATTGTTGGTGTTGTGCACTTCACACCACTGGGGATTGAGGTAATTAGATGAGAGATTTAATCTTACACTTCCATTGGCAATATATGCATCATGTAAAGTATTTTAACTTGATAAAAGAAATCGGCACGTTTCATTATTACATCAATCGCTGCAAGGATCCTGAAGAAACAAGTACAAAGCGTATTTATTGTGAATACAGTTGTTGAACTCCCTGCTTTCAGACATCCCTCACAAAAGTCTTGCAAGAGAGATGTTTCTAATATTGACTTTTTTTTTTCCTTTCCCAGCAGTTTGGTTTTTTTGTAACAGGGGTGGGGTGGGAGACAGACAAAATTGATGCGGCTGAAGCTGGCAAGGGTGGAAGCGGGGTGGGGGGAGGGCTGCAATAATTATAGTAAGGGGGAAGATGCCCCATTTAACTCTGTGCCCCTTGCTAAAATATACTGATGATGGTTCATCAGTTTAACATGAACATTAACCAAGAAAATAAAACCTTGCTACTATTGGTGTATGGATACCCAGTATGGGTGGATTCGACAGAGTGTTGAATCCATGCTCAGGAGTACTGGGTTCAAATGTCCACTGAGCAATGGGGAGGGGGGAGAATTGGGAAATTTATAAAAGCACTCCTTAAATATCTACCTCACTTGCTTTGTTGGCTCTATTATGGTTGCTATAGGTTGGTCCCGTCTTGGCAGCACATAATATGAACAATTTGTCTAAGTTCTTACCTGAAGGAAAAACATGAAGCAAGAAGCTTCTTGTTATCACATAGTGGCTATCTGTGCTTTGAACTGACTTTGGGCATAATCCACTGCAAGTTCTCCTTCACTCATCTAATGGTGGCGTAAGACTTTTTGCTGCCCGTGACAAAGAACAAAATGACATTGAAACTGGATGGTACTGAGCCTGACAGGATTGGCACCTGGTTGTGCCTAACAATACAGGGTAATTTAGCAGGCCCCAGGAAAGGTGCATACACAGATCTTGGGTGTCCTGGTCTCAGAGCACTGGTGGAAATCTTAGAGAATTCCTGTGGTTCTGGGACTGGAGACAGATCAGAAGAACTGCAGTGGAGGAGAAAGTCTGATTTTTCTATGTGAAGTGTCCTTAAAAAGAGGTGGTGAAACCCGTTCCACAGGCAGCCCCCTAGGGGTCAAAATGTGTCCCATGAGCCCTTCCAGAACCCTACTTGACCCCAAAATGTTCAAATTTGAAACATATTTTAAAAGTAACCTTGTGCTTTTGGGGGATGTGAATAATTTTAGGGTTTTCTTTTTGTTTTCAAAATTGGAAAAAAAATCACTTCAAATAGATGAGCATCAAAACGAAATGTTCAAAATATAGTGGGATTTCTCCCTATCATTAAAAGAGGATGTGAGGGGAATTATTCATTAAAAGAAAAGTTTTTAGGGGTTGAGCATGAAAATGAGTACAGTGCCCAAGGTCTGGGTATGCATACGTGGCCCTTGGACTTCCAGCAGTGGCTCAAAGCAGCTTTAAAGCCTGAACTTCCATCTTGGCCGTTTCTCAGATGAAAATTCATGTTCATTCCCAGCCTTTGGCCGTTTCTCAGATGAAAATTCATGTTCATTCCCAGCCTTTGGCCGTTTCTCAGATGAAAATTCATGTTCATTCCCAGCCTTTGTCGCAGCATGAGGACTGGCTTAAACAACAGTTTCAATCAGGACACAATTTGAACCCCAGCATTGGACTGACAAGTCTTCTTGTTGCACTAGGAACAGTAACGCAGGGACTAGGGGTAGGGGAATCTCCCCCTATTCTGGTGGTGAACCTTCTGTCAGCCCCACCACCATTTTATTGCCTCAAAAAAAAAAACCTCTCCACATATCATGCTCTTTGTAGATAAAATTGGCATGGGATTCTACCCCTTTAACATAATGGCAGCAACTGTTGCATATATTGGTGCCTTTGCCCCTGTTCACCCCCTTCCCAATTTGGCTGTCATTCACACTCAGAACCCATTCATTCAGATTTTCCTTTGCCCCATGATCCATTGGCCTAGAATCAGTTCCACCATCTCCAACAACCCTTCAGCCCCCCCAAGTCTGCCATATAAGGAAAATCCCTGTGAGCCTTGGTCTCAAGACAGAAATTCTAGGGATGGGATTCTTCTGGTTTGGAAGGCCAACACTGATCTGTCCTCCAGTCAATGGGAAAAGCTGGAGAGTTCATGGGGGAAAAGCTTCTGCTTGACATCTTCTGTTTGAGGTGATCATCTCATTTTGCCAAATGATAGAGATCTGGTACAACTCACATTCACTTCAGCGGGTCTTTTTGGTAAGAGTTTCCAAGAAATTGTATTCCTTACCACTAACAATCATGAAAGTAAAACTAATCTGAATAACATTTGACTCTTTCCAGTAAAACAAAGTCTTCATTTTCTTTAGAATATTTGGACCATGGGTTACATAGCTTTCTTTGAGAAACGACCTTGTACCTTATGCAACTAGTGACACAGACAGCATAGACATAATCTAGAAAGAAACTTTATTCTTAACTGTGTGCTATTTCAAATTGTATCTTGTGTACATTTCTTAATTTGCTCCTTATATTCATTTTTTCTCTGTTTTCCCCATATGTCTTTTTCAGTGCATCAGCCGCCCACTATTACAAAACAGTCTGTGAAGGATTATATTGTTGATCCAAGGGATAACATATTCATTGATTGTGAAGCAAAAGGCAATCCCATGCCTACGTGAGTATAGCTGTAATTTATTTGTTTCATCCTTTTTTTGTGGTGTCCAGAATGGTTTTCAAACAGGGTTGTGGTACCTTATCTTTAAGTTCATAACCAAGACCAGACTGTGTAACGTTAATCTCAGAGAGGTTTCTCTGGTATCTCATCCTGGTTTGTGTAAATTAGGGATAAAGAATGTATGGTCTTGCAGATGTTGTTGGATTATAAATCCTATCATTCCTGATTGAGGAGTAGGACCTAACAATAAGTGATGGAATACAAATACTCTTTGTTGTGCCTGCATACTGTAATTAAAAACTGTAAACTACTCAGAGACTACTTGAAGTGGTATGGGGTGGTATATAAGCAGAACACTTTGCGTAAAGCATTCACTGTTTGTTAAGCACACAGAAGTTCTCATGAACTTTTTCAGATGTAGCTGGTTAGTTATATCAAATGTACTAGACAGTGTGAAAGAAAGCCATTGTCTCTGGAGAAATTAGTGTGGTGGGTTTATGTCATAAATGTTCTGCATAACTACTTTCATCTGAGTCCCTTGGAAAATCCCTTCAGTGTGATTTAAAATATGATGGTTATGATGCACAAAATCAAACCATCATATAATATTTTTATTCCTCTGTAAATTTCTTGTAACTCAAGCCTCACAATAGATAAAGTCCTATATATGCTGTTATGTTCGTTTTACACTTTCCTTCAGCATGTAAGATGGAGAACCCAACTAATGCACATCCAGCTAATGAACAATCTGTAAACAAAATAATAGTTGGGCAGCTTCCTGCCATGTAGACAAAGTCATTGTCTCAGTGGTGTAACTCTGTTTGCAGATTTTCGTGGACGCGCAATGGCAAGTTCTTCAATATTGCAAAGGACCCACGAGTAAGCATGAGGCATTGGTCGGGTACATTAGCTATTGACTTTCGCAGTGGTGGTAGACCAGAGGATTATGAAGGAGAATACCAGTGTTTTGCCCGGAATGATTTCGGAACAGCCATCTCCAACAAAATAAACCTTCAAGTCTCAAGTGAGTACAATAACAAGATTTGTAGCTCAGGTGATTTAATTTTCTTTCACTGTATCCTGCATATTAATTAGAAAATATGTTAACACAATGTAAAATGTATGGCCAAATTTCAGCTGATGTGTGCCTTTTCTCCATGTTTTGCTCATTTTGGGAAGTCAGCCCCCATCCCATGAATGGCTGAGCAGCAGTCTTCTGGATACAGTGGACTCTCATATAACAAGTGGTCTGTTTAACAGAAAATCTGCTTAAAGGAAAAAAATTATGAAGGTAGAGGGAAATCGCTTAACAGAATCACCTATGGGGTGAATCCGTACAACAGGGATTAATCTGATTTCATTGCACTCCTATGGGAATTTTGTACCAAAGAAAATTTTCTTAACTGAATTTCATTTGGAACGAATTAATTCCTTTATACAAGTTACCACTGTAATTTCATTTCTGCTGCCACTGCTTACAAATGTTTTGCTTTTCTGTCCAAGGATTTTGCTATGGATAGAGTAGTTGAGTGGGCCACTGTTTTAAATTAGGCCTGCCAGAGGCAAGGGTTATGGTGAGAAGTGGTAGTAGATGGGGGGATGTTAAGAGGAAGGGTTAAAAGTTATAGAAGTGAGAAAGCATAAAGCTAGAAGAAGTACATAAGGGGTAGACATCACTATAAGGTGAGCCCTCTGGCAGAAGAAGGTTGGAAAAATATGAGATTTAGTGTCTCCTTCAACATTTTTAATTACAGAGTCCCCTTTGTGGCCAAAAGAAAACTTGGACATTCAAGAGGTTCATGAAGGCGCTCACCTCATCCTGGCCTGCAATCCTCCTCCCGGACTGCCACCCCCTGCTATCTTCTGGATGAGCAGCTGTAAGTAGGGATGAACACAAATCTGCTAAGTTTCTACCAGTTTCTGAATCTGCTCCATGCTGGGTTCTAATGGGGTATTTATTATTTTACAGTGGGGGGGTTAGTATTTTTGTATGCACTATTTTTAACAGGTATGTTAATGGATGCATGCCCCCATTGGCTAATGTGTGTTCACAGTATTTTAGAAATGAATGTGGTGGGAGGTGTCAGTATTTTTCAAATGTGGGCTTAATTTCAAATACTTCTTCCCCAAAGAACAAATTGCAAGCTGCAAATATATAGATTTTTTAATAGTGGCTCTGTGTTTGGCTTGGGAGGTACAGAGCTGATAAATGAATTAGAGAAAAACTCGATGAAGCAAAATTCTTTCACAACTTTAGCTGGGAGTTGGCACCCTGGTTAAATGGCTTACAGCTGTGCTTGAAAATGGTGGGTTGATTATTTAGATCAGTCTCATCAGTTCTTTAGATAGGTCCTTCATTAGGCATGTAGGTTTAGCACAACCTGTTATGTAACTGCAGAAGAGTGACACCATCTACTTTTCAAATTCCTTGTTTCTAATGCTGGAATAAAGTCTCCTACAATCGCAAAGAATTCCTATGTGCTACAAAAGCTAAACAATGGAGGTACTGCAGATGGTGGATCAGAATTTTCTTTCCTCACCCCAAGCAGCCACACGATGCTACTTCAGATTTCTAGAGATGTTAAAGAGCATTCTGAGATACATGTTGCTGTTGTTTCCTTCTTTCACCTTACAGTGCTATGGCAGGTAGTCAGTTGGATTATTGTGTAGTTGGGTTAGTCTTGGTTACTGCCAATCCACTTAACAGCTTCAGAGCTGCTTTCTCAAACAAACATTGCATTATTAAATCTAGATTAGATATATATGAATAAACCAATAAGTGAATTGGCCATGTATATGAAAGCTGTTAGCATTTACACAACAAGATGTACAGATTTTCTCAACATGTTACTGAGCATTCCCATTGCAATAGGATTATATTATTATTATTATTATTGATTAAATAAAAATATTTGACTGTTTTGAACTGCCTTGAATATGATCATATCGAAGAGCTGCGTATCACACAGTTAGGTAGCACACTCAATAGAAATTATTCTTTCTGTTTTTTCTTCATAACAGAATCTTGGGTAACTAACTTGGATTTGGTAGGCCTGTCTTCAGTCAAATGCTACATCTCTAGCTAATGTTAATAAATGCATGCCTCTTTCAGGCTGTTGGGACTGATAGACAAGTGCTCTTAATCCCAGTTCAGTTTCAAATATGCATGGCTCAGAGTTCCAACAGGAAGTATTGTTCTTTTTGATAGCCATGGAGCCAATCCATCAGGACAAGCGTGTCTCCCAAGGGCAGAATGGTGACTTGTATTTCTCCAACGTTGTGCGGGAAGATGCCCAGACTGACTACAGCTGCAATGCTCGCTTTGCCTTCACCTACACTATCCAGCAGAAAAACCCTTATAGCCTCAGGGTCTTGACTAGTAAGTATTTAATATGATCAGGTTGGCCATCTTGAGATTTTTGTTCTATTCACTGTTCTGGTAAAGCTGTCAGTATTATTACTGCCATTATTCCTGTTCCATTCCTTGAGCTGCTGTGCTTTTTCATTATATGTATGAAAAAACGTGGCAATATATTCTCACATTGGTCCCATGCCGTGGTTCCAAGGAGAGCAAGGTGACATACGTAGATAAAGAATGAGAGTGATCAAAATGCCTTTCAAGGGTATCTCTAATAGTTGATCAGATACTATCTGTCATGATCAATAAAGGAAATGTGATACACCAGAATCCAGCTAATAAATATAAACATCATTTTTCTTAGTAGAGGTTCCTTTTGGCCTTTATTTGCCATTGTTGCAAAAGAGAGAAAAGCTGGTGTTACCTCTGCAGTCTATACAATTTTTAAAGGGATCGGGAGCATAAATCATTGTGGTAAAAGAGGCTGGCATTAACAAAATACATGTACGCTTGTGATTTGTTGAATGTGATCAAACATTTTATTTGTTTTGTGCCAGCATGTAGAAACCTATTGCTGGTGTGTTCTAGGTTTGTCCCTCCATGCGTTTGTAACAGTCGGTAAAAAAGTTACGGTATGTGACCCGTGGTAATTTCCTCAATCACATTTTCTGATGGCCAGAAAGGTGTTTCTAAAATGTCTGATCCATCACTGACAACACTGAGCACGTTTGCAAACACCACAGTGTGCTTGTTCCGCAGGGGGTTATAATGGGTCTTTTCTCCATCAAAATCTACAAGGTTGTACTTGCTCCTGTGCAAGCGGGAAGAAGCCTCTTTGTTCACTGTCTGTTCATCGTACAGTACTGCTTGAGGGCTCACTGCCTTTGCACACAGAAGGGCAATCTGTGCGCTTCCAGACACTTTTGGCTACAGTTCCACAATTCCTCTCCACCAGCATGATGACTTGATATTAAAGGATTTGAAATCATATACATCAGAGCACCTTAGGTGTGCTGTCCCTGCCTTAGGTTAAGGAGGTCAAAAGCAGATAGCTGGTTCCCCACATTAAAATATGAAGAATTCAGAGTGGACTGTTCTCCTTCTTTCTTAATTTTACTTACCATTTGCCCAAGTATTGCAGTGTGTGAGGGTGCCTCCATCTTTCTAATTGAAACACTGCCTGAATTATTTAGTTTCTTGTATGCCATATGAAGTGAGATGAGAAGATGGCCTTGAGGACATAACAGTGGCCAGCAGTGTGTGCTGTATTTGCCGTTAACCCAAAAGGCATGCTGAGAAAGTCTGAATTATTGATACACAATAAGCATCTCTCAGTAATCTCCATGGGAAGAATGTCTTGCAGTGCGGAAGCAACTGCATTGGCATCTTATGCCTACTTTCAGATGACCTCAGTTTCAACCCAGCAAAAGCATCTTCTCTAGGGATGAATGAAGTGAGCATGATTAGAATTTGCTCTTGCTGCATTAATCCAGGGATTGTCTCCCTCCCCCCTTTCTTGTTTTGCCATGACCATAAACACAATATGAAAGAAATATAGGCCATATCAAGGATTGTATACATTGCATAACCAACCTTATACAGTAAGGTGGCGTATGAAGAATTGTTTCCCAGCCATTCAAATGTTCCAGAGTCCCCCAGAGGGCCATATGGTCTACACTGAGAATGGTAAAGACTATGTAATGTCTTTTTAGTTATTTCCTGACATTCATGTTTATTCACTGCAGCCATATGTGTAAGCTGAGCAGCCATTCTTGGTTTGGCTTTGAATATTTTAATTGCCTCCATGAAATGGACGCATGTGAAAGGGACAAGGGAGATAAACAGCAGATTGCTTTTGTAGAACCTGGAAAAATCTTCTTAGAGTCAAAGGCACTGGCTTGCTGATTAATTCTATTCCATAATTTATTGTAGTATTACTATTTTATATTTTAGTGAGCAGAATTTTGTGGAGACATCCCACACTTACCTGTGAAGTGCCTACAAACTTGAGGGTATATAGGAAGAGTTTATGGTAGACTCCCAATTGTAGGAGAGGTTTTGTTAAATTGGTCACATAGAACATAAGCAAGTGAATCAGTTCAGGTAGCTTTGACAACATACAAAAAGGAATAAATCTACTTGGTGAGAAATTCAAGAAGGAAGAGATTTATGTACCACTGGTGATAGTACTGTACATTTGGTTTTTTTTCCCCTAGAGTTAGTGTCAAAGAATTATTGCTGGATAGCTCAAAGGTTTAAGTATCTGGCTGCAGAGCCAGATATTGGGAATTCATTTCCCCACTGTGCCTCCTTGACAGTGGCTGGACTCAGTGTTCCATAGGGTGTCATCCATCTCTGCGGTTCTAAGATTACTAATTGGTGGACTAAGGAGACCGAAAGTAGAATATAGCTAGATAAATAGAGGATGACACACATATGCCCACTTATGCTGGGCTAAATGTAGTTGTTAGTTCCAACCAGAATAGACCACTGAATCAACAGGTTCCATTCATTCAATAGATATATTCTAGTTACTGCAATTAGCTTGTATTTTTACAGTATTTATTTTATTTTATTTTATTTCATTTGATTTTATTTTTGTACTTAATAACCACCTGATTTTCCCATAGGGAACTCTGGGCGGTGTACAGCACATCACCAAAGTGACTACCCAACAATAAACCCCGATACATAAACAAACACAAGAAATCATAAAAAATACAAGCATGGTAAAATGCACACTAATATGAGGCTACAATACCAAAGAGGTCAAAAACTAGACCTCACGCCACCCATCAAGGGTAAGATCCGGCAAGGGGAGAAAAATCACAGTGTGCTCAGAGGTCCCCAAAGCATTGCCTGAAGAGCCAGGTCTTTAGGGCCGTTCTAAAAGCCAACAGTGACTCGGCTTGCCTAATCTCTGGAGGCAGTTTGTTCCACTGTGCCGGGCCCACCACCGAGAAGGCCCGATTCCAAGTTGAAGCCCTACAGGCCTCTCTCGGTGTAGCCATTCAGAAAGAAAGGGAGGACGAGGCTCTGGTTGATCGGGATGAGATAGGCCTCTGGGAGATCCACTCCGCCAGATAGACAGGTCCCAAGCCATGGAGGGTTTTGAAAACCAAAACCATTACCTTGAACCTCATCCGGGAAGCAATGGGTAGCCAATGCAGGATGGGGGTGATACGGGCATACCTGCTCGCACCTACCACCAGCCTGGCCGCCGCATTCTGCACCCGCTGCAAGCACTGGATAAGGGTCAAGGGCAACCCCATGTAGAGGGTGTTGCAGTAGTCGATCCGCGAGATCAACAACGCCTGCACAATCAAGTGCCTCTGATTGCTGCCATCAGTTAGTAGCAATCTGTCCATTCTTAATGTCAAACATAACTTGCTGTTTGCAAGACCATTAAGAAAAGTAGGTTTATAGTTGGCACACATATTCCTTAATCTTGTGCACCAGAACAATATGAAAATAGATTTCCCCTCTAGTTTTAACTAAGGCAGTTTCTGTTTTGGCCATTGTAGCTTCTTAGGTTCTTCCTCAGTCTTTCCCCACATCTGTTACATGATCCTTTTAACTATATGCTGGTGATTGAACCCAGTACCTTCTGTATGAAATGCACGTGTTCTGCCACTGAATACTCCTTGATTTTTTAATTGACATGGTTTCAGCTGGAGATATTC
The DNA here is from genome assembly GCA_023846285.1 of Phrynocephalus versicolor. Classification (NCBI taxonomy): domain Eukaryota; kingdom Metazoa; phylum Chordata; class Lepidosauria; order Squamata; family Agamidae; genus Phrynocephalus; species Phrynocephalus versicolor. The sequence continues at coordinate 62,054,440 of JAHTLZ010000129.1, forward strand.
TTTTTAATGTCTTTGTAAAAGTTGCACTAAAATCCTTAGAAAATGTTTGCTTTGAATAGTTATTATACTCTCTGAGTGACTCTGTGTAATTTAGCAAATGATAATCCTGCCCAAACTCACAGCTTATCTTTTTATCTTTTGTTTTTTCTCATCATGAGATTTATTTTAATAATGTGGATGGGTTGCATGTGAATCTTATTGTCTTGCCTTACAAAGACTCATAAAAAGGAGGTGTGGCTGTTAAAATGGAGCCATTGCAATCTTAAAAGCAGGTGCTGTTGAAAACTAGTGCATAGAGGAAGACTACTTGGTTTGCATGAAGAAAAGCAAAATGTGCAGAGGTTCAGTTTCACAGAACTTGAAAATCTCAGTGTTAATGCTATATAATTGCCCTTGATGCCCCATATGTAATGGAGAAGACTTGGCAAACTCTCCCACTTTCCTCCCTTTTTATATGCCATGCCTTGTTGATGGCTTTATAGACAAGCCTTCTCATAGTCACCTGAGCCTATTGGCTTGTTGGTATAATGGAACACTGTTGAAACATATGTACTGGAACATTAAAATGCCTGTGTAAATGTGTAACAATGCATTCTTTTGCTCTGGATATCCTTATTCCTCTGCGTATGCAGTGACTGTTTTATTAAATGAACAATACAGTATGTCATATTTAAGTCATCTTGACATTGCTCTTAAACATTTACATAGAGATTATTTATTTATTTATTTATTTATTTATTTATTTATTTATTTATACAGCTTATATGCCACCCACTACCTGCAGGTCCCTGCACAGCTTGCAATTCAAAATTAAAATGAACAATTAAAAGCAATTAAAACATTAAATTACAATGCAATACAATACAATTAAAATACGTTAAAATGCAATAAACTAAACTTGCCTCCAGGACCCATAATCTATGTTGTATCAGTTAAAGAACTTCTGGAACATGAAGATTTTTACCTGGCACTGAAATGTCATCAATGTCGGCACTAGGCGGGTCTTATTATGCTATGTAAAGTCCACCACCACCCCAAGGCCCTTTCCATGGAGGATGAGTTCCTTACTCTATGTTAAACAGATTATTTGTCTGTGTTCAAAGAAACCAAATTCTCTGCCTGTTTGGAAATTTATCTTCCCTGCAAAAAGAAAAGGCATGGAACTGGTAACTTTATAGTCATACCTAGGTAAAAATTAAAATCAATGGTTTTTTTTCCCAGATCTATTGTATATATGAATCAGGGGTTTATTCTTCATTTTGCCAGGCAGAATAGTACATTCGTCATCTTAGCTGACTGCTTTGAGTCAAAATAGACCTCACAACATTTTAAAATATAATGTACATGACCTTTATGTTTACAATTTAAATAGATTACTTGCTTTAAAAATCTTACTGAAAAATCTTGATTTACTAACATTTTACCTTGATCTTCTGAATGTTTATCTATTTATCTAAAATGGGGTTCAAAGGCTCAAGTGCAGGATTACTTAGATTAAGACTGTGTGTGAAAATATTTCAGTTTGCATTTGGGAAGGAATCCATGAGATTCCTCCTGCACGCCACTGTCTGAATCACAAGCTTGAAACCTTTTTCCATTAATTTTATTTGGTTATGATAAAAAATGTTATATATCATCAGATTTAGGTTTAACAACTCTCAAACAGACACCAAGGAACTGCACATAGGCAACTGAGTGAACGGTTAAAGGAGTTTGTTCTCTTTTTATCAGGTTTCTGTGCATGGTGGAAAAGGATAATAAAGGAAAAGGATAATGCCTACCTACCTACCTACCTACCTACCTACCTACCTACCTACCTACCTACCTACCTACCTACCTACCTACCTACCTAC
>JAHTLZ010000129.1:62056302-62099532 GCA_023846285.1 Phrynocephalus versicolor
TACATACATACATACATACATACATACATACATACATACATACATACATATAAAAGGAAGTGTTTTCTCCAAGTCTGCTGAGAGTCGAATGGCTTGTGTTTCCAGGCTGGCCACAGAGAAGAGGTCTTCTTTGCAAACATACCAACCTACATTTCTAGAATACGCACATATTCCATGGAAACTACTAACTCCTTTTTTAAATGAAGCACAATCCAATGTGTACGTGATTGATTAAACGGCCAAATACGTATTTTCCTATTTCATAACATCTTCACTGCTGCTAAACTGAATCTAATCCATTCTTTGTCTTGAAAGACAAAGTAGCAAGAGTGTCCTAATATCTTGTAGAAAATCTGAGGCCAGAGTAATAGTTGAGGGTTAGTTAGCAAAGCTATTAATGATTTCATGCTAAGTGCTGCAATTCAAAAAACTAATCAGTGTTTTGAACATGTCTCAAGTGGTTCCATTTCATGTGTGGGTGTTGCTGTTTAAAAAAGAAAATAAAACATAGGACAGGCTCCAGCGATGGACTTTTGTTGGCAAAACCAACTCTCTCTCTCCCCTGACAACCCTTTCAGGGCCATTTTTGGGGCAATGGAGAAGCTGAGAAGAAAAAGGAAGTGAAGGATATTCTTTTGTACCTACTAGTGCAGTGCTGGACTTTAACTGCTGTCTTCTGTTGCTGTCCCCACCCCCACCCCCAGTTTGTTTCCAAATTTTATTTAGGACTTTTTAGATGTTTTGTGTATGGCATAGCTTCTTCCCTTTTTTCTAGCTTTTTTTTTTTGCAAGTTTCTGTTGCGTGTTGATTCTTTTGCACCCTGCCCTGCCCTTATGTCTTTTGTTATTCAGTACCTGCTTTGTTGCCTTTGGTGCGCTCATGATCTTTTGTTTATTACAGAGCATTCCCATAACGAAACATCCTTTCGAAATCACACTGACATATACAGTGGTGAGTCAACACTGACTTCTGTAGAACTTCACTTTCTAACTCATCCATACCTAACCTGACTTACTCTTGTGTTAACATCACTTGTTGGTCAGTCAGTGAAAACAGCAAAGCATTTTGTAGACATATTAAACTCTTATATAGCGATCTGCATCTCAAGGATTCAGATCCACAACGTTGTACTTGTTTTATTCTTCAGAAGCTGCAGTGTCCTTTTTTAAAAAACAAAAATGGTAAACATTGGTAGTGATAGGAGTTGCATTACCAGTAATATCTCCAGAGAAGTTCATATTTGTGGAATTGCATTATTCATGAATAGGTCTGAATGGGTTTCTTGTTTTTGTGTCATAGATAACTAACAAAAATATGCTATATAGTTCTTTAAACTTCTCATATTGTACCCCTTGTATTTTGTCTAAGGAACCTGTTATTTGAACGTGGTTTGAATAACATGAAATAAAGCACCAGCCAGCAGTCAAAGGGCCTTCAACAAGGTTTCCTGAACCATCATAAAACAATGACTGTATTTGTCCTTTGTACTAGGCCAGTGGTTTCCAACCTTGGGTCACTGTTGGACATTGTTGGACTGCAACTCCCAGAAGCCTTCACCACTAACTGCATTGGCAAGAGCTCATGGGAGTTTTAGTCCAGCAATATCTGGGGACCTAAGGTTGGGAAACATAGTACTAGGCTATAGTTCATGTTACCATTATTTGTTGTTTTTCTTATTCTAAACATGGCCAAATAAATGACAACTTGTTTTTTAGTATTGTTGATCTGTTCCTCTATTGCTTTCCCAACCCCAGCTCCTATTCCAGGAGGCAAACAAATAATAACCGATGGTGGGTTTTGGCCAGCCAGAGTTAGAACATAAGAACATAAGAAGAGCCATGCTGGATCAGGCCAAAGACCCATCTAGTCCAGCTTCCTGGATCTCACAGTGGCCCCACCAGATATGTCCAGGAGCGCATGAGACTAGATACCTGTCTCCTGATACCACTCCCCTGCATCTGGTCCTTGAAGAACCCTGGTGTTAATCCTGGAGATTATAAATATCCATCATGGTTTGTAACCTGTGATGGACTTTTCCTCCAGGAATCTCTCCAGTCCCCTTTTGAAGGCCTCCAGGCCAGATGCCATCACCACATTTTGTGGCAGGGAGTTCCACAGACTAACAACACGCTGGGTAAAAAGATATTTTCTTTTGTCTGTTCTCGCTCTCCCAGCCCTCAGTTTGAGAGTTCATGAACTGAACATTGGCTTCTGATTGTGATTTGTGGCTCACTAACAGTAATCCAAAATTCAACAAAATCATAATCTGGCTTATCCGTATGTGTGAACTCAAGCAATAAGGCACTCTCCTAAAGCAGCCAAACCTGTTAAGTCAGGGGACAAAGAGATGCACAACATGTCATCAAGGATGCATCCCCCTCAACAATTTTAGCATGCACCATACAGCAGAGCTATTGAACTGCTTCTTCTGCCACCCCAGAGAGAAAAGGGCACCCTATTGGAATCAGGAATACCTTTGCACAATTCTACAATTCTTGCTGCTGGTGGAAAAGGGGAAAAAAGTATTACTGGGCTGCTAACTTCTTCCTACTCTTCCTCTTCCTCCTCCTCCTCATCTTAATGGCTGTCTTGAAAGAACTGATCATTGTATGAAGACTATCCAGAAATATTACCATGATTTTAGCAATTCAGTGATAGTGGTAAGGAAATTGGTTGGGAGTCATGTCCATTCTTATAAGAAGAATATTATTATTATTTCTCTGTCCACTTGAAAGAATTATCTGTAATAATTAAGAAGAAATACTAGCACAGCTAAAACAAAATGCCTGGGTTTTTCTTCCAATATTTATAATTCATATTCTTCAAAGAGGTGTTGCATATTTTCTTTTAACACTTCAAAAGTATTCCTTATTTCTTTGTCAAAGTGCAGGAAAACATCCTCTGAAGAATACAGTAGAGAAAGAGGCCTATATTATAAATTCTGTTTCAGATATAGTCATGTAGTTCCCCTGAGGCACAATAATTCTTTTGCAGTAGATTGAAAGTGGTATGCAAATAGTGTGATAATGCCAACAACTGTTGGGAGACATTTCATTAAAAGAAAGGTAGGAATGTGCAAAAAATAGAATCAAAGTGCTTTTCCAAGATTGGTTGAGAGTATTAAGGGATCTTGCTGTACTCTTTAATACAAATCCAGTAAGTTGTGTCATTCTTTCTGATTCTTGGAATGTCAAATTAATGTGTATAGCAAAACAATTGTACTATCATTATGCATGCTGTACCAAAATGTATTATAACTTGACTGTTTTTGATATAGAGATTCATTATTGTTATAGCAAACAAAAATATTCCTGGAAGAATAAGAATGTAAGATGAATAATGCAAGAGATCAGACTAAAGGTCTGTCTAGTTCAACATTCTTTTCTCATATTAGTTAGGTATTTGGGTGCGGGGAACCTAGCAGCAGCTATAACTGTCTATCCACCTGACAATTGTGCTATTCAGCCCACACCTAGTTAGGCTGCTAATCAGAATATAATTGGGCACAAAGGCTTTACTGTAGTCAGGGTATATTACATCTACTGCATTTTCACTGACTACCAGGAAGGTTACGTGATTAAAAGTGAGATAAGAGTAATCAGACAGGATTTGTTTTTGACTCATCCTTGTTGTCTTCTAGTTTTCACTGCACTGTTCTCAAGGTGTTTCCACTACAGAATTTTCCCAGGGATTGAAGTGAGGCTGACTGATCTGTAATTCCCAGGTTCCTCCTTTTGCCCCTTTTGAAGATAGGAACAATGGTGGCTCTCTTCCCATCATCTGTGTCTTAACCTATCATCTATGATGTCAAGAAAATAATAGTAGTTCTGATAGTGGTAGCTGAGTCACTGTTTCTTTTCTTTGTCCTTTGATTTGCATGTAGCTGAGGATTTATTTTTTTTCACTTTTAGTAACTCTTGCTAACCTCAGCTCATTCTCAGCTTTTGTCGTCCTAATGCCACCACTGCAATTGCTTATCTACGGTATATTCTTCCTTTAGGTCCTAGCCTTCCTTAACCCTCCTATAGGTATCATTTTCTGTTTTCAGGTGCTCTCGAAGATTTTTATGAAGCCACTGTGGTATTCTTTGCTGTCTTCCACCCATTTTTCTTGTTGGAATAGTTTGTGGCTATGCCTTTAGAATTTCATTATTTCAAAACTGCCACCCATCTTGGATTCTTTTTCTGATTAGGATCTCCAGCCATGGGCTTTTACTTATGATTGTTCTAAGTCTATTAAAACTGGTTTTCCTGCACTCAGCTTTTGCTTCCTTTGAAACCAATAACTCAAGTAGAACATGGTCACTTCCCACCAGAGTTCCCTTTACTGCCACTTCATCCACCAAGTCATCTGTATTGGTCAGAATCAATTCAGGGTAGTTACTTCCTCTACTTTCTTCCTTCATGCTTTGTAGGAGAAAATTATCAACCACACTTGTGAGCAATTTCTTGGAAGGGCCATATTCGGCAGAATTTAGCTCCAAACAGATATCAGAATAATTGAAATATCCCATTACCAGCACCTCATGTCCCTTTGAAATCCTTACAATTTATTTTTCAAATGTTTCATCTGCACCTTCTTTTTAATTGGGTAGTTGTGCGTAGTGTAGACTAGAGATGGGCAGGACTCAAAAAATGGTGTTTCATTTGTCGTTTCGTCGTTTAGGGGTCCGTTTCGGTTCGTTTCCATTTTCGTGAGGTTTTTTGCAAAAAAAATCATTTTCGTTTCGTTACATAATGACCCGAAAAAACAAAAATGAAAAATTGCTGTTTCGTTACCATTTAGCACAATTCAATGTATTTGCCGTAACGAAAACGAAGCGGTTGACAAATTTTTTTGTGTTTCGGGTTGTTCGTTTCATTTTGGAGTCAAAATTCGTTTTTCGTTTTGTTACGTAATGAAATGAAAAAATGAAAATGAAAAATCGCTCGTTTTGTGCCCATCTCTAGTGTAGACTGTAACTACCACATTCCTTTTGTTTTTTGCCCCAGTCATAATATTACCAATGTTCCCGACGGAACAACCAAATTCATTTCCCTGTGTTTCTGCCCAGAAATATGTGTTTTTGATTTATACTGCTACTGCTCCTCCTTTTCTATTCCTGTTTTTTTAAAAGCTTATTTCCTTCAATTGCTATATTCAGTGTACAAATAGATCAGTACACAAATAGATCAGTGTACTGGTGTTATGAATAAACTATATGGAAAACATTCAAAACTTAAAACATTCTTTCTTCTGAGTTTGTTAGATGTGTTAACTCTCATTCTACTTAGATTTTTTAGGTTCATAATGAGCAGTTCAAGCTTTTATGCTAAGTTAGGATATACAAATAAGAGGCATTCATTATGCAAGGCAAAATATTGATGATTATTTTAAGTGAGGAATACCATATAGCCATTAGCAACATGTGAGCAATATAATCAAGCATGATGCTCTTGCAGGAGATATTAGCAACACTGCCATGGGAACTCATTAGTGAAAGCATTCTGTTACTTAGATGTATAATTGAAAGCAAGCATTTGTGTTTAGGGTTTGTTTTTAACACTCAACTTCCCACAAAGTGCCAAGAGCGTAGTGTGTTCTACGTAAATAGTCATGGCAGAAGAAATGCTTGTTTAATTGCAATTGGGATGCCCTTGGGATACTATTAAAGGTCAGTTTTTTAAAAAGGCATTCTCACACACACACACACAAACTTGGCTCACTGAAAGTAGCAGTTTCTTGGCTCATTGAAAGTAGCATCACATAGACCCAGGTTTCCCGAGAGAGTAAGTAAAAGGGGATTGATGTGCTTCATAAGCTGCCTATTAATAGCACCTCTAAGAGGAAAATCTTGTTAATAGCAATTCTGTGTTAATTTATCTAGCTAAAATAATTGTCCAAGCATATTTACTTTAAGGCAGATTTCATATGAGAACATCAGGACAACAAAGATTCATCTGGCCCAGTGTTCTGTTTCTGATGGTCAGTCAGATGCCTGAGGGAAGCGCCCAAGTAGCATGAAGGCAGTAGCTCTCCTACAGTGTTTTTTTCCATGCAACTGGATCATGTTGTCACTGAACATGAAGGTTGCATATAATCATGATGACTGGTAGCCACAGACAGATTGATCCTGATAAGAATAAATTTAAGCTAAAAATATGGGTGTTGGTTGTTCTTCTTTGTGAGTTGCCAATGCACCTATATAAGTTGTCAATGTATCATTGGTGATTCATCAAAGCTGCCACGCCGAATTAGTTATATAGCAAAAAGGTTTATTAAAGACAGATAGAGGTACAGCACAGGACATAAACAGTACAGAAAATGTTGTTAGCTCAAGGATCCGGGGCGCAGCACGGCCAGAGGCCCTGCTGCCTCCTGGATCGGACAATACAGAGAATGGGTTAGCTTAAGATCCGAGTGCAACATGGCCAAACGGCCTTGTTGCTCTGGACCCCGAGTGATGGTTTCCGTGGTCTTTTATACTCTTTCTGTAACCGCAGCTTACGTATTTCGTGCGCATGTCTTACGTAATCATACCTGGTAAGTTATCATAATTCTCAGAAATGGCTTTTGACTATTTTTAGTTCGAGATAGTTTTCCCAGAAATTGGCGCTTCTGGCGTCATGAGATGATGCCCATGTTATCTGTGTCATCTTCGCTTCCCCTATCTTGGTTAACCACAAGAATTTGCTATTTCTACAGGCTGGCACCTGGGTTTTTATCTATTTTGTGTTTTATGCCAGCATGACCTAATACCTTCAGTCAGGTTTAACTCTTTATAATAATTTTTAGCTTTATTCTCATATTGAGTTAATTCTATTAATTCTTATTAATTCTTATTAATTAATTCTCATCAATCCTTCATAAATGTGTCCATCCTTGAAGTCCCTAATGACAGTAGTGCGGGCTTTATTAACCTCAAAAATAAACTACTGCAATGCTCTTTACATAGGTCTACCCTTAAAAACAGTACAAAAACTCCAGCAGTTCCAGGATATGGCAGCCAGGACTGATCTCTGGGACTAATAAACACAATAATCTATCCCTATTCATGGCCCACCAACACTGGTTCCCTGTTCGTATCCATGTTCAATTTAAGATGGTGGTTATGGTCTTTAAACCCCCAAGGAGCTTGGTGTCTCAATTAGAGATGGGCACGACCAGAAAAAATGACGTTTCGAGTTATCGTTTGTCAGAACGGGTCCATTTCAGGTCTTTCCATTTGTCGTGAAATTGTTCAAAAATTTGTCGTTTCCGTTTGTCATTTGTCGTTTCCACCGCGATTTAGCGCGATTTGACTTCCCAGAGCATAGGGGCGTCCCGCAATCAGGGCCGGCGGTAGGTGTTTTTGCACCCTAGGTGGCAGGCGGGGCGGGCGGCGGGCGGCGGGGGGAGGTGCAGGCAGGCGGCAGTGGCAGGGGGCCATGGGCGGGAGGCAACAGCGGCGGGGGGAGGCATGGGCGGGTAAGCGGGCGGGCAGCGGTCGTGGGTGAGCGAGTGGGCGGGTGACGGTGCAGGCCGCAGGCGGGTGGCGGCGCGGGCGGGCGGGCGAGTGGGCAGTTAGGATATCACTTAGGATAGAGGTTCTGTTCTTGGCTTGCACCCCAAATGTGTGTGTGTGCAAGCAAATTGATGTTGGGAAAATAGAAAATAAATGGTAGTATATAATATATTTTTAAAATAAATCCACACCTCCCACTCCCAGTCGAACCTCCCCCTTTATCCAATATCAGAAAAAAATCCTCACAAACTGCCAGAGAAGAAATAAAGAATAAACTGCTATTCCCTTCAGCAGACAAAGCTGCAGGGAATGAAAGGAATTATTCAATTGAATCAATTCCCTCCCTGCCTGCCTAACTTAAATCTAAAGCCTCCAGCCACCCTCCAAATTCGAATACCACCAGCAAGCAAGCAATATCCATTAGCCAGCAGCAGCCAGCCACACAGTCCTCCACCCTCCACATCCAAGCCCCGACTGCGACTTCTGGAAGGTGCCTCGGCTTTTAATGCCCGATAGCACATCCAGAAGTGTCAGTCAAAACCTGGCCATCCCATTGGTGGAATGGTTCAAAAAATTTGCATGGTCCCATCCCATGGCCAACCCATCATTGCACAGGTGTAAAAAAATAAAAATAAAAATAAAATAAAATAAAATCAATGGAGACATTTTATTGCAAGAAAAACCCACTGCTGCTACTATAAAAAATCAGGCATTTAAAATACCTAATTTTCACATGTTTCTGTTGTGCTTTGGTGGGTTTTTGGACCACGATTTCAAATGAAAAACTGCGGTCGCCATTTTGGATCCCCCCCACCGCATGGCATGGCGAGATGACGAGGATGACCCCCCGCCCCACCTGGTGCAAGCAGCCCAGGACAGGAGAGGGGGGAAGGCCGGGGACCCCCCCCCCGAAACCACGCCTTTGGTAGGTGTCCTCAGACAGGCATATTTTCGCCTGCTTTTTTGGCCAGGAATCTGGGGGGTTTTTTTTAACTTTTAAGAACTTTTTTTCTGTACTGCTGTGTTGGCAATGGCATCACGCGATCACCGCGATGCCATTAACGACAACGAAAAACCAGACCCAATTTTTCTTTTTTCGGGTCGGGTTCGAGCTGGAGCGGAGTAATTATCGTTACCGTTTCCGTTACGTAACGGAAACGATAACCGAAAACGGAAACGACAATTTCGCCACTCCGTGCCCATGTCTAGTCTCAATACTTGTCAGAATATCAGTGTTCTGTGCCACATACTCCTCTCGTGGGTAGGTGTGGGTAGGTGGGATTGAAGATGGTAAACTCACACCAGTATCTCACTTAAATTAAAAGTCATATTAGGGTCACTGTGGGTTGGCACTATCTTGACATACATCACACACACACACACATACACACACACAGAGAGAGGGGAGCATTTCAGCCTATCCTGTCTTTTGTATTTATTCGAGTGTTTTCTGTGTGTCATTAAATTGTTTCCTTTGCAGGTTCCTTCTGCCTATCTGTGAAGGGACTATTGTACTTTTCTTCTCAGTCTGTCTATTGCTTTACAATATCTATATTTGTTTCTTGGTAATCTTGACCTAAATCTTTGTCATTCTTTTCTTTTCTTCCCCCTTTGTGGGATTGTCTGTGGTAATGTTTAATAGAGATGGGCACGACTTAGCGAAATTTTCGTTTCCGTTTTCGTTTTTTCATTTTCGTTACGTAATGAAACGAAAACGAAAAACGGTTCAAAAATGGACCGAAAATGGAAACGAAACGACTAATTTTGAGCCGATTTTTGTTTTTCGTTACTGGAAAAGCACTTAATGGAGCTAAATGGGAAGAAACGAAAAAAATTTTGTTTTCGTTTTTCGGTTTTCGTTTTCGTTACATAACGAAACGAAAACGAAAGCTTTTGAAAATTAGCTCACGGAAACGGAAACGAGCCGAAACGGACCCCTAGACGAAAACGAAAACAAAAACGAAAAATTTTTCTGAGTCGTGCCCATCTCTAATGTTTAATTCACTGAAATGATGCCCCTATGTTAAGCCACATGGAATAACTGCTTCATACTTAGCATGCCCTGTGACATTGTTCATTCATGCAGGTTACAGTGTGATCATATTAGTGAATTAATTTTTAATTAAATGCCCAGAGTCTCTCTTGTGTGGCATCACTACTTAGCTGGTGCAGTGGGTGGTGGCGGCGGTTCATCCTCCATGAATTTCTTTTTTACCTTAAAATCTTATTTCATGGATGCTAATGTCATTTTTATCCACTCAAGTGGTAATATGGTGTTTTAATTATCTCCATCAAATTAACTGTGAACTGTCAACTTCCATTTTGACTGTAGAATCTGATGCATTTTGCATATGCATCCAAGGCAAGATTCTGAAAGCTGATGATAAATGTTCTAAACAGCTAAAGCAGCCGTGCGAACCATGCAATCCATGAGCTACACATGACCCTCAAGACTATTTTTAACACCTTGAACAATGCTAAAAATGAGATATTGATTTTCAACAAAAACAAGGGAAGTGTGGTTCGATTTAAAGCAAACATTTTGCTGACTTAAATGTCTTACACCAAAATTGGCAGCAAATAGAAGTCCAGTTTTAGCAGCAGCAGCAGCAACAACAACAACAACAACAACAACAACAACAATACAGTATTTGCTTTTCCTCTAATTCTGCCAAATTTTTCGTTCAGAAATATGTCACTGAATATTAGTGGCTGGGATTGGTAGAATCCATAAAAGGTATCTGGACAACACATTTGACTGTCATATTCACCACAGTTGCCCACTGCTGAAGTAATGTCTCCAGACACGGCTTGCAAATTTATGGCAGATACATTTCATGACCTGCTGTATAGCATCTTAGTGAACTCACAGACTCACTGCCTTCTTCCTGGTTATAAATGTGATCTGAAAATCTCACATCAATTGATAGCTTGTTTTTTATGTTACAGTAAAGCATCCAGATATTTATGTAAATTGTACTGGTTCATCTATAATTAAAATAGTTAGGGCATCAGCACAAGTCATTTAGGTATGACTTGAGATAGCAGAGTCATGTGAAGTACCTCAAAGTACTTCAGTTTCAGAAGCAGGTTAGTAAGTGGCATACAATATGTTTTTACCACTCAATACCTTCTGTCTAAGTGCAAAGCCTGCATGGGCATTTGTGGCACTAGTTATAAAGCCCTTTGGTTTGCAGCGTAAATTAACTGAACATCTTGTGAATGATACAATCCTTGTGTAGTTTGGGGGGGGGATATAAATTTTGATCTGAAAGATTTAAGCTAGTATCTGAAATATTTTGTCAACCTTGTATTCTTCATCATTCCTGTTCAATTATTAGTCTCATTAATTGGTTTTCTATTATGTGAACTGTTTCAATATTTAGAGCGATATAATGTTTATCAAGAACACAGTTGCTACACATTGGGCCTCTTTTGAGGCTCTCCTTTAAATATCTCCATGACAAATAAAACTTTAAAGTAAAAAAAAGATAGGTAGTTTCTCTAGTCCAGAACATGCAAATGGAATCCCTGATTATGGAACAGTTCTGTTGCTGACTGAAGTGTTGTGCATAATTCCAACCAAACAAAGAAAATTGTGTACAGATCTGTCACTACCACTGAAGGGAATGAACAGTTCCAGACTGTGAAATACACCTTTGAACAAATATACATACCTCATTGACATACCTTAGTGTCACCATATGTGTACCTGTCATATATGATGTAAAGTAGTTCACTGCTTTGGAATCAAAGTGGGTTAATTGAGGTTCTGGCACATAATCTTGATTTATCTCGAGTAGAGTAAAACTTGAGATTATTGCCTGCTTAATTGAGCTTGGCCCCAAATTTATAGCCAGCTCAGCTAACTGAAACTATTAAATTGTTAACTATATAGTCTAAATTCCTTATTTCTGTCTAGGTAGTGAACTGTTGCATACTGTTAATTTCATTTTTTTACCATTTTGAATCTTCTGATAGAAGGCAGCCCTATTGTCTGATGAAGGGAGGTTTTATGTATCTTACATAGGAGTCGCTTGTCCTCAATATGTGATTTTAGGAATATCAAAGCATAGAAAGTAGTAATAGGATCCTAAAAATACCTGTCAGAGAGTGAGCGCTATTGAAAATAATGAGACTTATTTCCAAGTAAGCATCTGTAGTACTGTTCTGTTGGTGTTCTTAATGCTCACCTTCAGAACTTTGAGCTTTTTCCACAGCCTTCAAAACATCCCAAATGGAGAATTAGTACATTCAGTAGATTGAAAATGATCATTTAAAAAGACTTTCACCCAGTATGTTTTAGATGAACTAAATTCTACTCTGGTGACCTTATCTGATAGAAGAGTTGCTTTATGTTACCATTAGACTAAATGGAACTGAGAAGTTATTAAATTTCGCTGATATTTTGAGCATGCTTACTACATTTCTGTCCATTAAAAACTCAAATCTAAGTTTTAACAGAAATGTTTAAAAGGTCATTGAAATTTAGCTGCACTAAGGGATGTTTTTAGTGAATTTTAATAAATCCAGGGATTTCACATATTATTTATTTATTTATTTCGATTTTTATACCACCCATCTGACTACAGATGGGTGGCTTACAACATAGTAACATAACAAAATCAAATTAGACATATCTGTCACTTAAAATAAAAAGATAATTTAAGAACAATTAATAAAACACAATGGCAGAATAAGTAAATGCTGACATCGTCTCTGAGTTCTAATGATGCTATATATGCAAAACCTTTCTGAACAACTACATTTTCAAAGATCTCTTGAAAATGCTCAGTGATGGTGCCAGGCATATTTTAGATGCTTACTCTATTTTCAGAGTCAAAACATGTAAACTAAAGGCTAAATGTTATAAAAATTAATCTGTTTTCACTGTGAATAAAGTGTTCAGTGTCGTCATTATTAAATCCTCCCACTCCGTGCCATTTCCCGCGATTGTCTTCCATTTGCACCTTATATCATTTCAGCCTCTGCCTCCAACCTCTTTAAAGACTTCCAGCCAAATCTTGGGTACTGAATGACACTGTACTCCGATTTGCTGTGTTTTGGAAATTGTTGACTTTCTGTTTCCTACTGTTGGTCATCTTTCACTTTCAGCATCCCATACTTCATTTGCTTCTAGAGATGAAGGATTTACAAGTGTGTATTTTCTCTCCCTTATGTCCTGATTTCAGCCCGAGGTATCACAGAAAGGCACCCCAGCTTCATGTACCCCATTGGGACTACAAGCAGTCAGATGGTCCTGAGAGGAGAAGACCTCTTGTTGGAATGCATTGCCTCAGGAGTGTATGTACCACTTTTCATCCTTCCGATCTCAATGCTGTTGTTTTTCTAATAGTCCCCATCCCTTTTTTCCAGATTTTTATGGGGCCAAAACTAAAGTCATTTGTTCTCCCTGATTTCAGGAGTGATCAGCTGAAAGATGACCCTTTTAGCATATGAAATAATGTGACCCAAATGGGAAATTCAGGGCCATGAATTTCAGTAGGATAGAATGCTATTCTTACTGGCTTCAAACTCTTTGATTAAATTCTGTGGTTAAGAGAGCATTTAAAGTGCTATAGAGGAGCAATATCACATGGCTGCTCGGCTGAGGTCAGCTATCACTATTTTAGTTCAGAGTCCTGTAGTCCCTTAGTGTTGAACAGAATCACTACCTAGCATTACTGACTAAAGATTCTGAAGACTGATACCCACATAATTTGGAGTGTGGAGATTCTCAGTCATTCAGGTGAGGTTATCTGGAAGTTGATTCATGGCATCTGGACTTCTTTTCTTGTGGGACTGAAATGTTTCACTTCATCCAGGTAGATTCTTTAATCTCAACTCCTGCATACCATTTGAAGTACCAAAGGTTTCTCACTCTAGTTTTATGCCACTGAATTTAACATCAAAGCAGTGATTATCAATATTGAAAACTTAAACATCTGCTTTACAAGTGGTTTACATGACCCATTAAATAATTTCAGAGTTATCTCCTTTGCAATGGCTCTTAGGGATCTCAAGCAAAGATATTTCACTTAAGAACTGCTCTACCACATTAAAGTCAGGCGTCACTTATACATATGTTCAAGAGGTATTCCAGAAAAAGCTTGGCAGCCGTCTGTCCAATAGAAAACTATAGAATAATAGAGTTGAAAAGGGTGTATAAGGCCATAAACTCCAACCCTCTACTCAGTGCAGGAATCCAAGTTAAAACATACTTCCTCCGCTGAGCACGGTGTTGATCTCAATGGACTCATAGGCCCCTTCCGTGTCCATTGGTTTATGATATATGTACTGAATCCATCAACCTTTCGTCCATAAAGGTACATGCGTCCAGCACCCATGGCAGATGAAGAGAATGCTAATTGAGAATCCTAACCTTTGACTAAGAAACCATATTCTTGAGGATTCTTTTATATTTCAGTCCTCATGTTGGAACAGTTTTTATGTCCGATGCATAAATCCCATGGTATTTTTCCATGCAGCCCAACACCAGACATTGCGTGGCATAAGAAAGGAGGTGATCTCCCGGCAGGCAGGACCAAGCTGGAGAACTTTAACAAGGCTCTTCATATTGCCAATGTTTCTGAAGAAGATTCTGGGGAATATTTCTGCTTAGCCTCCAACAAAGTGGGCATGAGCCGCCACACGATCTCGGTGAGAGTGAAGGGTACGTTTTAATTACTATAACATTCCTACCATGTTGTGTAGCAGCTGGTCAAGAAAGGCCAATTGAAAGGGAGCTAGAAAGCACAGAGAAGAACCAGTTCTTGACAGCTCTGCCTATGTAATTAGAATGGGCAGTTATGACATCATGGGATCACTTGTTATATGTAGCAACTAGAAGATAAACCGCAGTATTGCTAAATGAAAGCTTAGAGATATTATTTGCATGGACTACAAGTCTCGGAAGCTCCTGCTGGCATAGCATAAAATGTCAATGAATAAGAATTCATTTTATTCCTTATTTGAAGGCCACAAGTTATTAAGATCATGTATCAATGAAAATATATAATATATATTAGAATATATGGCAGACATTTTGATAGGTTCTGATTCAACACCTTGAGGAATTCTGTGATGTAAATGAGAATTGATTGGAAAAGAAGTGAATTAACTAGAACAGAAGATCATGAAACTATTCCTGAACTAACTGTACACTTAGGACCTGAGGTGGGGAATTTCATCATTGAATGCAGTCAAAATAATTAAAAGCACACAAACAAACACATGGAGAGAACTAGATGCCAAAAAGAAGGGTCATAACCTCCTTTTATCTCAGAAACACTGATCGGCTTACGCATATTTTTGTTTCATAAAGAGCATTCTAACTTGATGCAGTGTTCAGTAATTAAATGTGTTCCCTCAAGTCAATTTAACTAAATTTGTACATGTAGCACGGAAATATGTCAATGTGAAAAGAAGACTTTCATCTTGCATGGTTATCTGTCTATTTTCTTTTGCTCTTTTGTATTCAGGTTTTGCGAAAAGTTTAAATGATATCCTTGTGTTTTCCAAGAAAATCTTTATCTATTGTGTTGGAAGTGTAATGTCATCATTTGGCACTCGCTAATTATTGCTGAGAAATTTTTTTCGTTCACCACCAAAAATTGTCACCGCCATTTTTATTCTTGTTCCATTGGATACCAGTTAACTTTGAAACATAACTGAAATTGTTTCTTCCCTGTAAAAATGTAAGCTTTGTGGCCCAGGGCCACCTCTAGTTTTGAGCAGCATCTTCAGAAACTTCCCTTTCCTGGACCTGGGCCTTTGTCATTAGTAACCCAACCACTTGTCTGGTAGTGGCAGTGGTGATGGTGGTGGTGCCATTTGTGTTCCCCACTGTGTCCCAAATGTAAAATCATTCTGGATCATTTTGGAAAATATAAAATCCACTCCTTGTCAGGCTGGACGTTGAAATGCCACACAATGACCCAAAGTGTATACAAAGGGAATCAAGGGACAGGTCTTGTTCTGGATCAGCAACTGGCTAAGGGACAGGAAACAGAGGGTAGCACTAAATGGGCACTTCTCCAAGTGGAGGGAGGTAAAGAGTGGGTTCCCCCAAGGTTCAGTACTGGGACCCCTGCTTTCCAACCTCTTCATCAATGATCTAGAAGTAGGAGTAAATAACAAGGTAGGCAAATTTGCCAACGACACTAAATTATACAGGGTAGTAACAACTGAGAGAGATTGTGAGGAGCTTCAGAGGGATCTCTTGACTCTGGGGGTGTGGGGAAACGAGTGGGAAGTGGGCATCAACATTAGTAAGTGCAAACCAGGAAAAGGACCTTGGTGTCCTGTTGGACAGCTCAATGAAGGTGTCAACCCAGTGTACCGCAGCAGTAAAAAAAGCAAACTCAATGCTAGGGATCATTAGGAAGGATATAAAAAATAAGTCAGCAAGTGTCATTTTGCCTCTTTATAAATAAATCTATGGTGAGGCCCCATCTGGAGTACTGTGTACAATTCTGGTCACCATACCTCCAGAAGTTATTATGGAAATGGAAAAAGCACAGAGGAGGGCAACCAGAATGATTAGGGGACTGGAACACGTTCCTTACCATCTGAGGCTGCAACGGCTGGGCCTCTTCACTCTTGAACGACAGTGTCTAAGAGGTGACCTGATTGAAGTTTTTAAAATCATACACAGTGTGGACAAAGTAGATAAGGAAAAACTGTTTTCCCTATCACACAACACTAGAACTAGGGGGCACTCCATGAAACTTTTGGGTGCTAGACCTCAAACAAATAAGAGAAAGTACTTTTTCACCCAGAGGATCACCGGTCTCTGGAACTCCCTGCCAGAAGAAGTGGTGACAGCTGTCAGCCTTGACAGCTTTAAGAAAGGATTAGACAAGTTCATGTGTAGAACAAGGGTATCAATGGCTATCATTATGGATGCCTAAGGACAACCTTTGGGTTGGAGAGATAGGCAGGATATCTCTTAATGCCACTTGCAGGAAATCATAAGCAGGTGAAGACACCTGCTTGGGAATACCCTGAAGCAAATAGTGAGCCACTGCATGAGACAGAATGCTGGACTGGATGCGCTGTGGCCTGTTCCAGCAAGGCTGTTCTTTTGTATATAAAATATTCATTCTCATGTCCTATTCTGTATATCTATTTAATAGCAAATGAACAATATTTTCATTTTTCTCCATAAAGCATTTGGTTAAGTAAGCCTTAATTGGAGTGGCATGTATTGAGATAATTATATTGCCTAATGATGTCTATCTCTTTTGTTCTAAAGCTGCTCCTTTCTGGTTGGATAAGCCAGAGAACCTTATTTTGGCTCCTGGTGAGAATGGAAGACTTGTTTGCCGAGCCAATGGTAATCCTAAGCCTTCAGTCCAGTGGCTGGTGAACGGGGAACCTATTGAAAGTAAGAAATTATGTTTTGTAAAAAGATAAAGGGAACACTTTTTTGTTTGTTTGTTTTTTGTTTGTTTTTGATGATATATATAATTTGTGTGATTAGTATATAATCCTTTGTTTTAAATATTTTAAAAAAGATAATTGAAAAAAGATAAAGTTTTGTAAATAATATTTTTCTTTCTTAAACCCATGATATGGGGAAGAAGAATTGCCAGGTATGTTTAAATAACTATAGAAGTAGCCACACTTAATGTGTCTATTGAAGGAAAGGGTGTGAGTTTTAGTACTGGAGTACTACCTTGATCCTGGTTTTCTTAATTATTTTTGTTCTACTTTTTTGTAAATTTTAAGTAACTTAAAAGTAGTTAGAATGTGGTAAAAACAACGAGCAATCATAAGCATAATATTGATGTTTGGAATGAAACCTGTCTAGGAAAGACCTGAAACCCCCAAAGTGAATTATTTCTGGACCTGATATCCTGTGCTTGCCAGCACTTCAAACTTCAGCTGTCAGGGAAACTTCTGTTTAAAAGGCAGCCCTCTTGTATTTCCTGATGAGTTCAGTTCAACTACATGGGAATTACATCAGATTGAACTAGCTTGTTTGTTTGATTGGGGGTTGTATACTTGTGATGGGGAATATTGTAGTTTATGAACTGCTATGTAGGATGTTGTGAATTTTAATTTTCCTAAGAATAGCAAGCAGCTTGGGAAGATCTCAACTGGCAACAATGTTGTAAAATGTTATGGAAGCCACTGCAGAATTGGCAGGGCTGAAACCATAGTATTTCCAGTGAAGAAATAGCAGAAGGAAAACTCTTAATTATTAAACTCTGATTATAAACCTTGTGGCTATATCCATTTCTGGAAGAGGTTTAAGATTTTAATCTTGAGGCAAAATCTAGAACCGGAGTCCTGGAGGCAGTTCATGACTGTGTACAACCATGTTCTGGTCACTCCTGCAGCACAGCTGGAACTAATTGTATTGGCTCTGCTGTTCCATTAGACCAGTGGTTCTCAACCTGTTGGTCCCCAGATGTTCCTGGACTGCAACTCCCAGAAATCCTGGCCAGCTCAGCTAGTGATGAAGACTTCTGGGAGTTGAAGTCCAGGAACATCTGGGGACCCACAGGTTGAAAACCACTGCATTAGACTATTCCAGCGCCATGGAGTGAGAGTTGCTGCTTGGGTAACAGTTTTAACCTTCATATTAATCTACCCAGGCCTTGTGCTCTGAAGAGGCCACTTCAGCTTCACATGCAATGTGGAAACAACACGGCTTCTATACAGAGCATGGTACCATAGTCTCTCGATTCAGCTTGTCCTTGTTTCCCTTCTGAAAGCTGACCTTTCCCCTCTGACACTGGGGACTGCTATTTTTAAAAAAATCAAATCTCACTTTGGTTTTGGTGTGTGTGCAATTGTATGAGTTGATGTGGAAGGGTAATGGTAGGGCGTGTCCTAGGGTGGTGCTGAATGTGACATAAGCATGGCATGTTATTTGGGAATAATAGGAAAGCTCACTATTCCTCACCTTTTCCCCAAAATGTATTTACAGTAATTTGTTATAACCACCTAGCATAGCACTAGATCACCTGGTCACATGATAGTTTCTATTGTCCCCTGATTACTTTCCAAGATGACTTGCTGCACTGGCCAAATCAGGTCCTTCCATGGGACAATTTGTCTGCTGCCATGTTGACTTTCTTTCACTTCACAATCCCTGCACTGACCCCTAAACCAGTAGGTTTACTGTAGGCAACCATTTCTAAGTTTTCACAAGATTGTCATTATTGTAATATCAAGTGACTGCTAAAGTACCTGTGAAACATCCCTTCCCATTTTTAAACCAACCCTAATGAATGAGAGGAGATTAAGGAGACTGCATTTGTATTGTGTTTTGTATGTTAGTATAAGTATTGCACACACATAGAATTCACCAAAATGAGTGGGGCCAAATGAATACACTGGCAAAACCCTATCTAGCCTATGCCACCGGGAAGTGGGTGAGAGGGAAAGAGGGCAGTAATGATGTCAGAGGAGGGAAAATGGGGTTGTATATTATGCATACTGAGGAGCAGTAAGGAACAGCTTGAAACAAAGCTGTTCCAAATTATATAACATTTATATGTGATAGACAACAGTGGTTTCAAAGCCAAAAGAGGCTTCAGAGCAACCCACTACAAATCTGATTCAGGTGCTTAGTGTAGTCAGTCACACCCTGAGTGTGGGGATAACTTATTAATAGCAAAGGTTTCAGAGTAGGTGGATGCATTATTCTGTAGTACTCTGCGTTCATTGAAGATGCCTGCTACTTTGTGAGTCAGCATGTAGGCTGACTGCCATGTAGCCGAATCAGAATATTAAAATCTCACGATTCACTGGGAGAATGGGGTTGGGGGTGGAATGAAGCTTCTAGCTACAGACAGTCATTTGAAAGGTGGATGGGAATTCTATATGGTTTCCATTAATCTTGGATAGGCAGTAGATATTATCCATATGTACAACTTCCCAGTTTCCGCCTCTTCCCGATGCTGATTCTTTTAAGAATAATATCCATTGAGTATTTTAAATCCTGCAAAGACATTGGTTTTCCAACATACGTAAATAATGGCAGGTTGTATTTTATATTCTGAATACAGAATTTGAATGTGTATGTGTTACAGTGAGGGGTGTTGGACTCCTCCCCCTCCCTCCTGTGGGTCTGCTTCGACAAAAAAGGCAGTTTGAGGTTTTCTTGCAAAACAACAGCTGTATTAAAAGAACTTTCCAATAAAGGTATATTGCAAACCCCTGTAGTCTTTTGTTCAGACATTCTGGGAGGTTCTAACCCTTGTTCCTGTATCCTACTGAGCATAGAGAATTCCCCTTTTAACATGGGCACAACAGGCGCTTCTCCAACTCCCACTTCTAAAGGGTTAGGCATGATTGCTGATTGATATCTCTGTGCTAGTGTTGGGTGGCTCCCAAAGTAAAGACCCAGGATCTTGGCATCTAGGAGGAGGGAAGGGCCGTCTCTGGAGACATGTCCCAAGGGAAGTATTACATTCCTGATGCTCTCGTTCCTGCCACTCTCTCTCAAAATCTGCCCTTTCCCTCTTTAGGTGCTCTCTTTTTTCAGTCTCTCCCCACTAAGGGGGTTTCCATGCCTTTTTCTCTCTCCACTCTCTTTCAGCTGCTTCTCAGGGAAGCTTAAAAATAACCCACTCCCCCATTCAGGGATCCTCTTTCACCACTTCATAGAGGATTTCCCCTGGCCACTCCGTTACCATTGCCAAACAGCTCACATCTTCTCCTCCTATTTTCTCCAGACTCTCCTCCGTTTTCTCCTCATTTCCTGCCAAAACTAACTGTTCCTCCCTCGCTCTTGCTATATGATCTCCCTCACCCCTCCCTTCACCATCTCCCGTGTCCTCATTGGTCAGTTACTGAGGAGAGGAGGGTGCACCATCGTCTGCTTTTTCCTCACAGTTACACACATCTCACCTCTGCACATTCAAGTATTTAGGGACCTGGATTTCTAAACTCTCAGAAACTTAAAAAGATTGCTGTCTGGACTATCATACACTAGAGTTGCAATACATACAAACTCCCCCCCCACACACACACACACATGATGTTACAAGACATGAAACCATATTTTCATTTTCCTGTTAAAATACATATCAGTGACACTGAATTAAGAATCATAAGATTATATTTTGTTTTTGCATACTAACTATATTTTAATATTGATCCTAGTGCAATTTTAATATAGTACTTAGTCCTATTTTAATATAATACTGGTTTTAATACTTTTAAAATGTTTGTAAAACTTTTATTTAGCTTTTAAATACTGTTTTATGATTTAACCCACCTTAGGTCCTTGAAGGAGAAAGGCTAAATAAATAAATAAATAAATAAATAAATAAATTTTAAGCATGAAATAAGATTAACAAGAAGCACTTTTTAAGTGTCTTTAGAAGTATAGCTTGACAAAACAAGGTTATCAATTCAGCTATGAGGAGTTAAGAAGTCAGAACATCCTTGGAGTTTGGAAATACTTTTTGTTTGTTTGTTTTGTTTCTGTTCCTAGCTTAAGCATAACTTCTTGTTATCTCAAAATAAATGGTGGTATTTTATTTTTTCAATACATAACTTCAATAACAAACCACCAAATTAATGAAACTATTGAAGCAGATTTGGAGTAAAAGTAGCATGCCTAAGACACCTGTCAATTGCTGAAAGATAAATTGTGTTTTGTCTGTCACCAGAACCAGTGTGACTTACCTCATCTACTTGTAAATTGTTGTTAGATTTTTGTCCTTTACCCATTCTGTATATTTTTGTCATTTACCCATGTGCATGCATATGCATCCACATGAACTGCTTTATCCATGGTGTCTCTCTTCTCAGCAAGTTAATGATGAAAATCAAAGCTCACCTCTCATTTGTGTCTGTTTCTCAAAAGGTTCTCCTCCAAACCCAAGTCGTGAAGTAACAGGGGACACAATTATGTTTCGAGAAATCCAAAGTGGCAGCAGCTCAGTATACCAATGCAACGCTTCCAATGAGCATGGGTACCTATTAGCCAATGCTTTTGTCAGCGTGTTAGGTAAGCACTGAACAATATAAGTGAGCTCTTGACATTGTATTGTCTACTGTACTTAGAGGACAGTTTAAAATTATAAGTTTCCCCCTGAAATTCCTTGTGACTTGGCTAGATAGCTCAACTGGTTTAGTTTAGCCAGAGGTTGAAAATTTGATTTGTCACTGCGCCTCTTTCTGTATTATAGGCAGTTCTCTGTTTTCATTCTGTTCCTTAGAATGCTATGACTTAGATAGGAATGAAGGCCCAATCAATGAGAAAATAAAAAGGCTAGCTAGGGTGATGGAAGTTAGAATCTAAACCATTTGGAAGGCATTGAATGAAATAAAACTGTATTATATACGTGATGGAAGGTATGCTCAAGTAGTAAAAAGGAGCAGAGTAACAAGAAAGGTTCATGCTTAACTATAAAGGTGAGAAACTTAGTAAACCTTGAGGAGATATCAATGAATTTTGAAATGAAGCATACAAAATTAGAAGTGCATTAGCTGTCTGCAGGTATGAGTGAGACGAACCCTAGATATAACTGAATGGAAGTCTGCAATGATGGAAAGAACAAAAGAGG
The DNA here is from genome assembly GCA_023846285.1 of Phrynocephalus versicolor. NCBI lineage: Eukaryota > Metazoa > Chordata > Lepidosauria > Squamata > Agamidae > Phrynocephalus > Phrynocephalus versicolor. The sequence goes on from JAHTLZ010000129.1 coordinate 62,078,321, forward strand.
TTGAGTAAAAATTCCAATACAGTAGGACCCCTGTATCCACTGATTCATTATCCACTGATTCAGTTATCCAGGGTTGGCAAAGGAAAAATAAATAAATAATTCAGCAGCCATAAAGCAAGCTGTGTCACAAACAGCAGCTGTAAAGCAAGCTACTGTTTCAAAACAGCAGCTGTAAAGCAAGTTACTATCACAAAACAGCAGTTTTGGCAATATTTTGGTGTTCTCTCTTATCCACGGGTTTCATTATCCACGGGAAGGATTGAAACCAATCCCCAACGGATACTGGAGTCCTACAGTAATTCAATTCCTGCAAAGATATTTTTGTTGGTGGAAGGATTGTAATGCAATGTACTATAGCTAATTTCAGCTAACTGCTTAGGTATCAGAGCAAATATCAACTCTCCCTGGTCAGGTTTCTGATAACACAACTGAGATGCATCCTAGCACCTCATTAAGTTGCCACAATTAGCTGCAGCATGCTACCTGAACACCAATAGGATTCCAGCCAATAAATATTTAGAATCATTCCAAGTGGTTGCTTAAATAAATCACATAATATGCAAATTTCATTTCAGAAGTATTTTAGAGCATGATCCAAATGTTTTTCAGTACTGCTTTTTTTTGGTTGCTTTTGTATTTAATAACATGTCATATATGCCATCTAAAATGACTGTGTTAGTGGAAATCAGAGACAAATTAAGTAACCCAAATATAAGAAGTAAAATATGAATATATAGGCCAGAACCCTTTTGCCAGTTTATGCATATGTAAGTAAAATTGTGCAACTTACATGAGTGAATTGCTGCTAATTAAAGATGCTCCAGTCACATTTCTGTTCACATGCACAGGAACAAGGATATGACTAGCACGCTGCTCAAAATTCTGTTTCATGGCTATGAGTACATAATTCAAAGTTGCAAAGTGCTTGCAGAATTCACAGCAAGGCAGCCCTTGTATCCAGCAAGCATTTCTGTAACCACATTGTGCAACTATTTCCACAACCTGTTGTACAGTCAAGCAACAATGCAGTCTCTCTGACTACAACTCCCTGCGAACACCCACATGCATGACTTGACTCCAAGTGCAATAGAAATTCACTTGCTATTAATTAATGGCAGTACATAATTCACTTACACAATTTTCACAGAGGTTGGACCAATACATTGCTAGTAATTAAGGTTGTGCTGATTGTGTTCCTGGTCCTGCTCAACAGGCAGATGACATTTCATTAATTAGATACACCATGCATGTTATGCAATTCCACTTATGCATGTATAAATTAGGAATAGAATTCTGGCCATAATTTTGCAACTTTCTTCAAACCAAAATTAAACTTCTGACTGACTTTACAGGCAATATATTGTTGTCTTTTTAAGATGTTGTTCCTCGGATTCTTGCCCCTCGTAACCAGCTGATCAAAGTGATTCTGAACAACCGGACTCTCCTGAATTGTCCATTCTTTGGTTCCCCGATTCCCACATTACGATGGTAAGAAGCTCTACGCTTGTTCCAGCATCCTTTCTGGTGCAGAGCAAATGTCTGAAATCACTTGGCTCACCCAAAATAAAAGACATTGGAGTGGGGCTTTTCTTTTAAAAAATCATGTTTTTCATGCATATGAAAATCTAAAGAAAATCTAAATATACACTTAATGTGTTCCCCACCTCTGACACCAGTAGAGAGACTCAGGGCGCTTTTACACGACCCCTAAGATCTGCTGGCCACTTAAATTCGGACCAGAGATCTTGGGGGTTTGTTGCTCTTCCTGTGTTCCCACCCCTCTGCACCCCCGGCTCCTGTCTGTGTGAGGGGAGAGAGGAAAAAAAGGGAGGAAAAAATGCAGGCTCACCTCCGCTCTGCTGGTGGAAGCCGCCCTGAGCCCCGTCGTCATCATTCCTGTCTCTTAAAGGGGCGGCGGGGACAAAAAAACAAACACAAGGCGAGGAGAGCCCGGCACTCACTGCTTTACATCCGCATCAGAAATTTTTCACCTTCAGAGACCAGGTACTTGAAAAGTGCGCTGGGACGTGCTTAGGTGGGCGTGGTCATACTTAATATTTTTTTAAAGTCCAGAGCTGGTGGGAAAACATTTTTAAGCTCTGGATCTGGGAGCCCTTTGCCTCGGATTTTAGGGGTTGTGTAAAAGCACCCTCAGTTTCCTTCCTTTTACGGAGCCCCATTCCCCTTCCAAAAATACATTGACTCCTGCAAAGGAACACAAACCTTTCCCTTTGCTAATATAAGTCAACAAATTCTCCCCCTGTATCTCTAAACCTGAACTTATTTGTGATTTCTTTTCTTACTTTAATATTACAAGGAGCAGGATTCAGATCAATATATCTTTGAATGGGAGGATAATTGTTCTAAAAAGCTGTGGGTGAGATTTAGACTTACACACATTTAGAATAGACATATCAAAATTATGGATCATTAACTCCTTTTATAACTCTTTTAAGCCCATTGATTTTAGTGTGTCTGCTACAACATCTGGATCTAATCCAGTGTGTTACCCACTGTTGTCCCACTGTTAATATAAGTAACATATATTAGCAAAATGGTAATAGATATGAACCAAGTTTATTTGGATAAAGAAATGTTCCAAAATCTCAAATATTAATAAAATATAATGTCAAATATTCTAAAGGACCAGAGACAAAGAAGATTTTTGGGCTTTAAACATTTCCACATATTATTATGCTTCACTTAAGCTCTATTTTAGCATGGCCTTCACACAGAGAAAAAATGAAAATTATTTCAGATACTTCTTCATCAGCTATATGCTGAATGTGAAATTACAGTGAAGCCTAAAATAATTTTGGCAGGTGCAGAATGACAAAATATACATCTAGGCAGTGATATGTTAATAAGCAAAATAAAGAACTATTTCTAAGTAGGTATTTCCTATAAATCTTAACAATTACAAGACACCTTCTTAAGGGCTGAGCTTTCATGGTCAAAAACTGCAGAATTAGCACCACTGATAAAATGAGTGAACTATTTCTTATTGACTCCATCATGCAAAGGGTGATAAGAATTGATCCAGCTCTTTGTGCTTCCAAAGCAGCTTTTCCCCATGTGGTCAAGTTGTAATATATTTTTATAAAGACAAGAAGCAGGGTACATGTTTGTTAAGTGCCACTTAGGTGTCATAGGCAGCTGGATGACCTCTTTCTTTTCCCCTAATCATCCTCTGAATTTTAAATGTTTTTTTAAATAATTACATATACAAGATTGCTGCTAGATCACCCAAGCACCTTGTTGCTGCATCATTGTTTTTATTATTTCCCATATGTATGCCTCATAAAAAGATCAGCAGAGACAGGACCAGAGATAGGAAGTATCAATAGAGGTAAGACCAGAGGAAGGAAGGAAGGAAGGAAGGAAAGCAAGAAAGCAGTTTGGTTGTGAACTGGAATGCAAGTTGCATCACTTACAGTATGATGAATTTCCAGTTTAATCCACAGCCCCTGTGTGAGCACTGACTACAGGCTGCAAATGAAATCTGGTGTGGAGTTGAGCAAGGGAGAACTGAGATTATGCTGTTGCCACTAGAGATGGGCACGACTCAAAAAAAAAATGGTGTTTCGTTTGTCGTTTGTTGTTTAGGGGGTCTGTTTCAGTTCGTTTTTGTTTTTCGTGAATTTTTTGCAAAAAAAATCATTTTCATTTCGTTACGTAACAAAATAAAAAACGAAAATGAAAACAAAAACGAAAAATTGCTGTTTTGTTAGCATTCATTACAGTTCAATGTATTTGCCGCAACGGAAACAAAACACACGGCAAAATTTCTGATGTTTCGGTTCATTTCGTTTTATTTTGGAGACAAAATTCATTTTTATTCTCGTTACGTAACGAAATGAAAAACAAAAACGAAAAATTGCTCGTTTTGTGCCCATCTCTAGTTGCCACTGATAAGAATATAAGCAGTTTAGGCTGCAGTCCTGGAATAAACCAAATGGAATTCTGCACTTCTAAGTACAGAAGTATGTATAGCATTTTGGAGTCATAAATATTTGGGTGGAAACTGATTTTGATTTTTAAAATTCAAAATGATTACAACAGCTGGCATGCTTTGTGCACCAGCTGAGGAAAAGAAAGAGAGAGAACAAGATGCAGAGTCACAGAATTCATCAGCCCGTTTGTTTGTTTTTAAATGTACTGTACTGAACATTTCTAATGAAGTTCTTTTAAAACCTAGAATATCTCTCCCATCTTTTTTTATACCTTGCTTTGCTTTCCTGTCTTGTAAATATTTTCTTGTGTTGTTGTGAGGTTTAAGAACGGCCAAGGAAGCACGCTACATGGTGGAAACTATAGAGCACATGAAAATGGGACTTTGGAAATCATCAAGGCTCGAAAAGAAGACCAAGGAACCTATACCTGTGTAGCCACCAATCTGTTGGGCAAAGCACAGAACCAGGTTCGTTTGGAAATAAAAGGTAAGATGGCTTTTGTTTAACGTAAGAGAAAGAATATTCCAGTTCATGGAAAATTCCTTCTGAAGAAGCTCATCAGGGTCGTCAATTTTGACAGCTTTGCCCTTAAAATAATAGAAGTTGGGGAACATGAGCAGCTAATTCGTGTTTGCGGGTTTCTCATACCTATATGGGTAACCACCTTTGGAAAAGAATACTGGACAAGACAGATCAACAGTGCTGTTTAAACTGGAGTTGGGGCAGTGGGAAATTAAAGGAAGGATGAGAGTGAAGGAGAAAAAGTAAACTGAGCAGAAATATGGAGAAAAGAAATAGGAGAAAAATGGAAGATAAAAGATGAGAGACAAATCAAGGTTGCAACTTCCTAGAAAGTTCAGGAAAGTGAGGGAAATGGAGATTGGTCAGGGAAATTGGGCTACAGTTGAGACCTGCATAGTTGTGGAGTGGAACATTTCATTAGGTCTTGCATTAATGGAACATACCCTATTCATTTTTAATATGGTTGTATTTGAATGGTGGTCACGATAATTGACAGATGTTGGTCAGGGAAATTGACAAAGAGAATTTTAGTGGCAGCCCTGCAAATGGAGGAAGAGAGCTAAACTGACACATCTTTCTCCACAGAACTTCTGGAGAGCTCAGTGGTTTAGGTATCTGGCTGCGGAGCCAGAGGTTGGGATTTGTATTCTCCACTGTACCTCCTTGACAGGGCTGAACATAATGATCCATAGGGTCCCTTCCAACTCTACAGTTCTATGATGATGATCTTCCAAGCCTGATTAATGCTCCTGAAGCAGATGCTCTGAACATTTCAGGAATTGTAAGGAAATATTTGAGTACAACGGAGAACTAGATTCAGTGGCCGGCAGCCATGTAGGTGACCAAAACAGAGATGGCAGGACACTGCCAGTAAGGACCCGTGAATCTTCAAACTGTGCCCTGAAAATGCAGTTGATCAGGCCAAGGGGCATTTGAAGATCCTCAAAGGGGACCCTGCATCTGTGGGGAAATGCTACAAGGAAGATTGGCGAAGTATATTGCTACAGCTTGAAATACTTATTAAACCTATGCTGAGTGCTTGTGCCATGAATTTGTAGCAAGACTGCTGCCCTAACAAAACCCATTTGTTCAAAGGGTATATAGTACAGAAACACAGCTCTCAGATATCCCAGTGTGTATTAACAATAGTCATTTGTTGGTGAACAGAAGAACCATAAGGGTCATCTGTATTCAGAATGTTATGATAAGTGTTGAGTTAAGTTAAATCTAAAAAAAAAAAAAAAACCTGGAGGGATTCTGGAATCTGCCACAGGATTACAGAATCCAATATAGGACTAGTTACATTTGTTTGCACAAAGTGACATTGGTTTTCTTTAACTAAGTATTTATCAAAGAGCTGGGTCAGATTATGTAGTTCCTACAAAGGTCCCATTGGTTTTTAATTATTCTATGATTCTTTGCAGATCCAACAAGGATTATAGATGGGCCAAAAGATGCCGTACCAAAGAAGGGTTCCACAGTTCATTTAGTATGCCGGATAAGATATGACCCTACATTGAGGCTGACAGTTACCTGGCTCAAGGATGATGCACCTCTGTACTTAGGAAGCAGGTCTGTATTTTTATTTTCTTACATCATTATTTTATGTTATCTTTGACTCCTGTATGGATCAAAGCATATAAAAACCATGTTATCTTGGCAACCTGTAGCAGCTGAAGTATCTGATGTTTGTTAGCTGATACATGTTACCGAGTTTAAAAAGGAATGAATGGACAAGAGGAGCAGATCGTTGCTCAGTTGCAGAGTACATGATTTACATTCAGAACACACTAAGTCTTCTCCCTGATACCTACAGTTAAAAGGAACAGGTAACTCCAGTTACTGTAAGTGCGGGTAGCCTTGTCAACACCATATTGTGCAGAATGTGCCACAAGGCTCCTAAAGAATAAATACAGGGACATGTATTTGCACTCCTGTGTCACAAGAAGTGGATTTTGATTCATGAAAGCTCATGCTGAAAACTGTTGGCATATAAAGCCTTACAGTATTTTGCCTTTTCAGACTTTTCTTTTGTTGAGACACACTAACACGGCTACTTTGGAAACTAATGGGCAAAAATAATTCTGTAGTGATAGTTGTTGTGAGTTTTTCTGGCTGTTTGGCCGTGTTCTGGACATTTGACATCCTGACGTTTCACCAGACTCTGTGGCTGGCATCTTCAGAGGGCAAGGAGCTCAGGGAACTAGGAGTTCTCTCCTTGCCCTCTGAAGATGCCAGCCACAGAGTCTGGCAAAACATCAGGAAGAAAAACTTCTAGGACGTGGCCAAACAGCCTAAAAAACTCACAACAACTATCAGATCCCAGCTGTGAAAGCCTTGGAGAATTCTGTAGTGTTTTGTTTAATTTATATCCTTTGTTTTTGCTAAAGTATGCAGTAGAGCTGGACCTACCCTTAATTTAAGCTAAGTTTCTCTGGCTTGCTGTTGTACTTTGTAATGTTTCCCTTCTGAAAGGATGAAGAAAGAAGAAGATGGTCTGACAATACATGGAGTGTCTGAAAAGGATCAAGGATATTACACCTGTGTAGCCAGCACTGAGCTAGACAAAGATACTGCTAGAGCCCATCTCACTGTTCTAGGTAAATTCATCTTACTTTTCCCTGGAATACTTTCCCATAATTGAAATAAATGTCATGTTCTGTTTGAAGGAGGTGACACAGAAAATGCCATGTACAATAGAAATCAATATATTAACATTCTAAACGACTGGGTCTAATGCTCAGTGGCTTCTCTGGGCATAATATATAAAAATGTATAAAACGCCATGCATGCTGCCCAATTATCCATGCCCTCTTAAGACACGTATATTATTTTGCCAGTTATAACTAATATCCAGTAGTATTGTTCTGCCCCACCCCATGAGGGGTCAAACAACAGGCACTGGTCCTGTAGCCAGGCCCCCTCATTGTCTGTCACCTCCTCCTTTCACGTCGCTGCCAGCTTGCCTGATTAGGATGGTTGATTTTTCTGCAGCCCAGTCTTTGCTTGTGGATGGACGCAAGGTGTCAGCAATGCCAATATGCAACTCAGTCATCATGCTCCCTGGAAAACATGGCAACCCTTCTTCCCCCCACCCTCCATGCAGCTTGTCGTGTGTGTGTGTGTGTGTGTGTGTGTGTGTGTGTGTGTTTCACAAGCTGTGCGAGAAGAAGAAGGTGTTTTTTTTTCAAAAATAAGGGGGCACACACATGGAAAGTATTGTGAGAGTGAGCGCAGATCTCATAGAGGGATGGAGCACTTCTAATTTCATGGCTACAGTGGTGCTAATACCTATAGTAGTTTCCTCACTCCAGGAACAAAATATAATAATTGTTTTTAAAAGGATCTTCCCCGATAAAGATTTTCTTTTATTTTCTTTTTATTTTCGTGTGGGGGCCAGCAAATCCACTGTTATATTGCTATGATTCCAGTGTACCAGCTAGGAAGGAGAAATCTCAGATTGGCTTTGTTGCAACTCACCAGTCCCTTTGCTTGATTTAGAAACAGCAAGTACAGTTGAATATCCCCATATTTTATCTGGGTCTGTATGTTAGCTCCCAAGAGCTGACTCAACAATGAACAACATCATCTATGTTTTAGTCTTGTCTGGAAACCAGCATTAAAGGATCACTAAGTACAATTAAAATATGTTTAGAAATACAGTATGGTTTGGTGGCAGACATCACCATGGGTTCTTTTCAGACTGTTTGGAAAGCCACGCTCTCTTCCCCATGAGATTTGTTTGGTGGTTTCACACCTTTAGTATGCTTTTTTACACATTCTAAGACAGTGATGGCGAACCTGTGGCACGGGTGCCAAAGGTGGCACTCGGAGCCCTTTCTGTGGGCACCCGACATCACCCCTTCATAGCCACCTGTATACAGGTTAAATTACTGTATTGGCACTTTGCAAAAAAAAAAAAATAGTGGGTTTTGAATTGCACTTTGGGCACTCAGTCTCTAAAAGGTTCGCCACCACTGTTCTAAGATGTTAAAATGCGTCACCTGAGGCTTAGTTGCTGGCAGCGGGATCTTCAAGGTAAACTATACTGTAATTTTTGGCGCTACTGTTTTACCCTGGGTACTAGGATACAACCCTTAAAAATTCCTCTGAATTGAATTTGGTGCTTGAGAAATCTAATAATCTTTTCTTAAATCCAGGTAATTTAGGTGCTTCATATGTCCCATCAACAAGTTACATGTAAAGATTGAGCTAACTCTCTAAATAGCTAATATCTTACTTTGCAGCTCCTTCTTCTGTTAACCGTATGACCCTACCCAAAGGTAATCACTACTAATCCTCCTTACATCTTTCTGCTGTTGGTTGCTTGATATTTGTGATAACTGACGTGCAATTAAAGTGCTAATGGAAAACTAATAACTTGATACAAACACCACAAAGGAGAGCCCTGATTGTTAGTGATATTAGTGATGCCCCGCTAATGTAGGATACACATTTGAGTTCTCTTGTACACCTTGTTTCATGGTGCACAGAAAACAATACATACAATGTGAAATATCAATGAAGCCACGGGTTTGGTATTTAAACCAGTGGAAGACATTCCTCTTCTTTTTCATTTTTGCAGCGTGGCTTTGGGCTTTCATTGTTGTTGTGCTTTCTTGTTTGTAAAGTTGAGAGGACTATAATTTATTGTTCCATTTGCTAAAAATGGATGCTCTTTTTTTAAAGAACTGGGGAAGTAGTAGAACATCTTCTCTTGCTAAAAGTTGGTTCCAAATATTGTAGCTTTTAAGATCGCTATTAAACTGCAGAATGTAGACTAATCTGACAGTCTTTTTGTTGTCCTTAGGTGACGATTTAAATGAATGAGTTGGGCAGTTAGCTTGGGCAAGTGGTCTCTAGTATGTGACCTTCTAATGATTCTGTGTATGGGACTACCTGGTTCATATTGTTTTTATTGTTTCTGTAAATAAGTAGCCAAGAAGGATTTAGACCAATAGTTTGGAGAAGAAAACATAAAGTAGTATCTATATTCAAATGCTTAGGGAGTCTGTTAATGACCAATAATACTTATTCTGTCAGGCAGGTTCCACTTCCACAATGGGACTGACATTCTTAGTAGCAGTAGATTCTTGTGGTGCTAAATTTTGTTTTAAAGTGAGCCATGTGCATCTTAAAGTCAGAAAAGGAAATCTTTAATCAGCAGCAATGTGCTATTAATCACAGTGTCAGCCCCACTGTATAGGTGGAGCTGTCCAACAACAAGCTTTTAGCCATCATTTTGTTCATTACAAAATGATTTGTTGAATACAAACACAACAGTTTTTGTTCAAACCTAAGACTTTTGCATTTTTCAATAACATAAATATGCCAGAGCTATGAATGAAGTGTTTATGTTGCCAAAGATATAAAATAAATTTGAGATAAAAATGTGTTGCATAAAACATTTGAGTTTCCTTCCTTCCTTCCTTCCTTCCTTCTTCCTTCCTTCCTTCCTTCCTTCCTTGTTTTGTTTGTTCGTTTGTTTGTTTGTTTGTTCTTTTTTAGATTCAGAGGCTAAAATCCTGTTTGTCAAGACATAAAATAATATTGCCTTTCATATGCCTAACCATTCTTCTCCAGCAACAAGTATGATACAAATTGATGGTGCAATTTATTTATTTATTTATTTATTTATTTATTTATTTAAGATAATTTTTACCCCACCTTTCTCCTTGGAAAAGGATGCAAGGCGACTTACAGTAATGAGGGATAATATACAGTCCAGTACAATTAAGACATGTTCAAGTACAATGGTACCTTGTATAAAGAAATTAATTTGTTCCAAATGAAATTATGTTAAACAAATTTTCCTTTATACAAATTTCCCATAGGAATGCATTGAAAACAGAGTGATCCCATTTTTGTGTTGTACAGATTTGCCCCATAGGTGATTATGTTAAGCAAATTTCCCCTATCTCCAGAATTTTTTATGTTGTACAAATTTTATGTTATACAAACCGTGTGTTATACAAGGGTCCACTGTATTAAGAACAGAGAATTGAGGAACACCTTACACCATTAAAGGACAACCTAACATTAAAGCTACAAGAGAACACAAGCAGTTAAAAGGAGAGTAAAATTTCATGTAAAGTTATGAGTAATGGAAATTAACATTGAAAACATAGTGTCAGTAATCACACAATGCTATAATTGGTTCGAAACACAAAGTCTATGTGATCCTATAGATTCATATGAAAGACACATAATGCATAGTCCATCATTCAGAGAAAGCCTGCCTGAAGAGAAAGGTCTTTGCCTGTTTCCGGAAAGACATCAGAGATGGGGCAGTCCTGGCCTCTAGTGGGAGGGAGTTCCAGACTCTGGGGCGCCACAGCTGAGAAGGCCCTTTCATGTGTTCCCACAAGATGTACCTCTGAGAGTGGTGGGATGGAGAGAAAGGCTGTGAGATTCGGTCTTTGAGGTAGCTTGGACCCAGGTTGTACAGTGCTTTGTAAGTCAGTGTCAGCACCTTGAATTGTACCTGAGAGCTGATTGGCAGCCAGAGGAGCTGCTTTAATACAAGTGTAATTTATCATGCAATTCCCATTTTAACCAATTACACAGTGCATGTGCAACAGGATTTCAGCCAACTTTCTAGATGATTTAGATCTAGATTTGCTACATGTTTAACATAGGCTTTATTGTTGTTTGCAACCTAAATATATTAGTCACTAGTTTTCAGGAAAGTCTAAAAGTAATTAAGCCTTTAGAACCGTAACCCTAACCTATGCCTTACCTTTTTCTTTCTTTCACCTATAGCAAGGCCTGAACGTCCTCGTGACCTTGAACTAACAGACCTTGCTGAAAGGAGTGTGCGGTTGACATGGATTCCAGGTGATGATAACAACAGCCCTATCACAGGTCAGTACATACTCCTGTTCTTACAACTCCTAGAAACTAATAGAGTTAATGTTTTGGATTTATTAAAGTGTAATTACACAGTTAATTAGGGAGCCCCAATTTCTTTCATTCCAGATTACATTGTGGAATTTGAGGAGGATAGATTCCAGCCTGGAACTTGGCACAACCATTCTCGCTATCCGGGAAGTGTGAACTCTGCTGTTTTGCGCCTTGCGCCCTATGTCAACTATCAGTTTCGAGTAATAGCTGTGAATGAAGTCGGAAGCAGTTATCCCAGCCTGCCTTCTGAACGATACCATACAAATGGAGCACGTATGTACTCTATGATTTGAGTTGTATAAATGGCTGTGGAATGAATAGCACGGTTCTACAAAAGTACATTGTGGTAGAACACATATGAAAAGTCAGATGGCAAAAAAGACACAGTGTAGGTAAAAATGATGGCAGATTACACACAATATATTTGCTACCCATATTTGTTTCAATTGAAACTCAACAACCATGACAAATAAAATGCTTTATATATCTGAAAACTTGAGATAAAGATGTGTTTGCTACACTGCATGTGTTTCAGTTTACATTCACCTGCCATGTAGCATAAAATGTTTCTATGCGTACAACTGAAACACTGAAATAAGTAAAATACGTTTAAGTGGCCTCATTTAAGTTGAATGGGAACTCAGACCTTCAGTAAGACGCAAGGCCCTTTGGACTCACCCACAGTGAGAGAGTGTGTTTAGTGTGTTAGAAGTTGCACCCAGACTTTCTGCATAAGAGGCAGGGTTCAAAGGGAGGAATTGTGTCAGTACCTAGGTGAGAGCTGATCATCTTTAGCTTCTAGAGATTGAAGAGGATGGAGGCCCAAGGAATGCCTTAAACTAGCTGCTGGTACCAAAAGCATTGGTTTCTCACACTATAAAGTTATTTCCCCTGAATCTTTCTTATCAATGTCCTACTTGCTGGGAATTGTTATTATAGTAACCTAGTGAAGCTTTACACTTCCCATTGTTCCTCTATCTGTGTGCCTGGAGAAATCTCAAGAATGGGAGGGAAATGGGGTACTCCTATTTGTTTTGTATCAAGAAGAAAGAAGTATAGCACCGGGAGTCAGACACAGATGCTTGAAATCTCTCCCATGTTTTGATCCTACCCCATCCCTCAAGATAGAGTTTGTCAGCCCACACTCCAGGTGGTGGATGAACAGGTTGACCTGGCGTGTATTTCAAAATCTGGGTGGATTATTGGGTTGGGTGAACCTGTGTCAGCTTTGCCCACCTCAAATACTTGTTCCAGCATCAGCATAACCTAGAGAGGAAACTTGATCGCTTTCATGAAAAAGAAACCTATCACCCTGGCACCAGTTTTGATGGTCTGTACCTTGTGCTTGGCCAAAGAGACAGAACTGGGTTGCTACCAGTGTACTGCCCACCTCGTTGCCCAGGAGCTTTCTGCCTGAGCTGGCCAAGGAGATCGTGGAAGTGGTGTTGGATGGCTGCAAGATAACATGGTTATTACAACAGCTAGAAGATAGCATTATTCTTGTGTTCAATGTTTTTTAATCTGAATACTTCAAAAACATTACATCGAATTTAAACTTTATTACAGGTCCAGAATTTAACCCTACAGGAGTAAAAGGAGCTGGAACAGCCAAAAATAACATGGTCATATCATGGATGGTGAGTTAACATTGGGATGGTTGTTAAATATATTCTTTTCTGGTGTAAGCCATCTCTGCTCCAAGACTGACTGCATAATTGTTATATTATTTATATATTTACTGGTTTGGTTTAGTCTGTTATGTTTGATTTGTACATCACTCATATTAGTGCCAAGGCACGCACAAGCAGTGCCAGTACTCACCTCTGTACAAAACCTCTGCTCCCCTGGACTGCCACTTCTTTTTCTAAAACAGCATAAGAACTCTCTTACCCACAAGATAAGATATGGAAGCAATTGGAAGGAAATCCGTCTTAAGCAAGTTCCTTTGAACTTCGCCACCTACAGGCACTTCAAATGGAATTACAGTACAAGTGTGTGTGTGTGTGTGTGTGTGTGTGTGTGTGTGTGTGTTGTGTCGTTACAGTCATGACTGACTCTACGTGACTCCATATCCATGGAGTTTTCTTGGCAGGAGTACTGGAGTGGCTTGCCAGTTCCTACTCCAGGCGCTTACAGCTCCTGGTATTCCCTGGTGGTCGCCCATCCAAGTACTAACCAGAGCCGACCCTGCTTAGCTTCCAAAATCAAGCGAGATTGGATGTGCTTAGGGCATCTAGGCAGCTAGAAAGCCTTTTTCCCTCTGCTTCTGTGGCTACTAGAGATGGGCACGAAATGGAAAAAGAGTGTTTTGTTTTGCTTCATTTCTTAAGTAGTTTTGTTTTGTTTCATTACTAATGAATTTTAAATTAGTTTTGTAATGAAACAAAATGAAATGAAATGAAACGCTGTGCTCCCCTGGGTCCTAGATGCACCAAAATCACTGGGGAGCTGCTTTGGACACTTTACTGTAATTCCCCCAAATTTGGAAAGGTTTGGGGGTCAGGGGGCTGAGTTATTAAGCTCCAAAAGGAATGCCCCTAGGGGGAAAATATTTCTAATTGATTGAATTGGGATTCGGAAGGCAGGCTGTGGCAACGACGCATGGGGGCTACTGTGGTTTCTGGATTCAATTAGAAAGATTCCTAGGAGCTTCCCATTTGGAGCATAATAACTCAGCCTCCTGACCCCCAAACCTTTCCAAATTTGGGGGGCTTACAGGGAAGAGCTTGAGCCCCCCTGCCATTGATTCCTCTAGGATCAATTGTGTCGTTTCTAGAGGGAAAATGGCATTTTTTTTGTTTCATGATGAAACACATCTTACTGTTTCATTATGTAACAAAGTAATTTGTTATCTAACGAAATGACGAAACAGCATTTCGTGCTCATCTCTAGTGGATACTTATAAGAGAGAAAGCGCAATGCCCCAATGCAACTTTGCCACAAGCGAAAGCAACTCAATTTGCATTTCCCTCACCATGTAGTCACAGCCTTAGTCTGTTTTGTACAGCAATCGGTTAGTCACTCCAAAGTGAATAATAATATTAGCAGCAGCAGCAACATGCTATCAAGTTGACACGGGCTTATGTCAACTGTTTCTGGGGCTTTCTAGGTATTAATCAGTTAGAAGTGGTTTATTGTTCCCTTTTTCTGAGGGTACTCTGGGACTATACAACTTATCTAGTGCTACACAAGCTACCTCATCCCCTAGGAAGCACACAGGGGAGTTGAATTCCCAACTTGTCATTCTGTAACTAGACACCTAACAGGCTGAACTATCTAGCCCGCCTCTCCCAAGTAACCAAAATATTGTTAGTAACTCTGAAGTAATTAACCATTATGTTAGTGGTTCCAATGCGAGTTTTATACTACAGTGAGACTAGTGAGACTACATTAGAGGGTATGTCAGGAGATCAGAACACACTGCTCAGTGCTCTGTGGAGAATGACACAACTAGCTAGGAGATGTTGTCTGCAACTCCATGCACTTCTGAAAAGCAACAGGTATAACTTAAACACGCTATATGCTGATATTCAGGAATTGACTCCAGTAATGCAGGAATCCTGGTGGTGGGTGTTAATATCAGAGAACTTTCTTACTCAGCAGAGGATTCTGAGCAGAGATATCTTAGTACCTGAAGAAATGTGGGGAGCGTTCGGTCTTCTTTATTGGCCAAAATAGTTGTAGCCCTTAGAAATTCTTGATTTGTTCTTAGAGAGCCTCTGGAAAGTTGGACAGTTACAGTGTTGTTTTTAGACAATGATTCCTGCCCTCATATCTTGCATACCAGGGTCCGCATCTGAGGTGGTGACACCTGTTCACATTGGACTACTGCAGTGTGCGTTTCATGGGATTGCTTTTCAGTAGCATTTGGAAACTTCAGTATAATTATGCAGGCTACACATTATAACCACCCACCAAGCTGGATGCTCAATTTGACAACTAGAGATGGGCACGACTTAGCGGTATTTTCGTTTTCGTTTTCGTTTTTCGTTTTCGTTACAGAAACGAAACGAAAACGAAAATCGGCACCAACCTGGACCGAAAATGGAAACGAAACGACTAATTTCGAGCCAATTTTCGTTTTTCGTTACTGGAAAAGCACTCAATTGAGCTAAATGGGGAGAAACGAAAAATTTTTCGTTTTCGTTTTCGTTTTTTTCGTTTTCGTTACATAACGAAACAAAAACGAAAAATTTTGAAATTAGCCCACGAAAACGGAAACGAAACGACTCAGACCCTAGACGAAAACGAAAACGAAAACGAAACTTTTTTTCTGAGTCGTGCCCATCTCTATTGACAACCTTATGAGTATGGAAGGCTGAGTGAACCTTGAGTCGGTAACCTGGGGTTGAACATCAGGTCACGAGCCAAGTTTGGCTTCAGTGAATAAATTTAACTACTTTGCCACAAAGCTCTTAGGACTTGATTTTTTTTAAATTAAACATTTGGGGTTGGTGGGAGTGCTCAGGCACGGCCACATTTGGGCTGGCGGAGGCTGCATTTGTGTCCGTGTAGCATGCTTCAGGCTGCACTTTTGCTATCCTTTATGAAGTTGGACACTGCCAAATTACTTGAATGCTACAGAATTTGTCTGTGGTACCTTAAAGACTGCAAAACATGTCCTGGACCACAGTCCAGTTTGTCATACATGGGATTAGTGTTATCTTCTGTTACATATCATCCAACCATACGTCCATGAGCAGAGAAGGGGGAAGGTTTGAAAAAGTGGAGCCAAAAGGCCATGCAACATAGATACCTATTACTTAGTGATAGGTATGTGATGGAATTCATTCTGTTTTTATCTTGTGCACATATGGGTGCACATGGACTATGAGATTCCTACTGTTTGTGTATATTTTATTGATTGATATTCTTTCTGTTAAATGCACACTCACACACACAAGTGGGGGGAGAGGTTTTTCCTGCTAATGAAAACACGCTTCATTCATTTGACAAAGCTAGTTGTAGCATATGGAAAATTTTGCTTTTCATCCCCTGTGTTTCTAGTTTTGTCTTGGTGTTCCTGAATCTGCCAAAGTCAGAAATAACTGTGCAGGACAAGGAGTGAATGGGATTCTCTGCTGATGTTCAGCATCAGCCTTGATAACTTTTCTTAATGTCTTGTTTTGTTTCTTTTCGGTGTACTTTAAGCCACTAAATGCAACCCAAGTTTATGGCCCCAACCTCAGATATGTTGTGAAATGGAGGAGAAGGGATACACGAGAGAGCTGGAGCAACCGAACAGTCAAAGGTGATGTCAGCCAATATGTTGTCACCCCAACGCCCATCTATACACCCTATGAGATCAGAGTGCAAGCCATCAATGACTATGGGGCTGCTTCAGAACCGGAAACCATCATTGGCTACTCAGGGGAAGATTGTGAGTATTCTTATAACCAAAGAACATTCCAAGTACTGTACATGGCACAACTTTTGGTTCATCTATTCTCAGCTATCAGTGTTACAAAGCACACTAGCAATCCAAGGCCTCCTATGATTAGTTCTCTTAAAGAGCAGCACCAAATTTCAGTACCAGGCAGTCTTCTTCCTTACTCTGAAGAGCTGACAAGAAATGATTCACGTAAGATTTTCAGAAGCATCCAAGGTGCCCTTCTCTTTTAACATATCTCCAGCATCCATGTTCATAAATTTCCAATTAGCTAATTGTTCTTGTAAATGTATACTTCTCTCTAATATGTTGGCATTATTCCAGAAAGTATACATATATGTCATAATTTTTCATTTTATAATGCTGATAGTGGCCAAAACACATAAAAGACACTCACCATATGGAAATCCTAAAGAACATATCAATGGCACGTTGCTTTGAAAAAAAAATCAAGAGGCAGAATAGCAGATAAAAGATTTGCTTTAGGGATGGGCATTTTGTTTCGTAACCAGTAGGTTACAAAACGAACCATGCAAGCCCAGGTGATCCTCGGAACCAGCCGATACACACTGATCCAATTGCTTTACCTTTCTCTGTCTCACGCAGGGTTAAAATCCAACAAGGAAGCACACTGCAACATCATCTTTCCTGCTTTGTGCTACTGGCCAATCAGAGAGGGAGGCGGGATTATCCCTGTCCCTGCACAACTCCTGATTGGCCAGCATCACAGATCTAGCACAGATGATGTTGCAGCATCCTGTGCGAGACAGAGAACGGTAAAGCAATTGGATCTGTGTGTAGCGGCGGGTTCCGAGGACCACCTGGGCTCGCATGGTTCATTTTGTAACCTACTGGTTCTGAAACGAAAAGCCCACCCCTAATTTGCTTTACAAAGTCAGCATTTCGATGTGAGCGAGAACTATCCTTTCTATCCCAGATGTAGAACTGAGGTTGAGAGGCATTTTCTGAGCTACCAGTGGAGATGACAATTGTGGCCCAAGAGCCACAGGTTCTGTATCTGTGCAATACCCTATATTCTCCTTTCTGTTCCCTGTTTATTTCAAAAAGGCAAGGATAAACAGTCAGAAAGGGATGTGAAATCGAAGAGAGAATGTGGTGTAAATCTGTATAGAATCTGGCCTGCCCGCTTTTATTGGGCATCAGCTTCCTGCAGTCCTAGCCAGTACAAGCATGACCAGAGAGGGTCAACAGAGGTTCTACCTAATTTGTAGATATGTAGGTTCAAATCTCCATTCAGCCACAGACTACCAAAAACATTTTTCTAATTTTTTTTTTTGGTATCTAAAGCCATGTGCCTGTTTCTGCATGGAACCCATGTGGGTAATGTGTGTGTGTGTGTGTGTGTGTGTGTGTGTGTGTGTGTGTGTGTGTGTGTGTGTGTAAATAGCTGCTTTCAACAACTGCTTCTCAAAACTCTTTGCCTTCTAATGATACTCAGTGCAACCTAATGAGAGACTGAAGCATCTTCTTTCATCTTCCCAATTATTAGTGCAACGTAAATGCTTATCTCGGTCGTAACCTCTGTCTTAAAATGGAAACTGGTCTTTCCTTCCTTCATTTCCATTTCATCTTCTTTCCCATTTAATAACCTTCTGAGATGTTAGTGAAGAATTCATTATTTTGTTGCACTCATAGAAATATTGATATAGATTTAAATCAAATGATTATGTGTTGGTAAACATTAGTACATTACTGGTGTGCAGTAAGGGAGATGGAATAGGAACTGTCAGGATTGTAATTTTAACTTTTAATAAACCAGAACAGTGTCTTTATCCACATTCAATATCGTTTCTATGGTCAGTGTAGAAACACTTGACTACTGATACCTAAGCTAGTCATAAATTACAAAGAAACAGTAGGCTCATGGAGTATAATCATGCCATGACCACAAACCCCAGATTGCATTGCTTGGCCAGCTGTGTTGCTGCTTGATTTTGACTCCATCAGTTTTAGCCGGGTGCCATGGGGAGAGTCATGCATGTGTCCCAAAAAAGGCTTTCTGAGCTGATTGTAAACATAACATAAGCCCTGTGCCAGGCATTCATATAGGTCGAAACCGACATGTGAGGAAGAAAGCATGCTAGACTTGCTGTACTCTCACATTGCTTTGCACTTGCAAGTAGCAGCAGTTCTGATTAAGAGAGAGACTTTTCTTTGTCCAAGGTCTCTATCTTTCAGCCAGATCCCTGAAAATTCCATATCCTCACCCATGTGGAGATGCGTCATGCATAGAAGAAGCTCTCCACTTCAGAAGCCTAGCTTTACAAGTGACAACATGGCAATGGGAGGAAACAGGCTAGGACATTCCCTTTCTCACATGCTGCTATAACTCCTTTTTGAGTGCTTCCGTATCATTAAGTTGAGGAATCAAGGGATGGAACCGGATGGATACCCTTTTTGATAAAATCACATTCGTGTTTACACGTTTATCGTTCATGGCTTCTTTAGGAGGCACAGGTTGGAGCTAGAGGTGGGTCCTTCTCCTTCTGGGCAGGATCTTGGCCTTGACCTGCCTGCTCTGGCAGATGACCCCTACAACAAAGAGGCAGGAGATGGATTCTCCCTGCACAGCTGATGAGTGGCTGGCTGCCTGAGGAGGCAGGGAAGGGCAGCCCAAGGCCATGCCTAGAGGGTCATGCTGGCAAAGTAGGAGGACCCCAGTGGTATGGGATCTCGCTGGAGGGTGGGTGGGGGTTTCATGCGGCACATCTGGTGCCACCGGTACAAATTGATATGGAGCTCAGTGAAGCATTTTGTGCCCGTCTCTAGTTGGAGCACAAAATGCCCTCAATGGATCAGTCACTACTGAAACAGTTCCAGTGAGCCAACAATACTTGCAAGAAAAGAGTTACAGTATTTGGGCAAAATCTTCTGCTTACTTTAGTTTGTTCAAAATAACAAATAGGTTCAACATTTCCTCATTGCCCAACTTGGTCACTTATAAAGCAGTTTATATAGGAAAAAATACTGTTGTTATGTCCGTATTGGTTGGCTGAGTTTTTTTTTTAAATAGAACATAACTGTTTCCTGAAAATTGATGTACAGTGGACCCTTGCATAACAAACAGTTTGTATAACGTAAAATCTGTATAACATAAAAATACCAGAGATAAGGGAAATTTGCTTAACAGAATTGCCTATGGGGCAAATCCGTACAACATAAAAATGGTCGCAGTTAGGGATTACTCCATTTTCAATGCATTCCTATGGGAAATTTGTATAAAGGAAAATTTGCTTAACAGAATTTCATTTGGAATGAATTAATTCCTTTATACAAAGTGCCACTGTACACACAAATACGTAAACTTTACATGTAAAGCTGTACTGTGTCCCTTATAGACTTTATATTTTTATTATTTTTATTGATACTTTGTTACCTCAGTTCTCAGTTCAACTCAACACAATGTTTATTCATCGTTAGATGAAAGGAGTATAACACTTCTCTGTAGCCTGCCCAAATGCTAAATAGTGATCATAGTTATTGCTGGTCTCCAGGGAATACAAGTATACTTGTTTTTGAAAGTTCTCTACAGCCACCGACCTATGCACATGGCTTTGTAGACCTGCTAGATAGTTTCCTTGCTATATAAAAATCACAAAATTTTATTTACCCTTCCCTTCAGAAAAAAACTAAAACAAAAACAAAACAGAATAGAGGAACAAAAACAAGGCATAAATGTGGCTTGTGAAATATTGATGCAGTGGTTGGTTCAGTAGAATAACTTTATGTGAAGGAGCAAAGAATTGGGCTCAACTTTCTTAGTTCAACTTTTAAAAGTCAAGTTCCGCCTTTTCTTATATTTTAGTGCCTTAAACAGGGCTGAGACATGCTGAGTTTCATTTTTTTTCATGTAGTCAAATATGATACAAAACTGTTTTTTCCAATGAAATATAAATGTATCTTACTATGAAAAAAATGGTTTTGCTGATAAGTAGGCTGTATTTCAAAATGTACAAACATTGTCAGACCAGAACAAAGGAAGAAATAAGTGCATCTGCCAAACAGCAGTTATGCCTCTCTCTCATATTGTCAACAGCCTTTGAAGTTGTGCTGTGTTTCTGACCTGAATCATATGGTGAGAAGGGAGGGGGGATGTTTTGACAAATCTGTCCATTAAGTTTGGGTGTAGTCCCAGTCCTCACCCCTATATTTTTGCTTACTTGCAAACATTTTACTTCTTTGTTGGAAATGGTGCTGTTTTAAAGGTAAAGGAAAACTATTATTCCTCTTGTTCCCAACACCAGGAATCAAACAACTATGGTAATTGACTGTTGTAAGATGAGAAATAGTTTGAAAGATACTGTAAATGTTTTTGCTATTTAAATATCAGCTCCGTGTTAACAAAAGGGTTTAAACAGAAACTGAAAGACAGCTGGTAAGATGAATGTTAAGGCTTGCTGTTCATATATGTTATATATATATAT
>JAHTLZ010000129.1:62099572-62115896 GCA_023846285.1 Phrynocephalus versicolor
TTTTTTTAGAGATTATGTCTACACTTTTTTGCTTCTTGCTATCTGTTATATTAGCTGTGCGGAACTATTAAGGATGCTACAGTACCATGAGACCACAAGTGTGGGCAGGCAAAAGCAGCTAGTAAATAAAGATGACGAAAGCCATATAGGATATTTTCTATACAAAGGCTTTTGTAATACAAAGGTTTATTACAAAATATTCATGTGAAATAACTTTCTATCTCCACGAGATGGCAGCAAATATATTTCTGTGTGCAGTCGCGCTGAAAGTGTTGACAGTTTTAAGGAGGAATCTTTTTGTCTTATTTGCTTTAGATCAAACGCTGTACATTTTAGTGGGGTGGAACTTTTCTTCAAATTTCCCTATGCTTAATTTCTGCTTTGATTTATTCCTGACAACTTAGATCCTAAGGCTGCTCCTACTGACCTTAGACTCAAAGTTGTAAACAGCACAGCAGTCAGCCTGCAGTGGAGTAGAGTGTACCCGGAAACCATCCAGGGACAACTTAAGGAATACAGAGTGAGCACCAACAAAACCAGTTCAATTATTAATATGGCTAACCCCCAACACTAATGATGATTGCTCATATGTCTTTTGTACACTGGGGATGACATTAAAGGCCCAGAGATTGCTAAGTGGCATTACAGACCATTATATAAGGAAATGTACATACTGTATACAACTGAGAAATACCCAAGTCTATACCATATAAATAATATCATTTCTTAAGTACACGAACTCTAAAGCTTCCTGCTCATAATGTAGGTTTTGGTCACAGGTTAGGTAAACGATATGTCCCTATAGAATAAAGCATCCACCATTTTAAGACGAGAGATGCATCCTTCAAAACTCCCCCAGGGCCCTAGATTGCTCTGAGATTAGTGCTAAGGCTTTCTTTCCCTCTGGGAATGAGATAATTAAGACATTGAGAAAAGCACTGTCATTGATCTTCTATCAGAATTCAGCTTTAGCACCGTAAGCTAGTATTTAGATTGGAAGCATGTTTTGATCATGTCTCCCATATCTACTTTTGAAGATTTATTGATGATTCAGACTGTCGAGGTTATATTCAGTTTTGAGCCAAAACCACAAAATATCTTTATCTCAAAGGCTCTTTGTTTTGTTTCTGCAAAACAAGAGCAAAAGCCAAAGCTTTTTTCTCTGTCTGTTTAATATAATTAGTTTCTCCCTCCCAGTAGATGTTACTTGTTGAAATTGCTGATTTTCATTTATGAGTATCAAAAAGTGCTTGGCTACCTTCCGGAGACAAAAATGTGCTTTGGAGAGGCTATGTAACATTCTGGTCTTGTGTTCAACCTCCTTTAGTGCACCCAGAACACATGCTGCATGGCCTATATCTGCCTAGTTACAATTGTCTAGTTATTGCTCAGTGTGGGTGCAATCAAACAGCAGGAAAGGCACATTCTAATCCCACTGAGGAAAGGTTGCTTTGCAGGAAACAATCTCTCTTAAAACACCCCTTCTGACTCTCTGGGAATCATTCCAGCCCAGCCCCCCAAAATAGTAGCCTTACAGCTGCATCCAAAAGGTCCAGCACATGGATTGACCTGGGTCAAACTGGAGTTTAGTTCCCTATTGGTTCTATGATTGCCAGGAAATAGATTGCACCAGACTGCTTAAAATGTAATCTAGTTTCCTGTGTGATCACACCCTCAGTTACAGAGGGTCGGTTCTGCATGTTTGCTATCCTCTGATGGCCTTCTAACAATAGGGAATGTACAAGGTTTCTTTTATCAAATACAGGATTTCCTTTTTATGAAGATTACAAAATTGTTTTTCACAGTGGTAAGAAAAACAGCTTCTCTGCTAGTCATCCCCAGTGTGCTTTTGGCATGTTTTATTAACCGAGGATGCTTTCAGCTGAGGTTTTCAATCACAAAATACAGTAGCTAAGTCTCATTCACAGAATTTCACTATAGCCCCCCCCCCCGAAACACTTGGAGCCTTCCCATATTTTACCATCATTTTTTCCACAGAAAGGAGGGGGGAAAGTGGATCAGCTGTTCAATGTTTTTTTTTTTAAAAATTGGTCATACACGCTAGGACCTATGACTGGAAGCACACCTCCACATCCTTTTATCTGTTTTAGCTCATCAGAAATTAAATATTGTGCTAACTAAAAGAACTAAAGGATGTTTCCTCTAAAACATATGTATTCTGTTTGTAAGATAACATTTTCTCTTCTTCTCTGCTTTCCCTGTTATCAAAATAGAAAACAGTCAGTCACCCAAATCAGTAGCAAAATGTGTACTTCTATAAAATCATCATACTTTGGCAAAAAGAGATCTGGTAACTTTTCTTGGTGGGGTGATACTTTGTTTTTGCTTCATGTTCTGCTTTTTAAAAAAGAGATCCAATTATATCTCCTTTATTAGTAGTGTATTTCTGGCCATAAGTGAAGTGGATTTTGCATTGTTCTCAATGAGAGGTGGGCAAAAGTATAGGAGAGACTGAAAAAATGGTCTCTCTGGAGTGGTTTCCATTGTAGGTTTGGTGTCTGACTTTCCTGTTTCATTTTGACCCAGCTAGTCATTTTCCCTGTTTTCTTTAAAATGGACAGTAACAATATTGATATTCTCCTCCCGTATCGTAATAGCTGGCAAGCTTTTACTAATCGTTCTGCGATAGTAGCAAAACAAATGCATGACAATGTTGTTCTTGAAATCCAATAAGTCCCAGATAGGAAAAGGTTCACTTGCCTTACATGTTTCTTAAAGGCTTATTACTGGAGAGAAAGTAGTTTGCTGAAGAATCTATGGGTTTCAAAGAAAAAGCAGTCTATGGGTTTTATTGGAGACCGGACACGGGGCATTGTGTCCCGGCTGTTTCCTTACAGCAACTACAAGCTGGAAATGGTTGTAGTCAACGGTAGAGGAGATGGGCCTCGAAGTGAAACTTTGGAGTTCACAACACCTGAAGGAGGTAGGTTCTTCCATCTCTCATTTCCTAGTTTTGCAAAATTCTATCCTTTTAAGTATAAATAGGGTGAGGGGAAATTCTGAGAGACCTAATCTTTTCTGGGTTCTGTAGAGCAGGAAGTGGGAAGGAGGAAATAAATAAACAAATAAATGGTGAACAGCCTTCTAGTAGGTCTCTGGCTGAGTTGCAGGAGATCAAGCAAAGGCATCTGGCTATCACTTGTTGAATAATAGCAAGAGCAAGAACATATTGCTGCCTGTTAAACTGAAGAAAGGTCATGAGAAACCAGTTATATGAAACAACTCTTGGCAGGATGGTTTCGCCATGCTTGTCTCTCAGATGGAAGTCAGGAGTCTGTTTGGTGGTTACATAAAGCAGAGGCCATGCGCCGGCTACCCACACATCTCCATCTGGCTTTTGTTCAAAACAGATGGGTTTCTGGTTGGCCACGGGTTGCGGGGGTTGACACAGAGAAACTGAGTGCTCCATCTGGGAAGTAATTTTAAGTTCTGCTCCGCTAATAACACAAGTTCCTGAGCTGGTCACATGATGGTAATTGCTCTGGTCCTTAAAACAATTTGGCCATTGATTAAACTAAGCAAGTACTGTTAATGAGAGATGGGCACAAAACAATTTTTGTTTCATTTTTTTCATTTTTCATTTTGTTCCCCTAATGAAATGAAATGACCCATCAAATAAAAATGAAATTAAAACACAACGGAAATTTTCATTTCGTTCATTTTCATTTTTGCTTTCCCATAGGAATGCATTGAAGCAATGCATTCCTATGGGGAAAAGCCAGTGGTCCCCCCCATGCACCCGATCAGATGGGGGAAAACCTTGGGCTTTTTAAACTTTTTTTTTTTGCTGCGCCAAGCACCAATCAGCTGGCATGCGGGGCTTCAGGCAGCAAAAAAAAAGTTTAAAAATCCCCCAGTTTCTCCCACCCAATTGGGTGCAAGAAAAGTGCAGGATTTTTAAACTATTTTTTGCCACCCAAAGCCCTGCACACCAGCTGATCGGCTCTTGGGGTAGCAAAAATATAAAAGCAGTGGCCGGTAGGGCCCTGCACACCAGCTGGTTGGTGCTAGTAAAAAAAAAAAGTGCCAACCTGCCAGCAGGGTCCCAACAGTTGTTTTTAAAAAGAAAAACCAAATGAAAAATGAAACAAATTGGAAAAAAAACTTTAAAAAAAACTTCATTTTATACAAAATGAAATGAAATGGAAAAACCTGAAAGGAAAAATGAAACAAAACACCATTTTGGTGTTTTGTGCCCATCTCTTCTGTTAATATTACTGGGCAGTATCAACTACTGCACTACTATTTTAGATGGAGGCATTTATCAACCCAACTTAGAAGCACCAGAGATGGAATCTGGAATCTTTTGCATGTTGCTGAACTTTATCCCAGTTGTCTGCTGCATCTGGATTCATTTGGCAGATCTCGGGGGTTCTCGTAAAAACACAGAGGCAATTCCACAAGCCGGAGTTGCTCTCACCAATGGGGTAGAGCAAATCATCAGTCTTGATAAAGAAGTTTCAAAATCAACATTTCAACAAGTGTTCATCATACCGACTATCCTAATATGTAAAGATGGGAATATTCAGGCTATATTCCACTCTGTTTTCTCCCCCTCTCTATTGCTTGGAACATCATCAGGATCAGACAAATGCATTCGTAAGGCAGGGGTGGACAACCCCTGCTCATCCATGTGGTCCTCTGCCTGGCTTCTGAGCCAAATACTGGAATTTCTTATCAATCAGGCAGAACTATAATAGATTTCCCTGGTATTTTCCTCTCCGGATATGTTGGGCAACAGCTCCCATTTTGATATGACCATTGAGAAAAGGTTGAGGGAGTGCTGATCTAAAGTATGTAACAGTTTAAGCATACAATTCTGGTCAGGCTCATCTTGAAAAGGAATGTTATAATAAATCTGCTGATTACTGTAATTCTGATAAGTAGAACTGGGGGGATCTTGTTTCAGATCACTAGACAATGACATACATTTGTACACATTCAATTTCATGTGTCATTTGAGCACTACAGAAGACAGATGCATAGCATATAAATGTAAAGGACTTAGAAAGGCCATGGTTATGCTCCCGTATTATAAGGAACTGGATGAACTATTTACTTCAAGTGATACTCCATTGTGGCAGTGGAAGCACCATTTATAATGTATATCTGAACCAGGAAATGGTATATGACCAATAAGGTCATTCATGAGATCACTCTTCAAATTACATATTTATATGATGGTGATTGAAAGGCCTGCTGGAAAAGCTGTCTCAGCCTACCCCCAATTGCCAGAAACATAAATGTCGCTTTTTTGTTGCTAGGAGTTATTCATGCTAGGGCCAGCATTGAAATCAATGGAGCTTTATAAAAAGACTTCATTTGGTTGCATTTAGCATGTATTGAATGAGCTGTGACTTATATTCCTAGAACCTGAGTATTATAATTCCTGTTCTGATAGGTTTGCATGTTCTGAGCCCCCAAAACCAGATGGTTATGCAGGAAAAATCATGTTGGTCATAAAACTATAACTTGAAAACCTGCTCTGAGGAGGTTGTGCCTTTTGTTGCCTTAATAAAGATGCCATCCTCACAGCATGTGAACTGGAATAAATTGTTAAAACAGATGAGGGACATTTAGCCTATAATGAAAAATAATGAATCATTAGGTTCTCATTGTAAAGTACTGGTGTAATATAATTCATTTACCTGGGAAAATATTGAAGCATGGCATAAGAATGGAGATTTTTAATTCAACCTAAACTGTATTTAGCTGTAGAACAACTCATCTGAACTCATATGCCCCTAGAGGGCAGCATCACACACACTCATGAGTTAATGCACTCAATTTATACAGTATTTAAAAAGTAAAGTATGAAGCAATGGCTTAGGTGTCTGTTACTGATTATGTTTGATTTTGTTGCCTTGAAGCTGCATACAGAATTGTTAAATAGCTTCTTATATGCTCCACAGGGCACCAATATCCCACTTTTCTGTGTACGTAATAATTTTGACCTATCTACAGTTCTCTTACATTACCTTATATTTTTTTCCTCTTCCTCTTTCTCTCCTAAACCCATCTTTATTAAGTACCCAGTGCTCCACGGTATTTCAGAATACGCCAACCAAACCTGGAACTCATCACTTTGGAATGGGAACACCCTGAACATCCCAATGGCATCCTTATTGGATACACCCTTAGATACCAAGCCTGTATGTCCCACACTTGTTTTTGTTTTCTCTGATTATTTTCCTTCTTTAATAACCAGTAATATGGGAGTCACTGAAAGGTACCTTGCCAAATACGTATAATTCACCCGCCCCTTTTTAAATAGAAGTTTCCAGCCCATAAGTTCAGTGTTGCCAATTTAAGAAGGGACCTCCAAGAATATGGGCAATTGGAAAGGGTAACTTTAGAACACAGTGACTGAAATCCTAGTGACCAGCTATGTTTGTGTAATTTGATGTTATGCAAGAGGTAGCTCCAATTGTGCCACGGTGGAAGTGCTATGCATAAAGCACTTCTCCAGGCACTTTGTGCAACAGGAATTGCACGTCTGATTGTGCAGTCATATTACACAATCCTGGATACATGTCTGTAATGTTTGGCAAATGTACACAGGTGTAACTTTATGCTGCAATCAGAAAAACATAAGATTTCAGCCACTATTAACGTTCTTCCATGCTTTCATTCATTGATTCCTTTCTGACAGGGGAAAGGCATAACAGAAATGTAGCCTCCTGGCGCAGTGGTTAAATGCCTGTACTACAGGTAAAACTGTGCTCACGACCTGGGTTCAATCCCCGGTAGCAGGCTCAAGGTTCACTCAGCCTTCCATCCTTCCGAGGTCGGTAAAATGAGTACCCAGCTTGCTGGGGGGGCAATGTGTAGCCTGCACTCTGTAATTAAAATTGTAAACCGCCCAGAGACTACTTGAAGTAGTATGGGGCGGTATATAAGCAGAACACTTTGCTTTGCTTTTGCTTTTGCTTTAGTCTATAACATCTAAAGAAACAAATATTCGCTACCCTTGCCTTGCCTGGCAGTTCCTGTATAGCAGGCCTCATGTACTCCCTTCGATTGCATAGGAGCTTTAAAAATATTGATAGAGTAGATAAAAGTTGTTCCATCTCATCTACCTAGCATTCCCTAACTGGTTTTTATATGGCCCCTTAAAACAAAAATCAAAACCCAGTGTTTCTGTCAGGCGCTATTGTAGAATGAGAGGTTATCTAAATGTGTAGCTTATCGTGTTTCTCAAACAAGACTGAAGCCTACACAGCCTGCCTCTCTCTCCAGTTAACGGATCCAAAAGTGGCAGAACAATGGTAGAGAACTTCTCTCCCAATCAGACAAAGTTTTTGCTCCAGAGGACGGACCCCATTTCACGCTACAGATTCAACCTGCGTGGCAGGACGCAGATTGGCGAAGGTGAGCCTGCCACAGGGGAGTCCCCCCTTCCGTTGAACGAAGGTAGGTAAAACAAGACGCCTATGTGACTTTGGGAAGAGAGGTGTGCCATATACAGGTGGAGATGAAAGCAATGTTCAAAGTCTGTTGAAGACCACACGTTGCTAATTTTTTTAAAAGCCTTGACTTGTTTGCTGTGCTATGATTTGAGCAAGAATTATTTGTAGCTATGCTTTCTTTTTCTTTTCTTTTCCTTCCCCACAGCCATTGTTTGATCATAATTATGGCTTATACAAAGCTATTTGTGAAGCTATCCAGAACCTACCTGTTGGCTGCACTTTCACCATCATTTTCTCTGATAAACTCCTATTAATATCTTAGAAGAACCCATATCTCAATGCATAGGCTTTCCCCAAGGCTGAGAACCCTGTTCATGCAGAAGTCTAATGGAAAGAAAACCCATGTTTGTAGATCATGCTCTCAACTTCAGATTCAGCTGTAAACGTGTGGACAGCAAGAAGGGAGTGGGCATGACCTGGAGGTACAGCCAGTTGTCAGAATTTCAATCCACACATTATTCATTTATGAGATGTAGAACAACCAAATAGGGCATAACTATTGCATTTCTGCTTCATTTAAATTATAAACTACACTGGTTGTGGAGCTCACAGTGGAGTTAATTATGTTCCATAGTTACTAGGCTGTCACTCTATTATAGCTATTCTCTGTTCTCAAAAAGTTCAAGATGCTATTCATAAAGATTTCAAATGATTTTCAATTGCTTCTTCTTTTATAATGATATGGCATAAATAATTTTTCCAGTTATGTAAGGAGACAAATTTTCTTAGTGTGGAGTACATATAAAACCTTTGTGTTTTAGAAGAGAGGCTGCTGAAAAATTCCACAGGCAACTGTTATTCAGTATCTATCAATTATATCCCATAACCAGCTTTTCTTTCAGCTTTGATCACGTTTTTTGCCAGTGCAATTCAGTGGAGTTAATAACCTTATTTGTGTAATGTCTGTTCTCAAAGTATTTCAATACATTTTTATTTATTTCTCCAGAATTTTTAAAATAGCAGTGATATCCCACATACTAACAGCTCCACGATATTTTATTGGTGTCAGATTTAGTATAGAAAGATGATGTAGTTAACCTTAATATTTTTTAAATAACGGGCAATTTTGGAAAATGGGTTCAGAAGAGTCTTGAACATTCTGTGCATTTCAGGAAAAGACAGTTGTATCATTTGAGCCTGGAAATGTCTTTATCCTAAAGATTGTTTGGAGCTTTACTGATACCTAAGCAGCAATATTTTGCTAATTTAAGATAATGGTCATAATTCTCTCTATTATTCATTTTCTCTCTTCTCTCCAATATGTTCTTATGATATATGTGCCTATTTATCATAGTGTACCATTATTTTAACATTTCTTTTCACTGGTAAAAGTATTACTTGATACAATTATTATTTCCACTGCCACAACTCTTTCTGTTTCTTCAAGTCAATTCCAACTTACGGCAACTCTTTCCAAGGTTTTCAAGATATAGCGTACTCAGGCTGTCTCTTTTTCCTGAGAGTCATGATAGGAAATCAAACTCCTGATCTCTGGCTCCAGATCATGTAACCTCTACACATACATAATTTCATATTTTAAATTGTGTTCTAAGACTTCTCCCCCCCCCTTTTTTTTAAATGAGAATCATGAAATTTTAGAGCTGGAAAGGACCCCTAGGGTTATTGAGTCCAACACTCTGCTGAAGGGAGGAAACCAGAGGTCAAAGTATCTGTGACAGGTCATGACCTAGCCTGTCTTTTAAAACTTCCAAGGATGGAGAGATCATCTCCCTCCAAGGCAGTCCATTCCATTATCAAACAACTCTTACAGTCTAAAGTCTTTCTCTTAACTTGAATCTATTACTTTGAGATCTACTTCTGAAGCTAGAGAAAACTAACTTCCACCATCTTCCACATGATAGCCATTCGAATATTTGAAGATGACTGTCACACCATCTCTTGGTCTTCCCCTCTTCAAGCTAAATATATCCAGTTTCCTTAGCCATTCCTCACAGGACTTCATTTTCAGAATGTACTATCCTTGTTGCCCTCCTTTGGGCATGGTCTATCTTATCAATATACTTTCCTAAACTATGATGCTATAAACTAGACATAGTATTCCAGATAAAGTCTGAAGAAAATAAAATAGAGTGGCATTCTTGCTCCCTTTGATCTGGACACTAGATCTCTGTTTATGAAATGGAGTATTCCGCTTGCTTTTTCTGCTGCAGCAGCACACTACTGGTGCATGTTAGGCTGATGGTCTAAGATTCCTAGAACCTTTTCAACATGGAGTACTGACAAGAAAACTCTCACCCATTTTTATTTGTGCATTTGGTTTTTCCTTCTTAAATGCAGAACTCTACATTTCATCCTGCTGAAACCCATTTTGTTTCAGCCCAATTTTCCAATCTGCTTAGCAAACATTGAATCCAGTTTTTGTATTTTGAAGTATGAGCTACTACTCCAAGTTTAGTGTTATCCATGAGTTTGATAAGCATTAATTCCCTGCCCTCATCCGAGTCATTTAGAAAGACATCAAACAAGGAGCACCATGAATACCACCTAAGTTTCTCTCAAACTGAGACCATAGATTTAGTGGGAAGGCCTTTCAACAGAGCCCAATTATTGTTCCTCTATACATTAAGACTAGAGTCATAGCACCAGTACAAATTACAGAGGAATTTCTTCCTAGGCTGTAACTTCTCTTCCCTTCAGTGAGGACTTGCAAGTTATACATACTTAGTAGTCTGGTTTAGTCCTTTGGGATATGCCCAGGCCTCTCAGTGTTAGTTGGCATATAATGCTGTGCTTTTAAACATAGTGGGTGATCAGATGAGCATGTAGCTACAGAACAACCAAGTGTGATCCACCCCTGTCCCTTTGGTAGACTGATCCATTCCTTTCTGGCATAGCACTAGGACTGCAGTTTATTTGATACAATTGGGAGCACTTATGATTATCCCATTCTGCAGCCTGTTTGGTTGCTTAATTCTCTCCCAAATAGAGTTATGGGTGCTGTTCTCTTCACTGAGAAACCTGTGGCGTATTCAGTAGAAAGGATGATGGAAAAAGCTTTTCCTCTATTTTCCTCTTCTCAAAAATTGTTTTAATATTCTCCTAAGTGATGCATCTCTCTTTCAGATATAAGAGAGTATATATGCTAGATTGATGTATTGCTCTAGTGCAGTGCCATTTACTAAATTAATCAAATAAAAAAGAAATTGCTGTGTCCTGCAAAATGACAGCTGCAACAAAAGGCAGGGAAAGGGGCAGGGAGAGGGGCACCATTAATCAAAAGGAGGTGAGATTGGTGTGATCTGAAATGCTGTCTGGATCCTTCTCATAGTCAAAGTAACATATTCCACATGAACGGAAGGATTGCTCAAGTACAAGATGAAATAGATTGCACTAGAGATAAGAGCCCTTTAATGCTACCCTGATCACTCCACATTCCCCATCTAGTTGCATCCTTAGAGTTGTTGTTTTTAAATTGTTTTTAATCCTGTTTTTTAATCTTGATATTTATGTAGTATTTTGAAACTGTTGATCACTATATAGTTTTAACCATTGTGACCTGCCTTGAGTATCAATGGAGAGAAGGCCGCATAGTCATATGTAATAGCCTGTGATGATGCTTAACACGCCATCTTCTCTTCATTGTAGTTTTCCTAGTTCATTGTTTATAATAATAAAAATTCAGAGTAGTAATTGGGAACATGTAGCTCCAGGTGGAAGGGCAATTCCTTTGAGAATCTCAGACACAGGGATTTCTGGGCATCCTTCTTCAGCTTCTCTCTTAAGTATTAGAGTAAAATGGCTTAAGATGCTATCTGGATGATAATTTAATTTGTAAGCCTTACAGTACAGATGGCATGGCATTAAAAACACACACCAAAAGTCTTTGTTTTTCTCATTTGAAAATATTTGGGGGGGGTATTACATTATGCTGTACAACCACATGCACGGTATAGAGACCTTTGGGTAGTGGGTGGCATATAAGTTGTAAAAATAAATAAAAATAAATAAATACTGCATAGATCCTTTAATACAGGGGTGCCCAAACTTTTTGTAAGGAGGGCCAGATTTGGTGGCTGAGAATGTGTCAGGGGCCGGTTGCTCCCTGACCCTGCCACCCTACTGCAAGCCCCACCCACTGACCCATAAGCCCCACCCACTCACCCCTTGCAACCCCACCCATAGGAATGAAGGAAGACGGGGACCAAGGGAGGGAGGGAGGGAGGTGGGGACCAAGGGAAGGAGGAAATAAAGAAGGTGGGGACCAAAGGAAGCACAGGGAGCCGTGGCCACAGGTCACCCCTTGGAAGAGGCGATCTGTGCTCCCCAGCGGTGGTGACGGCTCGCCCACCAGCCCACCCCAAAGCTCCTTGGTGGTGGCAGAGGCCCGCTGGCCTGCCCACCCCCACACTTTCCCCTGTGGTGCCGGTGGTGGCAGACCACCCGTCCGCCCAAGCTTCCCAGCAGTGCCGGTGGCGCGGCCCGCCCGATCACTGCCCCGGTGCCGTCCAAGCTTCCCAGCGATGCTGGTGGCGGTGGACCAGGCATGTGCCGCCCTGCGCGTGCGCCAAGCTTCACAAGGTTCCCAGCAGTGTCAGTGTTGGCAGAAGATTTTTAAAAAATGGGGCAAAGGAGGGGGAGGGAGAGGCGGGCCAGCCAGCCGCGGGCTACTCAGAATGGCCTGATGGGCCGGATTTGGCCCCCAGGCCAGACTTTGGGCAGGCCTGCTTTAATAGGAAAATACTACAGGAATTTCAAGATTATAATAGAAGAGAATTTGTCCTATAATTTACAACCCGATTCATGGTTATTTCTTTTAATTTATACTATGAGTTCTTTGTGGAGAAAAGCCCCTTTCCATTGTCTTCCTTTACTGATGCATTAAGAAGAAATGTGGGGTAAAAATATTTTAAAGAAATAAATTAGGCATATATGTGCAATGTGCAATAATTACAGAAAATGACATTCCACAGTATACATCTGCCACATATTTCGATGTACAAAAAAATAAATCAAATACACAGAAGACAAGGCAGGACAAAGGTTAGTGTAAGGGACTGAAGTACAGTGGTTCCTTGAGATGCAGGTGCCATGTGTCGTAAAAAAAAAAAAAAACTCAAGATACAAAAGGGAAGTCCATCTGGGGCACAGTGCAAAAACTCAAGATTGAAAATTTCCTCTGGAAAGCCATGAGATACGAAAATTTTGCAGAAGACTTCAAACCCCAGTGTGCTTTGTGCCCTCTTTGTATCTGCTGTTTGAAAATTTTGCAACACGAAGCGTCCTGAGGAACAAATTAATTTTGTATCACGAGGTACCACTAAGTGACCTCTAAGCAAAAGCTTTCATATTCATTCATAAAGCTAACTTCAGAGAGTTCCAGAAATGTGGAGCAAATACTCACATATTTTCTCCTTGACTCTCATCTGTAAAATGCTTTTTTCCTCTTTAATGGTCAAGCCCAATAGATTTGTTGTCCATTGTCTGTGGCATTATTGGTGGGGGGGGGGGTTCAGCTATGTTAAGAAAATATGCTTGGTCCCCATAGCTGACCATAGAAGCCCAAGTCTGCATGTCATTGTAATGTACCATGTATGTAAATATTCCAACAGTAAATTGTAAGCAGAGAAATCTACTTTAGTATCTGGTACAAAACTGGTATCTTCCATGACCATTTGCCAAAAAAAAAAAAAAGTAATAAATGGATAGGACTGTGGCATGTGAACTAAGGTTCCTTCACTATTGCAATGACTCCAGCATTAGTTATCTTCTAATAAGTTCATTTGATAGAATCTGTCTGGCATGTTTTCAAGAATATTTTCTTATAGTTTAATGCGATCTCACACCCATGGAAAAGTTGTTGCTATATGGAAGGATATGGTTCTTCTGAGGGGTATCTAGTGGCCTCTCTAGTTGGATTGCAAATCATCTAATATAGGTTGTACAGTACTTCAGTTCTATTGCAGAGATATAACATATATAAAAATATGTACGCCCATGAGAATGACTGCAGGAATCTAAACACACAAGGAATCTCTGATATACTTAAGGAGGCTGGACTAAACATAGCGCTTAGACAGCACCTAAATTGAAAATATTGTCTGTGACAAATTTTTGGGAGCTTAAATTCTGACTTGAGATCATTAAAAGTTTTGCTCTAGTTTTTCTTCTCCGTGAGTTATGACAAGGTACTGATTCCTGTAACTATTCATGTATGCCACTGTTTTCATTTGTCATTAGCTTTTTAAGTTAGGATTGCTCCATGGTGTATGATTTCCATATAAATGAGGGTCAGTTCTTCAGTTACTTTTTGATGTCAAAATTAATCCGCTGCGTATGTTTGAAGGAAAGAAAGCTAGGCTCTGAATATTCCTGTTACTAATTGTATATCCTTTACAGTCAACTGTCTTATAAAGGAATCAACTTCCTCAAAGGCCCTCTTTGAGATCACAATTTTCAAACACTTTTACATACACATTGGTAGAAGGAGAATGATAAAGCGAAAGCATTCACTAGCCTCCGTACCCCTTATTAACTGCAAGCAAAAACTGAGGGTGGACAATGACCTCTTCCTTTCGCCTCTGTAATCAACAAATGACCTTAGTGGGAAAGTGGCATCACTTATAAACTGCTGAAGGGATCAAATAGGCCTTGTGAACTGCTGGATAGTTCAGAGTTTTAGTATCTGACTACAGAGACGGAGGTTGGGAGTTTGATTCCCCACTGTGCCTCTTTGACTGTGGCTGGACTTGATAAACCATAGGCTAGGTCTGCGGTTCTCGGAGGAGGAGGAGGAGGAGGATTCATATTAAGCTAAATAACTGAAAGGAGGAGGAACAAAATGAAGCTGCCTCTTAACATTCTATAGCTGTTCCAGAAAAATATGCAGAAAACCTTTCCTTGAATAAACACTTTTTTAAAATAAATCAATTATCATTTATCTTTTAACTGGCAAGCTCTCAGCATATTTTAGCTCTTGGTGTTACATTTATCATGATGTCATTTCTCATCCTATCGGAAGAATTTACATTCTGGTTGGCAGTGAGTTACATTTTAACATACATTTGTGTATCATAAGAATGTCTGGAGCAAGTTGGTTGCACTAAAGATTTATGTAAATTTTTATTATATAGATTGTGAAGGAATGGAGGATAGAAACGGTCCAGATGGATTTGGGGGTTTTCGGAGATTTGAATTTGTTAAATGTTCAAATCTGTAGTTTTGCAATCTTGTTAAACAGACTAAAAGCCATGAAACACAGTACTGCAAAATATATTTCTGGGATATGTATCTGGAGAAGGAAGTACTTTTTGGATTGTAAATATAGTGACTCCATTTAGATGTAGTAAGCCACAAGTTTTATTAAAAAAACAAAACAAAAAACCTAGAATGAGCCACAGAGAACTTTGGACTTATACATTCTCTTCTCTTTTCTCCTTATCTGTTTGCAGTTTTGCACACAAGGGGGGAAATCAGAAGCTTCTAATTCTTCCCAGAACATGTAATGATGTTTAGATAAGAAGAGAGCATGGAAGTCTCATGTTTGCTTTGGCTTCTTTTCCTGACAACACATCAGAGCTTGTGATCATCTAAACAGGAAACTGTTCTGTTGTTTATACTGTGTGATCCCAGTAGTGAAGTCCAGTGTCTCTCCTAGTATTTTCATTGGAACATCAGCAATATATATTATATTGTGCCATTTCAGATAAAGAAATCCTATTGCATTTGGTGTGGTACAAAGTTAACACCTGAGGAAGTTTCTTGGGAGTGACATCTGTGTAGTCTGCTTGCAGGATTGCATACCTAGTTGAGCAACTAATCTCAGAACTACTAGTGCATTCGATTGCACAACTAGCTACACAAATGGAGTTATGGAACCACTTGTTGGATACAACGTCTGCCTTGGTGCAAGTTTCTCTATTACGTGTGCAACTTCAAGTAGGAAGGCATTGCTATGCGACAGTCTAAAGCAGAGTGATATGCAAAACAACAACTTACACTTTCTCCCCAAACCCATGTGCTTCTTTTTCTCAAATAGCAAAGACTAGTTGCAGTGCTACAGTGGGGCAGAACCGTATAGGGCCTGCACCATTAGCAGACTTTCCTTGAGATAGTTGGATTGCAAAGGTTCTGAAAAGTGGACACCTAGAAAAATCTCTTGCCAGCAAGCTTTCCATGGGGCTTCTCTCTCATTTGTAATGGCTTTCTGCCATAGGTACCCTGTGTTGAAATGGCAGTGTGCATGCTGATAACTAGTGCAGAATGTTTCGTACACTGTTGCTGGTATTTTGCTTTCTAAATATTGCTGAAGCAAATTGACTTCTGTGTGTGGAATAAGTATACACATGACTGGATCAGTGTGTGTGGCAACACAACTGGAATTCAGCCAGGATGTCATAAATACTGCCGTTGCCTTGTAGGTCGAGGGAATAGGCCCTCAGGGGAGTCCCACAAGTGAGGTTTTTCAGGCTCTTCAAATAAAAGTGGAAGTGTCTTCCCCTCGTATTATTAATGAATAATGAACTGCTGCCATGGGCAGAATGTTTAGATCCATTAGACAATGAACATACAGAGCTAAGTATTTGGAATTGTAGAAAAGAAAGTTGTCTAATCAAGTGGTGCCAATTTTCTTTTCTCTCATAGACACAAGAAAGGCACTTCTTTCCATTTATATCTGAGTCACAGATTCCATTTCTTACATACATGACTTGAGCCAAGAAATCTAAGCAGAATATTGTATTCTTGTGGTTATTTGCATTGCATATTGTTTCATCCATCATAAGTGTCTGGAAATCAATACTGTGTTTGCAATAAAATTGAATCAGAGTAGAGTTCATCCTGGCATTTAGAGGATTCGTACTGATGTCAACAAGATG
>JAHTLZ010000129.1:62115906-62157300 GCA_023846285.1 Phrynocephalus versicolor
GAGCAGATCTCAAAGTTGTATTCCTCTAATAATTGTGATCTGTAATCTGACCTTCTTGCCTATCTGTTCTTTCCACTATAACATGATTGAAGGTTCTCAGTTTTGGAAACATGTTTCTCTGGCATAGCAGCCAATGCAGCCATCATTGTAGAAAGCACCCCCCCCCCCCCAACTATCAGCCATGTTGTCACAATCCACAAGTTATTTTCTTTTTCTTCCCTGCCTGAGGTGGCACTAGTTTTAAGCACAGAACAATACCATTTTCTTTAAATTTAGGTTGGGTCTCACAAATTAGCAAAAACGTATTAAAGAAGCTTTCTGCTAGACATGTAGCAAGAGTGCCTTATACGATCAGGTTGAACTTATAAAGAACATTCTATCTCAGATAACAACAGAGGACAAAAGTTTATTCAGATATTTTTTCCTCCAATTATGGGGCATGGTTCTTCAAACAATTTTTAAAAGGGTTTAATCCTTTTGGCTTCCTGAGGGAATTTATTTTGGCAAAGAAAATGGTGTTTGCCCTGATAGGAAAAAAAGTTCAATCCAGAACCCTTATTTTGCATTGAACTATAGTATTCCTGTAGCATTTTGGTTGTATATCCAAGGGTGTCCTGGCTTTTTTTTTTTTTGCATGCTTTTCTTTACCATATGTTGTTGCAACTATTTGTTTAATTGGAATTATTTTGCTAGCCTCTTCTTTATGTATAGATCCTCCCTTCTCTGCTTAATAAACTTCATTTTAATATTCCTGAAAACAAAGGGTAGCAGACTGATCTATCCTAAATAAAATAATTGAATGGTTTCTGTTGAATGATGGCAACAGATATTTGGTTGGACTTGACAGTTTGTTGCTCTAAGTAAATTAAAAGCGGTCCACTGCCCACCATCCTAAGGAAATGTACCACATACTGTACTTTCAGATTAGTAGCACAATAGAACAATGTTATATGAGAGGCAGTTGAAGCACCTAGTATTTTCTTATTATTCTTTTTTCCATACTGTATTTCAAATCTTTAAGTCCTTACTCTTCTTCATTGTAATTGTGTCTCTAACTTGTGGAGTTAACGGAGGTTAGATGGATCTTCAAACACAGAAAAAGCAACCAATCAAGCTGCCAAATGCCTCTGTTAGTTCCTTTATTCAAAAATGCAAGCAGTTTCTCTCTCTGTGTGTTTCATAGAATCATAGAGTTGGAAGAGATCTCAAGGGCCATCTAGTCCAACCCCTTGCCATGTAGAAACCCCCATCACATTAGCAAAGGCATATACTGTACTGTACCATATTTTTGTTTGTATTTGCTACCAACAAGTACACAGGTTTAACAGGGACAAACATTAGGTAGGTGTATGTTAATAAAAGCCCTAAGTTTTCCCATAATGTTCATCCTGAGCTGAAGACCTGACCTGGTACCATTTTGAAAATGCCATCCCATGTGTTTCTGAGTCATTTGCAAATAAATTAAATTCTCCTGTTGCAAAACGTACTGCAGCCTTTTTTTCATTGGTCACCAGAACTGCATTTTTATTGCCACCATTGATCTCTGCTTATGTACTTGCAGGTTATTGGTGTTAATGACACTCTTGGCTGGAGAGCCCCACCCCCATAAAAATATATTTTTTTTACTCAGCGTGTTGTTAGTCAGTGGAACTCCCTGCCACAAGATGTGGTGATGGCATCTAGCCTGGATGCCTTGAAAAGGGATTGGACAGATTCTGGGTGGAGAAGTCCATCATAGGTTACAAACCATGATGGAGATGTGTAATCTCCAGCCTTAAAACCAGGGTGCTTCAAGGACCAGATGCAGGGGAGTGGTATCAGGAGACAGATATCTTGTCTGATGCGCTCCCAGACACATTTGGTGGGGCCAGTGTGAGATACAGGAAGCTGGACTAGGTGGGCCTTTGGCCTAATCCAGCATGGCTCTTCTTATTTTCTTATGTTCTTAATCCTCAGTTCAACTGTTGTGTCTGAGTATGCATTAATCAAACAATTCTCTATAATCTTATTTTACTTCATAAGTAAAAACAGCAAACATGTTGTTTCTTAAACTCCAGAGTGTGTATTACTCAAAATGGAATCATGCATTCTGTTCTTATGTTCCATTTTATTTTTTCCAGAAGAGCAAATAGAATCATGTATGTGTTTGTTTTGCTTTGGTTTGCCTTTAAATTTGCAGACAAATTTTAACACAGTTAAATGCATCCATGAGAAACATGGCAATGTTTTTACATTTTGGCTTAGACAAAGTAGGAGGATTCATAATAATCATATGTATTAATGTTAACTACAAGTTGAAAAGTATTTTTAAAAAATAGTTGGCAGTTTTGGAGGCATAAAATTGATTGAGCCAGAGAAATGTTCAGTATATTTGACATAGCAGAGATAATTGATCTGGTTCTGTCAGTGCCATATTTCCAGATTTGTCAGTCATAGGGTTATTAATATTTTAAGAAGCCCATGCTAAGTGCCATTTACACAGTGGGAAAGATTCCTTCCATATAATGCACTTTTAGAAATTGACAGTTGACATTCTGCCTAGATTATTTAATCCTGATACATGTTTACAGGAAACTTCAGGGCAGCTGAACTGCTGCGTGAAAATAATATTGTCATGCCTTTAATACACTAGTTTTATATTATCAACTTATATGACCAAGGATGCTAGTCTGAAACTGCATATATTCTCAAATTGTCAGCCCTTTATGAATTATTGTTTTGCAGTTTCTGCAGTGTAAATACATGAGCAGACAATGTGTGTTGATGTCCTGTGATTGTTAATATGTGTATCATGAACAAAGGGTTTTTGTTTTTTGTTTTCTTTGGGCTTTTCACACGACCCCTAAACTCCGCGGCAAATGGCTCCCAGCTCCGGAGCTTAAAATTGTTTCCCCACCAGCTCTGGAGTTTCCAGAAAATTAAGTGTGACCACGCCCACCTAAGCATGTCCCAGCGCACTTTTCAGGTACCTGCTCTGCGGGGGTGAAAATCCCTGATGCGGATTTAAAGGAGTGAATGCCAGGCTCTCCTCGCTTCTGTTTGTTGTTGTTTTTGCCCCCCGCCCCTTTAAGATACAGGAATCAGGACGACGACTACGATGAGGCTCGGGGCGGCTTCCACTGGCAGACGGAGGTGAGCCTGCATTTTTTCCTCTCTTTTTTTCTCCCTTCCCTCACGCAGACAGGAGCAAGGAAGTGCGGAGGGGGTGGGAACGCAGGAAGAACAACGAACCCCCAAGATCTCTGGTCCAAATTTAAGTGGCCAGCAGATCTTAGGGGTCGTGTGAAAAGGCTCTTTATGATACCGCATTTGCTTTTGCATGAACCTAGACAGAAGGGCTAGACTTGGTGGCTCTAAATAAAAATATTATTTATCATATAGACTTATAAATCTAACCACATGCCCAGTGGGGATGGCTTATTAGAGTTATCCAAGTCTCTCGCCTGCCTAACTGATTTAAGGGCTCGTTGTCCTCTTTCAACATTAAAATTCTAATATTTCTTCCTACATAGTAGATTTGAAGTCAACTTATGACAGGGGTAGGGGTCCCTCGTCATCCAGGTCCATAAGGCACCTCTGTATGGAATTTCTACTATAGGGGGTGAAGTCAGTTCTGACCCTCCAGAGAGAATGTGTGAATGTGTGTTTAAATGTTCTGTAAAAGTTATACCAAAATTTAGTAGGATCTGACACTCTACAAAGAACACCTTGTGACCAGGAGGGAGTATCTGCAAAAATAATAATAAATAAAAATAAAAATAAAAAACACAACAGATTATCCTTTGCTTCTCTTTTCCCAAATGCAAAAATGGAAGAAAAATTAAGTGCTTCAATGTTCAGAATGGAAATTGACCAGGAAAGAAAATATAAGAGGCTATCAAATCATGCATCAATCTTCACATTTGTGGCTATTGTATAACTTAGTAACATAACTGTATGTATACATCTCTTTGGACTTAGAACTCAGTTTCTTTCCACTGCAAAATGGAAAAAAATGCAACCTTCTCTTGGAAATAGATTTGGCTCCCCATCAGAGTTCATAAAATATTGATCCATCCCTTCTAAAGCCTTCATATGGTGGAGACATAGCCTAAGAAAGTAGTTATCATAATTTAACAGTCCATTGTAGTATTGTTTGAATTATTAAATAACAGAATGAGTGTCTACAATAGTATGTTTTTGAAGCCTGTGTTAGTTCTGCATTCTTAGAACTGTATGGCCGCACATTTAAATACTTTAAATGCCAGAATTTACTTTTATGTCTTTCTGCCATCTGTATCCATTAAGCAAAACAATTGCTGTGAAAGCAGATGAATGGATGCATTTTAGATGTGGATGACTATTAATAATGAAAATGGGGAAACAGCTCTGTCTGTCTGAACATTCTGCCTTAGACTTGAGGATGCATGTATTTCATTACAAAGTTCAAAGGGTGGGTGGAAAACCTATCCAGTCAAATGTAATTAATAAATGTATATCCTATATAGTGGTCTAAATATTACTTGCTTATTTTTATTTATACAATTATCTGTCTTGAGGAGGGGGCATTTTGGGGTTACAGATGGAGAAGGAAGAATTGGTTTTCTGTTTGAGAGAGAGAGAGAGAGAGAGCAATGCATTGTTGATTTTCTCAAAATGTAGAGTATCTTAGTATCATAGTAACCTAGCTTAGCCACCAGCATCATACTGAGAGAATTTGCCTGAGGAAACATGTTCTTTTTCTATTTGGACAGGCTAGAGCAGATGATAAAAACTTTGGCTGAAGTTGTCATACGATCCTTTAATGGGATATTTAGGAAGAAAGATTTCTCTTCTCCCTGACTTCTCCTGTCTCATACTGTTTAGTGGATTTAGAAATATAGTGTTCAACAGACAGCAGATTTCTGTTATAAGCAGTGCATACAGGGCACTGCAGCTGACAACACTTTAAAAATCAGTCAAACATTTAAAGGCCAAGAGCCATAACATTGGAAATGCTAGCTTTAAAACCCAGTGGCAATTATTGGTAGATGGTTGCCAGCTGAGATACTGCAAGGTTTAATGGCCTCTACCATAGCTTCATATGGAACCTTGTGCCAGCAAAGCACAGAATCAGATAATCTGTTTTAATATGTTTTTCAGAGTATGTATCTGGGTTGTGATTCCAGTAATGATTATATTACCCGCTAGGATTGGGACACAGCTTCTGAGTGAGCAAAATGAGTTCAGAACCCTCAGGTCTTTGTGTTATGATGAGGTTTGTGACCCAGGTGCTGATTCTGCTCACATACTATTAGTACAGCTCACATAGATGGCAGCCCCAAGCAGCCTTTGCCTTACACAGTATGGCTATTGCCACTTCTAATCCGCAACAAGGTTCTGCTTCTAATCAAAGACTCCTTTTATCTATAGGCCTGCAGTGCTGCCTCATCAAGGGGTTGGATTTCAAATAATTCCCCGCCTTCTTCTTCCCATATCTAACAGCCAACTTTCGTGTCTTTAATATTTAGAAGGGAAAGAGGGCATGCCTATAATACATATTTGCAATCAGGAGAGGATTAGTCCCAAAGCGTCCTCAGACATAGGGGGTATTCCCACCCCCAATCCTGCTCCCTGGCGATGCTCTTTGTTTCTACACTCCTCCATCTGGACACTTAACCTTTTTTTAATCATCTTCTCTGTGGTAGGGGAACTTGTCAGGGCCTGCTAATATTAATTTTTGTTCTTCCACTTAGAAGGCCAAGGTTAAAAGGCCCTTGGCATCCATGACTGGCTAACCAGATACTTTCTCCCCTTTTTCTAAAACAGCAAATGTTCAAGTGTTACTGCTGCTATAGTGTGTCTCAAGTCCACTTGCTGTTCTCAAGAGACACTGAACAACAGCTAAGAGCATCCCCAGTCAACATGACCTATAGGTGTGATTAAACTTTGCTGTGATTTGATTCACAGCCTGTGTTATATTTTAAACTGCAAAGTTGTTCACGAAGGGGCTCCGGGTTAAATCTGGATTTCTCCATTCATATTGAATACAAGTTGCATT
The DNA here is from genome assembly GCA_023846285.1 of Phrynocephalus versicolor. Lineage (NCBI taxonomy): Eukaryota > Metazoa > Chordata > Lepidosauria > Squamata > Agamidae > Phrynocephalus > Phrynocephalus versicolor. The sequence continues at coordinate 62,121,926 of JAHTLZ010000129.1, forward strand.
ACAGCCAAAGTCTCTCTTCTTTCTTTCCATCCTTCCTCTGACCCTGCCTCTGATGACTGTTCTATGGTTCTCTGTGAAGCCATTTTCTCATTCAAAGCTTCAGACTGTTATATTTCTTGAAAAAAAGTCTATAGAAAAATAACACGAGAAGGTAACTAATAGTCTAAGAGTACTTCATAATTCACACATCATAATGATTCTGTAACAGGAATCACCCCCTTCCCATCCATTTCTCTGTCCCCTTACTTTCAAATAATGCATGCATAAATTACCTTATCTCTGGTCACAGTTTATCATGCCAAATTGCCATTCCTCCAAATGATATGTGAACAGAGATGAGGTAATTCCTTCTTGAAAGTAAGGGGAGAGAGTAATTGATGGGAAGGAGATTTTAATGACAATTTCAGAGCTGTTATTTAAGTAATTAACAGAACTAAGATTTTGCTTCACAGCAAAAGGGATTCCCCACATGATCGGGGGAGGTTCAAGACCATCAACCAATTCCGTACATTAAAATCACAGTGCTTTGTTTATGCATGCCCCCACACATATACTTAGCATGAACAGACCCCCCACCCCATCATGACAAGAATGTGATATCAAAACTAATTGTGATACAGTACTTCAAATTCAGTAGTTTTATAAGCAGGGCGAATCCTGAGGCATTTGATCATGTAGTCACACTGTACATTACTGGCAGTTGCTGTATAGTTGTTGTGCAGTGCGCTTCTGCTGCCATACTTTTATTTTCCAAAACTACTCAAGGTCCATATTTTGTACACTGCTGTCAGATGCAGTTATGTTGAACCACAACATGTGGCTTAGCTTTTAGATTTTTCTTTTCCTTCCACCATCCCCCCTAGGTTTTGATATATCCTGTTCCACTGAATGGTCCTACAGAGCTCAAAGGCTTGTACACTTTTGTAGAGCATCATTTGACCCTATTGCCCAGTTTCTGATTTCGTTTTTCCTCCTGGGCTGGCATATTTCCATCTGCTGAAAAACTATATTCTCACTAATGTAAATTAGCAGTATAATGCTACATTGTGCTGTCAATGATGTTTTTGCCTTTGCAAGGAGGCTCTTCTCTTCCAATTACTTAAATGATCAGAGATCTCCAGACTGAACTGCTATGATTAAAACCAGTGAGATCTACATATATTGATGGCATTTTTGCAATAAAATGCAATTTTAATTTTTATCATAATCATAAGTGATTGCAAATGACCTATCTGCAATGTGATTACCATAACAATTACATCACCCATTGGGTAGGGATAACGCTCCATAAGTTTGGTTCTATTTTAGCATTTGTTCATTTGACATTGGTTGACGTTTTTTGTATTTGCATCCTGTCATTTTTTATGTCTTATGTGGCACATAAAATGAAAGAATGACAACCAGGCCGTCAGGGCTAATGTATGCCGTGAGGCCAGCCAGTGGTTCACAGAGTCTTGCTCATTTTTTTCATCTTCATCTTGTATGTAGAGCCTCCATTCCTGGATTAGAGACTTCTAAAAGTATTGTTGCAGCAAGGAGTCTTTTGACATCTTAAAGTCTAACATGTTTGGAATAACAATTGGTTGAATGGAGCCTACTTCTTCAGATGCATGGCATCCACAAAGCTGATATAAAGTTAGTCAAGCATGTTGTGTATGAATGAACACCTAACTTATTTATTTACTGTCCTTAAGCAACCAATACATGTCTCCTTTCCTTCCTGTCACCAGAGGGCCTATCATTCTGAGCCAGCATGCAAAGGGTTATGTCACATAAAATGTAATAGCCTTTGCTTCATTAGACTAGTATAGCTACCCTAGAATTTTATCTCCAGAGTAGCTAAGCACTATAAGCAGGAGTAGAGACTGTTATTGGACTCCTGCTCTCATTAGCCCTAGTGACCACAAGCAATGCTGAGAGATAGCAGTTATAGTGCCGTAGTATTTGATGAGGCATACATTCTTTATCTTTGGACAGACTGGTATGGTATTATATTTTTAACAGTCCCTCTTTGTCAAGAACACTGGCTGTATAAATCCTCTGATTGCTATAGAAATGTTTTGTAGCGATGCCACTGGCTGCCAGGGAATTCCATACGTTCAGCTTTCAAAACTGTAAGGAGCAAAGGTTGAAATAAAAATGTTAGTGTCGAGACAACTGATATTTTAAAGTTTTCCACCCAGCAGTACTTCTCTAACCTTTTCTCAGAGGTGGGATTCACCATAACTAGTAATTATAGTATAATTGCCTCCCTAAATTCTTTTTTCAAAAGGTTTTTTCCCCCCACGTTGCCACAGCAAGTGACAGCAACTGTACTGGAATCTAGCAACTATTTTGCTTCTTTTAGAATGCTTTTGGTGGGGAAACAAACACAAACATTGTGTAGAAATTTTGGAAATAACGCTACTGATCTTCCACTTGTAGAGGAGTCAAGAATGAAAAGCAAATATCTTTGTGGCTTTTTTGTGTGTGTTTTTGTGTTTTGTGTTTTTGTGTTTTTGTGTTTTTTGTTTTTGTTTTTTGAGAACAAAATGTTTTCTGAGAAATTTTGACTCAGCTATTATTGTCATAATTCAGGGTTCAGCATCTTACCCAGACTTTCCAAATGCTACCTTTTTTGGTGTGGCCACTATAAATGCATTTCATCTCTACTGCAGATGTTTATAACATACCCCTTCTCTTGATATCCTGCAGTCAGTATGAGAGAAGTCAGTGCTGTGTCCTATGTAAAGCTATTGTTGGATTTGTGTGTGTGTGTGTGTGTGTGTGTGTGTGTGTGTGTGTGTGTGTGTGTGTGTGTGTGTGTTTCAAAGATTTTTTATTTTCTCTTAAATTAGCAGTCTTTAAAATATCATTGTATGTTTAATTGTTGCTAATGTACCAAATACCATGGTTCTATATCTCTTTGAATATGGGTGCTACTGCCACCTCCCCTGTCATTTGTGAGCTGTCTGGGATCCCTGTCCTCGGAGACAGGTGCATATGAATGAATTAATACATTTGTAATAGTCTGTTCTCCAACTATTTCAAAAGATTTACTATCCATGAAAAAGAGTTCATCATTCTCGGAGCCCTTTCGACTTTTGTTGTTATATATTTCAAGTGTAACAATGTTATCGAGAGTGCATTTATTTTTTATTTCTGTTGTACATCCCATAATTTATATCTCACTTCCTTGGCTGCTTAACCTTCCTGACTTGAGAAAGCCCTCTGCAAAAAGTTACCTATGAGATCTTTGCCTGAGCTTTAATTGAAGCATGGAGAGGTGCTCTTGGCAGACACAGCTATGATTGTACAGTGGACTGCACACAAGTCCTTCAACTAAGTGTAGTACAAGAACCTTGAATACCACTCATGAGAATATCAGCAACATCTCTCCTCTTATGAAACCATTTTCAAATGATATTTGTTTTCTGGTGAATTGATGAAGAATAATTGACATTCTCATGGGCAGGGAATTTATTTCTTTTTATTTGTCTGTCTGTCTGTTTTTGGCATAGCCATAGTTGACACCCATCTAAGGGTAAGAGTGCATGACCAATAAGTAGATCCAGTATGCTCTTGGTCACCTACTTTCTTATCATAGCAGCACCAATGAGAAGTTTCCCCACTTCTGTGAGCTACTGATCCTCCCTATTCTTCTCTGGTTTTGAGGTAATACCAGATAGGGTGCTGCAGTCTGATTCAGAAGTATCATTCTTGCATTCTTGGGCATGTATGTTTTTACTATTAGTTTTTCATACTGCTCAAGCAAATGTCCATACTTCCAACAAAATGCTTCAGCGTATACTTATGAAAATAGTGCAATTACATATTTTTATCTATGAATAGGCATGTAACCCTCACTCCATTGGCTTCAACATGGGGAAAGCCAGTCCTGCTGAATTTAAAAAAATAAATAAATCCAAGAATTAGAGCTGTTGGGCAATGGATTTGCTGCCACAGAGAGTGGAGGAGTGTCCTTCTGTGGAGGTTTTTAAGCAGAGTCTGGATGGCCCTCTGTCAGGAGTACTGTGATGGGGGTTCCTGCATGGCAGGTGGTTGGACTAGATTGCTGTTGAGGTCTCTTCCAACTCTATAATTCTAATAGGTTTCATGTGGCGGTGTGAAGCTTCACTTCTTTAGATGCATGATATTTAATCACTGTAGCTGATTTACATAACAAACATGCTGATACAGAATAGGACCCTCTTGGAAATCCAATTGTCCCTTTGTCTACATGGGAAACTCTATTAAAAGTGCCTAACTGTTAATCTACACCATCAGAGTTCATACACCTGTCCATTTTCCACCCGTGATATATGCAGTCTTTTGCCAGTGATGCTCCCAGAGTGCTACAATTCAGATGGGGCAAGAAGAACTGTCTCTGTGACAATGAAAAAAAAATGAATACATAACTGAAATTAGAAACAGTGATGTTCAGAAACCTGTAGGAGAACACTTCAGTCTCCCTAGACCTCTGTCTTTGACCTCAAGGTGGCTATCCTTGAACAAAAGAACTTCAAAGACAGTTTTCAAAGAAGTCTGTATCAAGAGGTTCAGCTGTATCTCTCTTGGGTTGAACGTAGCCTTCTTATCTCATCAATCAGCTCATCCATGCAGGTTTTCTGTATTTCTATCTTACTATGTATGAGTTAATTATTTTTCCAACAGAACTTTGATTCAAAACAGGATACTTCTGGCTTTAGCTGACATCAACACTCTCTTGGATGTGGAAACCATTAACTAGAATCCTACTGGTTTGTGTAGAATAAGTCCTAATTTGAGTAACAAGTGTCTGTGATCATTACAACTTTCTCTTGTGTACCCATGCATACGGAGGCCATGCACTTGTCTGAGCACCCGGGCATGCAGCAGACAGGCAGCAAATAGCAGAAAGCACCATTTACTTGCATGTGTTATTTCACAATAGGATTCTGGTTATTGCTTTAATGCTTATGGCACTGGCCTTACTACTGCCAGGTTTTTTAATGTTAGCCAGTTCTTTAATTGTTTATGTCTTTTTCTGTGTCTCTTAAATGTTTATGTCATTTTCTGTGTCTCGTTCTGTTCTGCCTCCACCAACATAATCCATATGTATATAAACCAGTGCCTTGAGTACTGGACTCTGTGATTCTGAAGAAAAAAGGCTGTGTCCATGAAAGCTGCTTCTTGTTTTTGCTATTGTTCCTACATGCCTTCGTCATCTCCAACTTATGGTGACCCTTTGAGTAAACAATCTTCAAAATGTCCAGTCCTTGTTAGTCCTGCTCAGGTCTTATAAACTTAAACCTGTAGTTTACCTTAGGGAGTCAATTAATCTCATATTTAGTCTTTCTCTTTTCCTGCTGCCTTCAACCTTTTCTGGGGAATCTTGCCTTGTGAAGCCCCCAAAGTATGACAGCCTCAGTTTCATCATTTTTGCCCCCAGAAACAGTTCAGGCTTGAATCACTCTAGGACCCATTTGTTTGTCTTTCTGGCAATCCAAGGTATCCACGATGCTCTCCTCCATCACCACTTTTCAAACATCAATTTTCTTCCTGTCAGCTTTCTTTACTGTCCAGCTTTCACACCTGCATATAGTGATTAGGAATACAAGAATGTGGATGATCTTGATCTTGGTGTCCATTGACATGTGCTTATACTTGATGATCTTCTATAATACTGTCATAGTTATCCTTCTGTGTTTCATACTCCATCTGAATTCTTGGCTTCATTCTGCCTTTGGATTGATGGTAGAAGCAAGTATACAAAATGCATATGACAATTTCAGTTGTCAGCATTAACTTTGTTTAGCTCTTCTCTGGTCATAATTTCTGTCTTCATAATGTTCAACCACAGTCCTGCTTTGGCATTTTCTTCTTTCATTGTCACTAAAAGTTATTTCAAGCTGTAAAGGCTTACACTGAATAAAACATGTACCTTAAAGGTAACATGAGATTCACTGTTTTTTTTTTATCTCTCTCTCTTCCATTTTTTATTATTGTTTAAATAAGGGTTAAGAGTAGGAGATTTGGAAAGGGGAAATAGGTTTAAGGAGAGGGTTGATATAACAGTACATCCATATTATAATGATTGCTTTACTGTTATTGAACCCTACTATATAGGCATTGTTGCTCTCTCCACGCATACCTTACATCTTTTTCAGCTTTTACTTTTCAAAGTGAATTTTCGGGCTTCTCTTGGATCCATTTATATGCTGGTTCCCAAGTTTCTTTTGATTTTGAAATCGTTTGTTCTTTTAAATTCTCTAGTAAAATATACATTTCTCTCACCTCCATGATCTTTTCCAACAGCTCTTCTTTCTTCAGAGCCTGTCTTTTTCCAGTCTTTCTGCATATAATATTCTTGTTGCAGTTACTATGTGTCACATCAGGCGTAATACTAAACAAAAACAATTCTGGTTTAAAAGGTATAACAGAGAATATTTTTTGTAACAGTTCATGTATCATTTCCCAATAGTTTTTAAAGTTGCTAGAAGTCCACCACACATGGTAAAAACTTCCCTCCTTGCCAACATATATTTGATACATTTGGATACATTTTTGCTAATTTCCCTTGTCATATACCATCTGTAGAACATTTTTATTTTCTTTATAATTTACAGATTTTGTCATTTTAATGTTATTCTTCCATACGTGTGCCCAGTGATCAATATCAATATTATGCCCTATACTTTGTGCCCATATCATCATACAATCTTTAGCTACTTCATCTTCAATCTCAGTTTCTAATAAATACTCATATAGTAATTTTTATTAGCTTATCTTCTGTATCTAGCTAAAGTTTTTTTTTTTTTTTTTGCTGCATTTGAGTCTGTGAAGATTTTGTCATCCAGGTGAGGTTTTCTGGAAGTTGAGTCATGGCAACTGGACTTCTTTAATGGAGAGATTGAACTGTTTTGCTACTCATCCTACCACATCCCCATTTACTTCAAACCCACAAACACGCTTAGGCAGAGACTCGTCCACCCAAAGGACCCAACACCAAAACACAAGAGGAGCAATATAGTATATGTGGCCCAATGCAGTGAGAAGTGTGCAGACCTCTACAATGGACAATCTAAATAGCCATTAAACAGGAGGATGGCCCAACACAGGAGGGGCAACTGCTCAGGATCAGAATCAGCAGTGTACCTCCATTTAAAGGACAAAAGGCACTCATTCAAACTTTAGGATGTATGCATATTAGACAGAGAAGATAAGTGGTTCGAGAAAGGGGTCATGGAAACCATTCATGTGTGTATTGAAAACCCTTCTCTCAACAGGGGTGCGGGATTCAGGCACAGCCTGTCTGCCACTTTTCATGCTGCCCTTTCATCAATCCTCAAACAAATCAGAAGCACTTCACACGTCCACCAGCAAGTCTGCAGCTAACAACCCATATTTAATGGCTGTAGGGAAGTGTTGCATAGGTGGGACTTTCACACACACCAGGCCATTTTCCACCCATAAGCCTATTTAGGCCACTGTCCACCTAACAAGCTTATTCAGACCAGGGTGATGTGAGATCAAGGTGAACTATAAATTGGAGGCCTCACTACTAACTCTCTTCAGACTGACAAAGCTGCTTGAATGAGTAACAAAATACTTCGCTCTCTCAAGAAAAGAAGTCCAGTTGTCATGACTCAACTTCCAGATGATGCCTTTGAGATACCTTGGTTTGTTGAGTGGAGCCTAGATTAGCACTCCATAATACTTATTTAACACCACAACTGTTTATTCGGTCTATTTAAAACAAGTGCCTTGCATTGTCAATTGTACCCCATTTGCTTCTCAGATCTGATTCAACCAATATAATTTGGAAGTTATCTGACAGCAGAAAGACCTTTGAAGTATGAGGATGCCCATCTTTCAAACGTCTTCAGTTATAAATAGACTAGTTTGAAACCTCATAAGATCAGTACAGATTATTGCTAAACAGGGTTGTGTTCTACCAACTTCCTGCTTGATCCACCTCCCCCCACAAGCAGTTTATTTGCTATCCTTAGGTCCTTTTCCAAGGAGAAAAGTGGGGTAAAAATACGCAAAAATAAAGAAAATAAGCAAATCCTTTTCGCCAACAGTGCAGGGTGAAAACACTGGACCTTTATTCATCAGTATTTTCCAAGTCTCAGTGACAATTCTCACTGTAACCACAGAGGTGAATGAGGATGTTGATTTTTCTAAACAATAACATGTTATTGGGAGCTTTGTTCCTATGTGAAGGTGTTTTGGGGGCTAGCATAGCTTTAATGCCTGCCAGTTGTACAAAACAAAACTGTTACTGCTAAAGACAGAAAGTGCTAGTATTGGGTTGGTGATATGCATCAGTGTTTGCTTGCATGTTTGGCCTTTCCTTGGAGACATGGCTACGGGGACTGTCAACACAAGTGCCCGTACTTCAGAATTTACCACTATACCCTTACTCATGAGCCACTGCTTTGGGGCATCAACAGCTTTTACAGGCCTATGGTCAAACAGTTCAAGATACCAGGAAATGATCCTGCATTTGATATTCAGCAGAGATTGAACCTGATGTATTAAAGAGGAAATATTGTGTTAGTTATCAACAAGCAGAAAAATAGGTAACACTTGGGGTTGCCCCGGCAATGGCTTGTCCAGCCCGGGGCTGCATTGCCTACCCCGGGAGGATGGGGCGAGGCCACCTGGCATCGCGAGACGGGGTGGGCGTGGGGTCTGTCGCCCCCTTCTTATACCCAGCCCCCACCCCTGCTCGGCCTCTTCTCACCTGGTCAGCAACACAGCAGCCTGACCCTCGTTGCCCTGGAGCGTTGCTGCCCGAGGCCCTGGCCACGTGGCGACCAGACCCCAGTGAGAGAAGCATCATTTGGCGGAGCGCATTGGCGCCCGTCGCGGTTTGAATTGGGGCCCTAGGGGAAGGGGGAAGAGCAGGACCAGCCTCACAGGCCCTGCATACGGACCCTTACCAATTTTATTTTTAAAAAACTACTACTACACAATAAATAAATAAATAAATAAATAAAGCCCTCAGAACCGGCGGGGCCCCTATCACCCTCCTTGGGGTGGTTGTTCACCCATTTGCCACCACCCCCCATGCTCATCTCGGGGTTTTCACACACACACCCATGCTCGTAAAAAAAAAAGGACAGGGAAAAGGGGATGTACCCACATAGGAGAGGGGTGGGGGGTTAGCCCGGGCAGACCTGGTCTGAGACCGGCCCGGCGACTACAGCTCGCCTCCCCACCACCACTCACCCTCCAGCGGACATAAGTGCCCGTACTTCAGAATTTACCACTATACCCTTACTCATGAGCCACTGCTTTGGGGCATCAACAGCTTTCACAAGCCTATGGGCAAACAGTTTAAGATACCAGAAAATGATCCTGCATTCGATATTCAACAGAGATTGAAACTGATGTATTAAAGAGGAAACATTTTGTTAGTTATCAACAAGCAGAAAAATAGGTAACACTTGTGTTAGTTAGGTGTCTTAGTTTAGAAGAAAAGCAATGCTTTTGAAATCTTTTCTCAAATATATGTTCAAAGAGGAAAGCAGCAGACTGCAGGACTATTTATACTGTATAGCCCAACTATTTTGATGCTCTTGGGTATCTTTTGATTTTAAGTGCTGATCCACAGCAAATATATTTGCTCTTCTATGCCTTTACTTTTTAATGAGGTAATACTGCACATCTTTTGAGGAGGATCTTTCACATATATCATATATATATCCATCCCTGTGAACCTGTAGGTGCTCACTTTGAAGCTGGGAGCCTCTTGTTTCTTCAGCAGCAGGGAAACCACTATGTGCCTCAGCTAAATTTTGTGATTATCTCAAGTGTATTTAATTAATCTTTCATCCCAAGCCTCATTTGTCACAGGAATTTGTTAGAATGGCCACTTTCATTTTACTGTTGCTCTGCCTTCCCTGCCCTTTCTTTGTCTGGGAATATCAAGAGTGTGACCCATCTGTACTCCGAGGAGGTCAAAAGCTAGATGATGAAAGGAACACTTAAGCCAGCTCATTATCTGCCTTAAACAGTGAGAGATGGCAGGCCTGTTAAGCAGCAAGGAAATCTGTCTCCTAATTTAAAGCTTTATTGGAGTTGTTGTGTCTGGGACATCAGGCTTGGGGTTGAACCTGCACTGACTGTGAAGAAAGGAAATAATTTTCTGTAATGTGAGAGTTTTCCATTTTAACAAATAAGTTACACTGAACATCAAGAATGAAATGGCAGCTCTGTTTTTCCCCAGCAAATTTGAAAATATTATTCCTTGTTAAACTAAGGCATCAGAAGCAATCTGACTTCAGAGGGAAAGAAAATTCATGCCCATTGATATTGTACAGTGGACCCTTGTATAACAAACAGTTTGTATAACATAAAATTTGTAAAACATAAAAAATTCTGTAGATAGGGGAAATTTGCTTAACATAATTTCATTTGGAACGAATTAATTCCTTTATACAAGGTACCACTGTATTTGATTCAAGACATATAATATATAGATAATAACTATCAGCAGCTGCCTGTTTCTTTTGTTATAATCAAAATTATAATCTATCTTCCAGCTCAGAATGAATATACTTTTAATATATACAGAAATGAAAAAAAATCTGTTTTCATATTTGGTGCAGGGAGGAAAGAGCTGGTGAGATATTTCCTGAACCTGAAAAATATTTTTTGTACTTCATTTCACAGGTTCTACCTGTCAAGATGGGCAGTTGTAGAGTTTTTTAAGCTTTTATTTCTGTGTGATGTACATTGTAAAGTTTTTAAGACTCTCTGTCAAAGAATGACTACTTCTTGTAAACCTCACTGTTGACCGAACAGAGTTTTTAATCTGCTGTTAGTTAATCTTTACTTGAATCTTCCCCCTGAGTTGATTGATTGAATTGTGCAGCCTTGGTTTTGCTTTATTATGGGAAAGCATAACATTTGGAAGTCCTGGAAATGAAAAGCTGCAATATTGGGTCACGAAGGGGGCTATAATTTGAGTCTTAAACACTGTTCTTATCAGAGATGTGCACAAACCAAAGTACAGACCACAAAAAAGCCACAATCAGGCCTGGTTCATCATTCAGTTTCTTCAACCTATTTTGTCAAAACAAAATGAAATGCCAAACAAAATGGATACCCACCTCTCTCCTTGCCTCCTTCACTACACTACCTTATATTGAAGTTGCCTCCTCCTTCTCCTCTACTGCTGTCACCACCATTGTGAGAGGCAGCAGACCCTGGTGCTTTCATGGAAAACCAAGCCTGCTCCCTGTGCACATGCGCCCAACACTCAGCTAACAGCCAGGAACATGTGCACAGGCAGTAGGTTAGCTTCTGTGTAAGGAATGGCAGGAGGAAGCTCGAAAACAGGGTAAGTAGGTGATGGTGCAGGGTGAGGGATGGTCAAGTGCCTTCCCCACATCCGGAGCCCAAAAAACAAAAAACAAACTGTTTCTTTCTTTTTTTGTGGGGGTTCATGAAAGTTTGTGGGTAGACATATACCATCATGAACCCCCATTTTCCCAATCCCTGCCCATCTCTAGTTCTGATCTTTAGAAAAGCAGAAAAGAAAGGAACAAAGGGAGAAGCCATGACCTGAATCCAGTTTCTAGTCCCAGGTGGAATAAATGCATTGAATCAGTTGCTCAGTGGTGAGACACCATGTATGTAGATGCCACTGACACAGGGCATAACTGTCAACTCTCCCGATTTGGCCAGGAAAACCCCATATTCCATTCCCTTTCACGTTTTTTCCCAGGTGGTTGATATTTCCGGAAATATCCCAAATTCCCCCCCCACCTCCTCTGCTCTTCCCCTTCACCCAAGCAGGGCAGTACAAAGTGGGAGGGCGGCATGGTCCCCGCTCCACCCCACCTGCCACCCACATGCCTTCCTGCCTGCCGGCCTTCCCCTTCTTCCTTCTCAGGCCCAGTGGAGCTGCCCTTTCTCCCTCTCCCCTCCCAGGCCAGCCAGCAAAGGGTTAATTGGGCCTCTCTCCCGCTTGCTGGGGGTGGAGGCCGGCTTTGGCAGGGGTGGGGCTGGAGGCGGTGCATGGAGGAGGCGCAGCAGGCGGGAGCCGGAGGTGGGTTGGAAAGGAGGACGAGGCTCCCCACACTGAAATTCTGCCTCGCCTGTGTGTCTTTCCTGTGGCTCCTCCATGTCCAGGAAGAAGGTGCGCCGCCCCCCAACAGTGCTCCCCAGCTCAAGCAGCTTTGGGGAGGAGGGGGAGTGAGCTGGTGCGGCTGTGGCTAGACAGGGTGGGAGGGGCAAAGCAAGCTGTGTGTGCGCGGGTGAGTGTTTGTGATTGCATGTGTGCATGTGCACGCTAGCACACACGCACACTGCTCCTCTCTCCTCCCATCCCAGCTGGCACCAGGAAAAAGTTGACAGGTATGACACAGGGAGTTTAATCTAGTTCAAACTATCAGTTTGATTCATGCCTGTCTACATTAGAGAGGGTGCATGGGAAGAGAAGGGTAAAGTTAGCTTGCCCAAAGCAAATTGTATTCAGATTTTTCCCATGAAACAACTAGAGGTTTTCAGAGGAATTTTGCCTAGGAAGTAATACAATAGAGCCGTCAAGGCTAGTAAGCGTTTCCACAGCTGAGAGGTTCCATTTTCATCATATAGTCTGACCTCTTGTTTTAACCCCTCAGACCAGTTTCACCCAGAGTCAACTAACAAAGGGCCTCATTTACAATGTCATTTGCCAAAAGCACTGTTTCCCTTCCCATTTATATTCTTTAGAGATACAGGTTCTGACCCCTAAGAGAGTGCAGGCAAGGCTGGAAGATGCCTTAAATTCCATTTTCAACTTGCACTGCCAAGAATTCTAAACACACACACTCATGCAGTGCTGATGCTATGGCAGGTTAAGCCATTCAAAACTGTTCCTTATCCCCCAGTCTACCATTTCATCGCCTTTCAAGAGACTACATTTCCCTAGCTTATGCATATAATTATTTTTGAGCTAATCTTTTTTTCACATAAGGATATGGTGGAGGAAAGGGAAATATACTTAATTTTGTTTATTTTTAAATCTGTATCTGAATAAAATGGTTTGGAAGAGCTTAAGGGGGGGAGGGATTCTGAAAGCTGACAATGGAGAAGTGTCATGGCAAGACAATTCATGGTGCTTTCCATTAATTTAATTTTGCCATGCTTCATCCATAATAAATTGGATCACTTCCTATCATGTAAAGAGTTTTTAAATCTAATTGTCTATTTAGAGGAAGCCTGGCTGCATCAGGCAAAGTTCTGCCATTGTTAAAGAACAAGATTTATTATACCAATGACCCCTTTTAGTGCAATATCTTCCCTGCTCCCCCGCCCAAATAAATGGCAACACATAGAAATTTAGAAGGTAGAAAATCTGCAGAGTGGGTCGAATTGGAGCAATCCTTTTCTATTGTATTCCCCACCTATACAGAATTGTAGAAGTAGTGGCCTCTAGCTTAATTGGGGGATTGGGGCTCTCCTTCAGTGGTAGAGTATGGTATCCCACTCTTGCTTAGACCATGAGCTCCTCATTATCACTTATATTGCATATAAGAATTAAACATTTGAATTTTTGAAAACTTTTTCTACTCAAGAAGGTTGGACCCACTTAAGGGAAAGCACTTGTCATTACCCAACCTTGTTGCTTCCTTTCCTCCTTAAAACAGTTATTCCAGTATAAGATCTGGCTTCCTCATGCTGCTAAAAGTCAGCATCCTCTTTATTCCAAGGAACTGAGTTAGATAACTATTCGAGGATCAACATTAGTGCATTTATGTCACAGAGCATAAAGTATAGAATCTAAGTCCAGTGCTTTAAAACAACTACTTACAATAAATTAATTATGATTAATTTCTTTTTAAAATAACAAAGGTAAAAATATATTCTAATATACCAGGTCTGCCCAACAGGTAGACCGGGGGCTACTGGTAGCCCATGAAGGGTTCAAAAGTAGACCGCCAGCCATCAATAAAAAATGTGAGGGGATAAGTTATCCACCTCTACCTCCCCCAAACCAAGGACCACCACTGCCCCAGCAAAGCTCTGGGTCTGCCAGCCCACTGTCTCAGCTGAGTGGGGCAGTTCAAGGGCCATGGCACAGTCCCCTGCTCTTCCTACTGGCCAGATGATTGGCATGCCACTGTCTTGCATGACCAATTGAGTTGTTGGTGCAGAGCGGAGGAAGGGGAGTGGAGTGGAGGGACAGTGAGGGCGAGGTCATGGGCATGCCCACCTCCTTTGCGTGGTGACATCCCCCTCTTCTCCCACCCTGGAGAATTCCTTCCTCCCATCCTCATCCTCCTCCTCCCACCCCCACAGCTGCCTCACAGAGACTGTGACCTACCGCTGCTCCTGCTCCCCTTCTAAGCCATTCCATCCTCCTTGCGCCGCCATGGCAATGTGATTGTCCCACTGCTGGCTTGGCCCATCCCAGCTGCACAGCGAACATGGCAGTGGTGAGTGAGAGCTATGGGTGGCAGCAGCAGTGGCAGCAAGGGGGCTGGAAGGGAGAAGGGGGAAACAGGAGGAAAAGTAGAGAGTCAGGTCCCGGGCGGGTTGGGAGGGAAAGTGCACCTTTTTAAAAAAAAGTCTTCCAGCAGCCTGGGCAAGTGGAGGGGTGATCTGTGCCAGCATGCACGCGCTTCTCTTGCACCCGTCCACACCTGCTCGTGTGGGTGTAAGGGAAGCGTGTGCATGGTCAGCCTTACCATAGGAATGCATTGAAATATATTTCCTCCAGAAAGGATTAATTGATTTCCAATGCGTTCCTATGGGAAACCGCTGCTCTACTTACAGTTTTTTAACATGATCGGAATAGATAAAATTTATAAGTAGAGGTTTTAGTGTAGTAGCCCTCAGGCACTTTGGTCCGGGAAAAGTAGACCTTGGCCTGTTCAAAGTTCGACAGCCCTGTAATATACTATAATAAAGTATAAACTATGTCAACTAGAGATGGGCACGACTCAAAAAAATTGTGTTTTGTTTGTCGTTTGGTCGTTTAGGGGTCCGTTTCCGTTCGTTTCTGTTTTTGTGAGGTTTTTTGCAAAAAAAATTGTTTTCGTTTCGTTGCGTAACGACCCAAAAAAATGAAAACGAAAATGAAAAATTGATGTTTCGTTACCATTTAGCACAATTCGATGTATTTGCCGTAACAAAAACGAAGCGGTCGACAAAATTTTTCGTGTTTCGGGTCGTTTTGTTTCATTTTGGAGTCAAAATTCATTTTTTGTTTTGTTACGTAATGAAACGAAAAAATGAAAACGAAAATGAAAATTTCGCTGAGTCGTGCCCATCTCTAATGTCAACTCATTTCCTCATTGAACTATAACTTTTAAATTATTAAATGCACTTTCACTAACTAGTGAAAAAGGACTGTCACTTAATACAAGTATTGGCTGGTATTACTGTTTCATGCTCTGATGTGGGTTTGTAATGATGAAGGAGACAGGCTGAAACTGTGTTTCGTACTCAACGTTTGTAGCTTGTACTTCAGTTGTGTGTGATGCAAAGTAACTGGAGGAACAAATGTAATTACATTTGAGACATGTAAAACTAGTGAGCTACATTTTAAAAATGTAACTGTGATGATAACTAGATACAAAGAGAAGGAATGAATTGGTGGAAGGTTTTCTCTTTACTTCCAATACTGCTTTTAAAGGACATTTTAATACATTTTAGATGAATGCTGGTATAATTTTTTCAAGATTTATGCCACCCTATTATGAATCTGAACAAGGCTTTTTTAAAAGGAAAGTATGAATTGTACAGTAAGTAATTCAACAAAGTATTTCAATGGTAACAGTAAAAGATTACTTTTAAAACACTATAATAACTAACATGAACATAATCTTCTTTTAAAATAACTCGGCATGTTTATTTTATTTATTTATTTATTATTTATTTATTTATTTTGAGTATTTTTACCCCGCCTTTCACCTTGGAAAGGACCCAAGGCAGCTTCAGTAGTAGTAGTAGTCGTAGCAGTAGTAGTAGTAGTACAAGAAGAAAGAAAAAATACCTCCCTATGTGATTAAAATTAATGATAACAGCAGTACATCAATAACGTTATTCGTTGCACTGAAAAACATCACTAAAATTTGTTATAACAATACCAGTATGCAACAATAAGAAAGTAGTACTTTAACAAGTTCTTTTAGTGGCTGCTAAGAAGTAATGTTGTCCCTTGTTTCTTACAGTGTTTAGGCTTTGAATGTACCTGTTCATTTATTTGTTCTGCCAGTTTTGTCTGCATTTGCTTCTTTTTGAGGTTGGAATATTCAGCAACTGAGAGGCAAAATCTGTGAAACTGACAACAGATAGAATGTTTGTGGGAAACCATTTGTTTGGCTGAAATCTCCCACTTCCTTCCACTCTTCTGCATGTTGACTCGGTGTTTGCCTGCTAGGCTTTTATGCATGTATCTTTCTTTGAAAAATTCCAAGCCTCTCCCACACTGGCTCTGTGCCCATTTTGTCACACTGAAACCATTGTTGGTAAAAAAAGAAAAAAGGCTGTCAATAAAAGTAACGAAGAAAGGGGGAAATACAATTTGAGCTTTTGTTGTTGTTTGTAAATTGCTTGGTTAGTATAGTCCCTGATTTGTGAATATGTGTGTTGACGCATTTTTGCTGTGTCCTGCATGCATATTTAGCCTCAAGAAATGACAAAAAGCAATGGACTGAGTACATAAATCCTCCTCAAAATGCAGTTTTTACACTTCCCTCTCCCAGTTCCAATATCTCCAACAACACCCAACCAAACTACAGTCGCCGCAACTGTGGCCCCCACCACTACAGAAGCTACCACTGCGGCCACTGCCACAGAAGCTGCCACTACAGTCACCACCACAGAAGCTACCACCACCACCACCACCACAGAAGCTACCACCACTACAGAAGCAACAACCGTCACTGAAGCAACAACCACTACAGAAGCAACAACTCTCACCACAGTGGTTGCTAGCACAATAGGTATCACAAAAGAGCATTCTGCTACTGTGTTTTGCTAGTTACCTTATATGAACAACCTGAACCATACCTTGATCGTTCAATATAATTTATAATTAGTATCTCAAGGTATAGTGGCTTTTCAGACCATGCAGTACAGACATTTTCTCAGTGCTATACTAATTGCATTGTAGCAAGTAGAAAGAAACCTTTGGGTTATGTATCCCGAGGCTCATTATAGAGCTGTGTAATGGAATTTTTGGAGCATTCTTCTTCACTAAAACAGACATGTTGTAAAAGCCAAATATAGTGATAGTGAACAGGGCTATGAAAATGCCTCAGAGTATCCAGCTTGAGTACTCCCCAAATCTCACTATGAAAGAGACATAATCCAGTTTTAATCTCTGAACAGCAAGCACCAAAAATGGCATTTTATTTATGTTAACACTGCTGCTTAATTATTGTATGTGTGCGTGCCAAAAATGCCATCTGTTTTGCTTATTTTAGTGCATGGATGACCAAGGATCGTGACTGACCATGGCCCAAGAATTATTTATATCTCTCCAAAATGCATCCCATATTGTTAGTAATTTAGCTGACAACTTCCAAACAGGTTCCAATGAACAATTCATGTCATGCACCACATTTATGGTCATCTAACAGAGATTCTTGCTCTACCAAAATAATATTCTTACTACCCCAAATTTCAGAGGTGCCATATCATGAAGCTTAGAGGAGGCCTGTCATTAAGAAGATCAATGCATGCCAAAAGCCATGCCTGCAGCTTTATGACTTTTAACTTTTACTATGTAGCAATGAAAACACATGGATGCATTTTGATAGAACCATTTAAATTGCAAGTATACAGAGAAAACTCATCCGTAGCTAAGACTAAATATAAATCCAATTTTTAAAAAGATGCCTCTTTCAGTATAAAAAGAAATAGGAGCACTTCTTTCATTTCTGTTGAGAGAAAGGGAAATGTCAGTTTCTTTCTGGAGGTTAACCTAATCTGATAACATTATAAATTGGTGGTAAGAGAGTCTAGTATTTAACAGGTTGACTTGGAAGCACAATGTGTGATGGGGGGGAAATCAAAGAAATGAAACAAAAGCTGAACCCCAAACAAAGTAATTGCAGTAAACTGATTAATTTACTTACTCCTCTGCTTAATCATGGAGCAGGGCTGTTTGTAATCCCACCAAAGAGGCTGACATTACCACACAGAACCTACAATACATGCCCACATTTTTGACATGATGTTCTACCAAGATGCTATTCTATCATCTGTGCAGAAATGAAATAGAAAAACCATTTTCCAACTCAAATCGTGGCTCTAGTACCTTATGTTATTTACAGGTACTGCTTAGTTGTACAATAGCTTCCCATTCATGAAGAGATGTCAAGGAAAATCCCTTACTTTTGATGAAGCCCAGCTTCAAAAGACTTGCATGCATGGAATGCTCATATGTATTCAAAATATAGAGATAAAAATTGGTGCCTGGCTTGCAGTTTGTCTATTGATGTCATGATCTCTCTGCTGCTGCTCTAACCTAAATGTTGCATGAAGGAGCATGCAGTGCTAAATGGTGGGTCCAAATATTAAATCATTTGGCATTTTGAAATGAAACTGGTGTTAAGAAGTACATTCCTGTAGCAATCTGAACTGTGAAAAAGGAAAAAGTGGAAGGGGGGAATTATATTGTGTAAGTCACATTATAAAGTGACTTTAATTACTGTAAACGCAAATACAAAAAATTCTCATTACGTAAACACTGGGTGTATTCACATGACCCAGGAATCCCAGAGAGGAGCTGTGATTAAACAGCGCCAAGACTTCAGTTTGACAGTCAAAAATAATTTCAAACTAGGGACATTGTTACCTAGTACAACCTCCAGAAAATATTGGTAAGCACTCCCCATCAACTCTTCCAGATATAAGAATATTTAAGAGTGTACACTGATTTGTACTGAATTTCATCTAAGTTGGAACAATGCAGAACAGAACATCTCAGTGTTAGTAAACCTCTTTCCATATTGAAGAAAACAAAGGAGACTGAGGAAATCTGCAATGTCTTCTCCACCAGAAGATGATCATTCCATGGCCCACATTTGTCCAATCTCAGATTGTCTGTATCCTGGCTCCTCTTAGCTACGATGTGAACCAACAGAAAATATCTGAAGTACCCTTCATATCTAAGTCAAAAAATTGGAAACACTAAATTAAAATGTCTCATTCTTCGATGACAAGGCCATTGAAACATGCACAATACATCCTTTTGTATAGTTCTCTTGACTTAGGCACAGTCACAGAGAAGGCACAGAATAGAGATAGATGATCCTGTTGGAAAGGGGACCTAAGGAAGCAAAAGTCTTATAAAATAAGATCCCTGTGATTTCATGGAGTGGCATTTGGTGTAAGGGAGGTAAAATCATCTACTGCATTGTTCTGTAAAGAACAAGGAACTGAAATGGCTCACGGTATGAAATTTAGCTTTCTGACGGGCCGGAAGATCTATTTTCCTCAGCCATTTTGAAAAAGCTACACTGCCTTCCAAATTGCTCACATTGCAGAAGGGTTATGGTTAAGCATTTGCTTCAATTGTTTTTTTAAAAAAAACTTTTTAAAAAGTGATTTATTGATAAATAATTTTGTATGCATAAAATTTATATTTAAAAACTCACATACACTTAGTTATACATACAACATTAGAAAAGTGCTTCTCATATCAAAATGACATATTGGCTGAAATTCTGCTGCTTAGTATAGTTAATAGAGTAGATCTATTGAGTCGGTGGGGATTTAATGAGTCAGCTCCTACACAGGTTTCATTAATTCAGTTGGTTCTACTCTATTCTTTAACATAGTAACTTGCAACAACTGTAGACCCATCACTGAAACCTGTGGAACAGCTGACTCACCAAATCCCCATTGATTAAATGGACTACTTAAGTGCAACTTACTACACTAAGTAGGATTTCAGCTTTTATTTGATGCACTAATCCAAGGTCCTCCATGTATTATTTGTTTAAGGTACTGCTAGAGCATCCAGAACCTATTGTGCATTATATTTGGTGGGGGTTCTTTTGTCTGTGTTAGAGTATCTTGCCTCCAATAAATGTTTTAATTACTGTGATGTTCGAATGCACCGTTTTATTTTAAATATATAATCCAGTTTACTAATCTCTGTTCTAACTGTTCACCAGCTGGTGTTGGAAAGCAGTCCATCTGGGACGTAAAAGCTTCACCTAACAGTAACTGGGCAAACATCACCTGGAACCACACGTTTGATCCTGAAACTGAGTTTGTGGTTGAGTATATCAACATTAAGCATTGGGAGCACGGGAATGCTGCAGGGTCCTTAATGCCACCAGAGATCCTGTCATCTCTCAGAGGTTTAATGGACCTTTCATGCAATGTTAATTATAGTGTAGCTAAACTTGCTGGTTAATTTGTGCATGGAATGTTGTTTTGTGGGGAGGGGGGAAAGCATGGTGTTTAATTTGTTCACTATGTTTTATGTTGCTGTTCTCCTGAATTCAATTTGCCTTCCTCTTCCTTCAACTGAGGTTTCAGATCAGTGCACTCTAAATCAACTATATGACTCTGTAGTGGCTGCAGAATTTCACAGAACAGGAAAGCTATAGAAACAGAGATGCAGATATCTAGAGATGCAGCTCTAACAAATTTGGGAGATAATAATGATTGCTATTTTTGGATTGGGGTATCCCCCCACACACCTGAAAATCTAAATAGGTGCAGCTGTATAGAAGAATCATGCCAACGTATTTCAGTAAGCAGTGTCCATAGTTATCAAATACAGATGTTTGAAGTCTTTGATCGACTGCCCTCTTTTCTTGAATTTTTGTCCTGCTTAAATGTTCAAATAATTGTGTTATGTCAAAAGTCTAGTATTATCTGACTTTATAATCCTCTAGGCAAATTAAAAATCTGCCCTAAGTATGCTTTCCGTGGTTTTAGTTTGTGGGGCCAAGACATACAGTATTTATCATTCTTGATACTGGCTGCAAAACCTGTATTCATTACCACATGGCCTTTTCTAAAAATGAGCAATAGAGCCCTTGAGAATTACACCTAGCATGATTGAATATAAAGCATGTAATGTCTGCCACTGTTGATAAATGTCTTGCCATTAACTGGGCCTTATTTGGAGGATTCTTTTGCAGCCCATAACTGGCCTCTACAGCATCATAGGGAGAAGGTCTGTTTCATTCACTGGTATGCTTCCTCTGCTTCTAGTTTATAGTAGAAAGATAAATCAGATATGCAAAATCCAGCTACCTTGACAAGCCTTTAAGAACTTCAATGAATTATTTGAATTCCTATTGGTGATGGATTCGTATGTTAGACAGTGCTAGGAAAAGTATAAGTATAGAGACAACTTTTTCATTACTGTTACAGATTCCACGTTACATAATTTGCTAAGGTTGGGCTAATAACTCATCCACAAGTTTAACTAACATTCCAGTCGTACAGGAATAATTGTAGTTTTGTAGGGTTTGATAGAGGAGGATAGGCGAACAACACTACTTTAAATGTGAATAACATTAGCAATGTGTATTTAGTGCTATTTAATAGAGTTTAATATTGTGACTTGACTGCATCCTCTTAGAATCGAGAAGTGACTTTTCCCTTTCACCTTTTACAAAGTATACTGAGAGTAGTTCAGGAAAGGAACTTCTAATTAATCATAAGAGAGCTCACAAAGGAAAGATTATTGTTGTCACTGATTCACTACATCTGTCAACTGCAGGCTACATGGGAAATATAATAATCCCTGGCTGTTAAGGTGTTTCCCAGATATTATTTTGCACAGCAGCTCTTTCTTTTTCTATACACTTTTTCCTGCTTCTGGTTTTGTACAGAATCACTGAACCAGGAGCTAGAGAATCTTCCATTTGGTTACAGGCTAAGAATACTGAAACAGGTGCTCAATTAGGTTAGTTAAATGATCCAAGAAAAGCCATGTTAAGGGGAGGGCACAGTGGAACGAGCTGATTTGCAATGCTTTTATAGACTGACCCTTGAACTTGACACAGTGGTGGTGCTAGAAAACCTGGATGTTCACCCTGCTGATATGCTCCTCTTTTCAGGCTTGTCGTTGGCAGGGACATGTGACAGTTCAGAAGGCTAGTTTGATGTTAGTGGAATTTGCCAACACTGTAATCTCTCTTTTTCCTGCTAGCTGCCTTTGATGCGAGGTTTCTGTTTCTCAGGTAACACAACAGTGAAATATTCCCCGGCTAAAGCCTATGTGGAGCTGGATAACTTGACTCCTGGGGAGAAGTATATAGTGCGTGTTTTCCCCAAAGGGAATGATACAATCAGCTCGAATGTAACCTTTCAGACCAGTCCAGGTGAGATGGGCCTCAGCCCCACTGTGTGCTATGCTTTTGAGGTGTATCCCATTCCAAGCCTATTGCTCTTTATTGCTGCTGCTTCCGACGGCAGAATTACGGCATGCATGGAGAATGCGCCACCCATTCCTTTGCCAACATTGCATCCTCTGCCCTTTTTATACAAGTACAAAATTGAAGTTTTCATCTGCAGTGAGGATGTTTATACTATGTTTTGTTTTCTTAAAAATCTATGCATGGCTATTTTTTTTCATGAAACAGAGTTGCTTGTGGAATAGGAAGTCTTAAAACGAGGGCAGAAATACATGGCTATTTATTAAGACTCCTCCCCCTGCTAGACAAAACCTGTTAAGGAATATGCTATCTACCGCTATCGGTGTTTGTGTTTTCGTTTGTCTGTGCTTGCACCGCTCATAGTCATGTTGCCAGTTGCTGCATGAGCACATGCCGTGATGTGACTAGGTTGATATGGGAACGAATGTGAAAGTTAATATCCGTTGGTGGGTTTGGCTATAGGAGGTCCACAGAGAAATGTAGAATGCACAACCTAACAAAAGAGACCATAATCTGAAAACAATACTGATGTGGTTTCACAGAATGTGGTTGATAACCTTGTCAGATTGTATTCTGTTTTGTGTTTTTTTTCCCCATGTTTATCAAACATGGGAAAATATGATTGGAAACAATAGCCAGGAGCAGTAAAAACATTACTTCAATTCTCTCCTGTTTAATTATGTTTAGACAAAGAGCTGCTGGTATTATTCAGGGTGTATTTAATTTTTATTTAATTTTTCCTGGTTGTGATTTCTCCATTCAGAAAACAATTAAACAATGATAGCATCATCTGAACTTATTAATGGGCAATTCACTAATCCTCCAGTTCCGATGAACATAAAAGAATAAAAGAGACAGAACGTGTAACCAGGAAGCTCTTGATCAATGTTGGAAAGCACTTTTGCTGAATAGAATGTTCTTTGAGGACACATTATAAAAGAAATCTTGCCCATGGGAAGGATTGATGAAATAATTATGTATAAATTCACATGAGCCTTATTTTACTCCTGTTTCCAGCTAATTGTAGACAAAAATATACCTCAACAGCAGTGATACATCTCAGTATGGAAGCAATCAAACATAAGTAGATGATAATTTGTGAACGTCTTATTCCAGATATTAGGAAGTATTCAAATGACTACCTCAAGTAATAATAATTAAATTCAATCAACAGGAATTACATCCCAGTTTGCCTCATAGTTTTCATATTTATTTACCTTTGTAAAAGCAAATTATCAGAGATCTCAATGTCAGATATCTATTTTGAGTATTTTCATGTAGAAATAATGGGATGGTCATTACATAGACAGTCATAAGCAAAACCTTAAACTAATTAAAGAAAACCTTAAAAATATAAAACGGTAATGAAAATTATAATAGTGGTTGTTGCAATTATTGTAAAGTGTCTGAGAATCTGATTCTATACAAAGCAAGAAATAAAATAAAATTATATACAGGTTCTGCCCATGTGGTTTACATTTTGATGTAGAAAGAATTAAAATTGAAAATACAAAGATACTAATAGGGATGACCAGAAAAAGAGGAAGTGAATCAACTATGTAGCTATTGAATAACAAATCATAGAATCCTGAAGTCAAGGCAGAAATACCAATCATAGGATATCTGCCAGGAGGTTGTCTAGATTCCTCTTGAATGACTCCAGAGCAACACCCATTGAAGTCACTGGTTCCATTGCCATACAGTGCTAACAGTTATGAAGTTTTTCCTGATATTCAACTGAAATCTAGATTTCTGTAACTTGAGCGCATTATTACATGTCCTGCATTCTGGGTTGATTGAGAACAGATGTATGACAGCGTTTAAGTCTTTGAAAAGTGCTACCATCTCCCCGCATCCTGTGGGCTTTTCTCAGTCCTAAACATGCCCAGTTCATTTAGTCTTTCCTCGTTAGACTTGGTTTCCAGCCCCCTAATCATCCTTGTTGCCCTTCTCTGAAGTTGTTCCAGTTGATTGGCATCATTTTTGAAGTCTGGTGTCCTGAGCTGGACACGGGACATAAGATGTTGCCTAACAGTACGCAAGCAGAGGGAAGCATGAAAACATGAAATAGAAAGTAACCAGTTGGGTCTTTGTAAAGCCACAAAAGGTTGGAAAACAGAGATTAAACAGAACATAAAGAAAAGGAAGTTCAAAGACTATCTGGAAATAGAGGATGAGTTTTGAAGATAATTTTTTTTTTAAAAAAAGGTTTGAGTAGAGAACAGATAATACATATCAGAGAAACTGTATTTTCATGCATAATACTACCTAGTGGAACAGTAGAACACAGAAATGAATTGAGACTATTGAGGCATAGAATATAGATAAAATAATCCAAACAAAAGAGAATTAGAAGAATCTCATTGTTACAAAATAAGAGTGTGACCCAAAATAAGAGTTAAATTAGAAAGAAGACAATTGTTTTTAATTATCTTAAAGAACTGAACATGGCAAAACTTAGCTAGTAGTGAAATGTAAGGAAAAAATCAGAATGTTTTAGTTTGTTAAAATGTTGCTTGCTCTAGGACAGTGTTGGCGAACCTACTGTATGGCACGGTTTCCAAAGGTGGCGCTCGGAGCCCTTTCTGTGGGCACCCAACATTGCCCCTTCACAGCCACCTGTATTCAGGTTAAATTGCTGTATTGGCACTTTGCAAAAAATTAGTGGGTTTGAATCACAGTTTGGGCACTCAGTCTCTAAAAGATTCACAATCACTGCTCTAGGATAAAGATGCTGGTGAGGTGGGTGTCCTTTAATAATTTTTTTTAAATGCTGCCTAAATCAAGACTGCCAGCATCATTTACCACTCACCACTTTCCCCAAGAATTCCACAGCAGGGATAGGAGATTTCCATTAGTTTAAATTAAATAAAATATATCTTATTCATTTTATGGGAGTGTAAATTCACAACAACAGGATTTTGCCCATTGTGTTGGTAATTAGAGAAGCAAGAAGCATGGGAACAGAGGAGTCCAGAGGAAATATAAAAGGTAGTAAAATTTTAAATTCTGGTTAACATGTGGTAGCTTTTGTTGAAATAGAAAACGTTTAACATAATGTTGTTGGGGAGTGTTCTAAATATGTCTGTTTATTGAATTCTATATAGTTGGTCACCATGAAAACATACTAACACTTATAAAAGCTTAAGGTGATCCTTGCTAGTACAGGTTAGAGGCTAGTCAATGATATCTTATTTCCACAGAGGTCAAAAGAAGCCCATGAGCAAAGCATGAGGGAACTATGACACTCCTATTACTCTTCCTCAAGATCTAACAATCTGAGACATGGTTTCTTTGAGTCTAAAGAGAATGCATATAGCCAGTAAGATTAACAAGAGTCATTAGGACTTCTATCAATAGTATGTTTTAAATGTAATTGTTGAGGTGGTTCAAGGTTTTTGCTGAAATGTGTTATTGGTAAGAGATGGTCCTATGGCCTTCCTAAATGATGTATCTAAGTATCTTAAATAAGTGACCAATGTTTTGTCTGGTTTGGGATATCAGTGTCTATATAGTGGTGTGTGGAATGTGGGGTTTCCTTCCGTTTTCTGAATGGGAGCTTTCAGAATTCGACATGCACTGAAACAGCACTCTATTCTTCCATTAATTTCATATAGAGTAGCCCCTGATGTATACTCATACAAAGATGCAAAGTAAAACTGTAGAGGATACTTCTTGCTTTAGTACACTCTGGCCAGATAAGATTTTCATTTGATGGCAGCAACAAAATCAACAGGAAGGGATACAAGTCTTTGCCCTTGCCATCATTTCAGTACATTGAATTTGTGTTGGTATATGCAGTGGGTTGGAAATGTTCCACAAATACTGTATAATCAGTCAAGTATTTCTATTGTGAAGCACCTTGTAGTCCTTATCTGTAGGCACATTCACCCTGAAGTTAATATAAACACTTGTGGGAAATTTGCAATAGAAATTTACAATGGATACTTAAATACACTTATTTGTCAGATGTTATTTGTCATGTTCTAAAGGCAGAAGATACCTGATTTATTTACTTTTTATAAAAGAGCATTTACTCACTCAATACAATTGGGAAAATTATTTATAATTCTAACTTGCCATCCTTGACCAGGAGAGCTGGACAAGTGCAAAAGTTCCTTATGTTTTCTGTTGATGATTGTCTGTACAAAAGGCATGTGCCTACGTTTTGAGTCTTGCTGAAGATTCCTGCCGCAGCACACAGGTTAGCAATATACTATAAAAAGATAAGGCTGCTACTCCCTTTATAGATTTGTCTATCTATACAGTATCTTCTGAACAGAGATTGGTGTGACTCTACCATTTGTTCTTATTTGTCACCTATGATTCTTTTCCTGTAGTAACTTCCTATTTGTGTTCATGTGCATCCATGCACATATACATGTACACAGTATTCATTTTCTTCAAGTGCCGGATAACACAAATCCCACCATCCTCCACATTAAAGAGGAGAGGCCAAAATACTGGTATCTTGTAAGCATCAGATTTGCTGGAAGAATTTACCCTAATCCCTCAAAGACCGGTTTCTTACACAAAAGTGCAGAGAGATTACTCTCTTTCTCTTGCTCTCATTTACTTAAACTTTTAGGCAAGGAAGAAAAGAGATTTCCTTCATAAATAGAAAGTGTAGTCGGATGCCAGAAACTAGTCAATAGACAAGTGATGTCCCCATGTAATCCATATGCATGGTCTGTCCAAAAAGCAGCTTAGTTAAATTCTGAGCAAGATAAACTTGAAATCTTTGGTCAGTGATTAAACTCCAGAACCTAGTCAGTTCACTGGCATACCAAAATTCTGAAAAAACTGCTTGGGATATCAAAGAGGTGAAAAAATGAAGGTGTAGAAATGTCACAACATAAACAGGAAAAGGCAGGATTGTCCGGGTCGAGTATATTGTGTTTGAACAAAGTTGTAAGCACTCTATACGATGTACAATACTCTTCAGCAGTTTGAGTCTTGGGGAGGGGCTGTTACAGTTGACATTTTTCCCTGACAGAATTAATTTCAGTGTGATGTCAAGTAACCATGTCAATCACATCAAAGTTCATCTGGTTATCAAAGTATAAATTGCTTCATTGATTAAATGCTTCATCTCTCTTCAAAAGAAAAGAATAAGCTATTATTTCACTCATTTCTAAGTAAGCCTTAATTTACACATCCACTTTTTATTAATTCTACTTCTCCCAGGTAGAAAAATGATTCAGGCAACATTAACTTGCCTAAGCATTATTCATCTAATTGCTTTATATCCATAAAAATGAAATCCAAAGTGGTTCAAAACATATAAAATTTGAAAAGCTACTGGCGCCATTCAAGTACGGCATTTGACAATTCAAAGCATCATGTAGCTAAAGCTGTATCTAAAATTGTTTAAATCATGTAAATATCCAGAATTCTTACAACTATGAAAACAACTGTTAGCCTCAATTACTTAAAAACATATGAAGACTACACTTAAGGTGCAGGTAAATATGGCCTTGTCTGTTCTGCTCTGTGCCTGTTACATGTTGCTTTGCTGGTTACATGGTTTGTGATGGTTTCCACTGCCCATGCTGTGAACTGCCAATGTGTTCTTGCTTCCTGCTTGCTGGCTTTTTCATTGCTGTATGTTTGCACTGTCTCATTGTTTTGGTATATTAAGTAAATATCTATATTTCTGCATTTGGGTGACTTATGTGGCAGTTAATGTGAAATGTTTAATGGGATTTTCTCGCAATGCAGAAAATGCTGATAAGCAAGAAAGCTGGTTTTGTGTTTGAAGCAGATATACAGTATTTTACACTGGAAAACCATACACTTTTTACAATTAGTTCTACCAAGGCTGCCAAAGCCCTGTTGATTTGCAATGTCTTCTTCTGGTCTTGTAGACTCAGTGGCTTTTATTCGGTATTTTGCTGAAATGGTGAAGCTGGCTACTTGCCTTTCAGTCAATTCCAACAGACACTTGGCACATAGCTGTTTCAGTTTTATTCATCCAGAATGTCAACCTTGGACAGACTGAATTTGACTGACTGTAGAAGCTCTTTTCACACAATTAACTTGTAATGTTGGTTGTTCTGCTACAGCAAGGGGAAAGACAAAGCAAACTTACTTCACCCTTATTATCTCATTTGTCCAGTGGTATGCAGCAGGGCTTTTCCTAGTTTATAATACTTGGCACAGGTCACTAAGGTGAATTGAGGCAGATATTTGGAGAAAGATGGTCTTTCACTCGTAGATGCAGCCTCTGTTCATGAGCCTTGCTAGCTCATGGGCTGATAGGAGTCAAGGGGAGGACCACAAATTCTGGTCTGAAAGCATATTGTTAACATGTTGTGGCTGATTAAGAGCTAAAGTCTGATATTTGGCGGTTGGGGGTTAAGTGTTTGCATATTATCTTCATACGCTATGACAAAGTTTGAAAAGATTGGTGAAAGTGACTAAAATAGAATTATTCTTCACATTGTCACTTTGCCTATTATGATATCTGCATCTTCTTCTGATTACAACTAGAGATGGGCACCAAACAAAAGATGAAATGCTCTTTCAGCATTTAGTTATGTAACAAATTGTTTTGTTACAAAACAAAACAAAAGAAATTGTTTCGGCCCAAACCGAACTGAACTGCTTTTTTCAGTTTGGAAACTGAACTGGAGGAGCTTCCTTGGACTCTTCCCTGGAAGCTTCCCAATTTTGGAACGGTTTGAGGTTCAGTGTTTTGGACGATAAAGGGAAAGGTGGCGGGCTGCAGCGAGATCCATCGGCTGGAGTAAAGCCACAGCCCCCCTCCCCACCACCACCCAGCTGGTTTTGACAGCTCAGACTGTGGGGAGGGGGGCTGCGGTTTTACTCCAGCCAACAGATCTCACTGCAGCCCACCACCTTTCCCCTTATCGTCCAAAACACTGAACCCCAAACCACTCCAAATTTGGGGGGCTTCTAGGGAAGAGTCCAAGAAAGCTCCTCCTCTTAGAGTTCCAAATTGTTTCATTTCATTTCATTTTGTTTCCCAAAAAAATGTGCTACTAACAAAATGAAAAGAAACTACTAAAGAAATGAAAAAAAAAATTAAATGCTATACAGTGGTACCTCTTAAGACAAATGCCTCATAAGAAAAAAAACTCGTAGGAAAAAAACATCCAGGAATAGGCATGCTTCACATGACCAAACATTCCCTGTGAGATGCTTTTCAAGACAAAAAAAAACATTCTGTATGTCTCCAGGGAAAAAAATACAGTTATTTTTGCCTTTATTCTAGCCTCCGGAATGGATTAATTTGTTCCCAATACATTCCTATTGGAAACCGCATTTCAGAAGACAAAATTTTCATAAAACGAAGTGACCTATAGGCTCCAGAATGGATTAATCCATTTTCAATGCATTTCTATGGGAAACTGTGTTTCATAAGACAAAATGTTCTTAAAACAAATTGACCCGTAGAACGAACTACATTTGTTTTAAGAGGTACCACTGTATTTTCATTTCATGCCCATCTCTAGTCACAACTCCCACCATCACAGGGATGATGTATAAATGCAAAGACTATGTATTTGCACTCCTGGTATATGAAGAAATGGATTTGGATCGCAAAAAAAATCACACTGAAATAAATCTGTCATAAAGTGCCACACCATTTTGCTTTTATTTCTTTTGTCCCCTCCCCCTCTAATTCAGCCCACAACAGCATTAGTTATTGCTCTAAAAACTGTAACATCTTAACATGAAGCACAAGTCTATTGGTAACAAGTTGCAAATGTATTTTAAGTTACTTTAAAGCTTTTTTTAAAAAAATGAACAAGAAGATAAAAAAAGCTTTCCCATGAAATGATGAATAGACATAAAAGAACAGAGAAAACACTGTTACTACAGTCCCGTGAACAGGATCCAGCAAAAGAGAAGAAAGAATATGCAGTAGTTATGCCTTTGTTGATTGAAATCTTGCTGCTTAGCATAGTATGCCAATAGAGTAGGGCCATTAAATTGGGGAGAGGGAATGTTCTTGACTCAATTTTTCTGTGCCTTCATTCAGTGGGCTTCCTCTAGCTGCTTTACTATGCTAAACAACAGGAATTCACCCATTACAGGTAGTTACTTGTAACAGAGAATGTCCAATTCTATGCTCTACTTACAGAGCATTATTTTAGACCTGTATTTCCATTGTTTGGATAAGTTTCAAATATTACAGAATGTGGGCAGGAGCGGGGGTGGAGTGTAGATAGAAATACTTAACCCAGGACCTGCTTGCTCGCTTGTTTCTTGCCTATCATGGCTAATGAATATTTAGCCAGGGGAATCATGGAGTGAAGACTGGAACTTACCAAGCCCCGTGGCACAGTAGTTAAATGCCTGTACTGCAGGTTAAACTGTGCTTGATGGCTGACTCAGCCTTCCATCCTTCTGAGGTCAGTAAAATGAGTACCCAGCTTGCTGGAGTACTCATTTTACCAGGGTACTTCAAGGGCCAGATGCAGGAGAGTGGTGTCAGGAGACAGATGTCTAGTCTCATGCGCTCCCAAACACATCTGGTGGGGCCGCTGTGAGATGCAGGAAGCTGGACTAGATGGGCCTTTGGCCTGATCCAGCATGGCTCTTCTTATGTTCTTATGAATGTGTGGCCTGCGTACTGTAACTAAACTGTAAACCACCCCGATACTACTTGAAGTGGTATGGAGCATTATAGAAGCAGAACACTTTGCTTTTGCTTTTTTAAAGATGGATGGTGGTCTGGAACAGGCCATAATATGAGACTATTTCTGGGGATGAAGATGAGGGGAATCCTTCCTGAATACAGAAAGCTTGTTTAAATATAATCCCAGCTTGTTGAGATGCTTAGGCAGATGGCTGGAGCAATGATTAAAGTAAATTAGATTCCCTATTGCCCCTACATACTGTACTGTAGTTTAACGAAATCCATTTTGGTATTGAACAACAACAAACCCGGTCTCATCTTTCTATTGCAACAGGACAGCAGCCCACGACTGCTGTAGGCCATGTGAGGATCTCAAGATTAGGTGGTTTATCGGCGGGGAGAGGAATCAATTTCACGAGGGTGGAATAGCTGCACATGCTATCTGGTTGTTTAAGTAATTTTGAAATTGCTTAGAATTTATATACCACAAAACTGATTTCTGTACAACAAAGAGCACTTTTCCCCTTCAGTATCTACGTGAACTTTTCTGAGTTGCTACTTCTTTGTGTCTCATAAGATTAATAACTTTTGTTCATTGAAAGCTTTTCTGTGTCCACAGCATTAATAGAATCAGTGGTATGTTCCCAAGTCTGCTGCTATAATTCTATTCCCTATCTGCCATTTATGTAGATTCATTTAGCTTAATGCCATTCTCAAGTCCATGCAATTAGTTTTTTTCCCCTCCTTCCATTAGAGGGTCTTCATCACTTCTGGGTGTGCTCCTCTCTTACAGCAGAGCTTTCAGCTGGAAAAAGATGCCTTTGTAAATCAACAGCTAATAGCGAATGCCTGTGGAGAACGTTGAAAGCACAAAAGTCAGGAAGGGCATCTCACCTCCAGTTAAAAGCCTGCTTATTCTGAAGAGCATTGCATAATGATAAGAGAAGCAGATTCCCCTGGTGAATGTACCACCTACTCAAATTTTACAGGAAATCAATCTGCCCCCGTTTTACTAGTTGTATGGAGAGAGAAACATAAGCAGTATACCATCATTAGCCTAACTAGATATGTCATCAAATGAACTCACAATCTTTTGTGTGCTAAGTATGTCATTCATCAGCAAGCTGTGGTCCCTTTTCAAAGTAGACATAGCATAGTTTACTTCTATTCTTTGGAAATTTAAAACATGAAATATAAAATATGAGTCATTTTGTTCTACAGGCTTGATTGTAGACTTAAGTGTCAGGACCAGACCAAAGGCAAGTTCAGCCACAACACATCTTAATTCAGAGGGTATGTTCTTCATCTGAAAATCACTGGGGCCTTAAGCTGGACCCTAACACGTAAGAAGCAGAAGATACTGCTTTTCTGACTATTTTGTGAACAGTTGAGATCCACTTATTTCTATCAAGCCTGCCATGTCCAGAGGTCTCATATTGCCTGGCAGTTCCATAGGCTCAGGCCTGGTGTCAGCACACACTATTCTGGGACAGCAGCCATAGGCTTAGCAGCCCACCCTGGTTTCCACTATGCTCCTGAGTAGTTCTACCATTACTGCCCCCTCCTTGTGCTGCAGCCACAAGCTCAAACTGAACCAAGGAAACGCAACCAATAAGCATTTCGTCTTCAAATCTGGCGACAGACTTAAGTAGGTTATATATCTACATATTTGAATGGAATTAACAGGATGATGGTCTCTAAAATATTTGCATGTCTCTATTTGAACAAATTATTTCTGTGAATAAGCATTGTGGAATTGAACACTTAATGTGAGTAGACATGGAGAATCTGAGAAAGGTCTTTTGGCTATGAATGCAGACTCTGTCTTCATTATAATGTTGGCAGAGTTTCAATTCTGTGTGAAGCAGTAATCTTCCATTAGTGCTACTCAGAAAATTGTAATTTATTGTAGATAAATCTGAAAGCTACTTATACATGGTACTTCCTTCTGGAGTTATGATAAAACCATTAGCTTATGGTCTAATGGCATGATTCTACTTTCATTCATGGCAAAGAAAAATTCCCTCATTGATTTTCTAGACATGATTCCAACTATTTCCTTCTATGGTTTGGTCTGAGTGAATAATTCCTATCATGGAACTTGCACACAGTCTTGATGATCCATGCTTTTCCATGAAGTTTCAAATACAGTAGTGTTGTTAAAGATATTTGTGAATGTGTTTTACTATACTGGCGAGATTTTTTTCTCCCAAGGAAAAAAGCAAGGGATGTGTACGTTAGCAATGGAAATCATTGCATTCCAGTCAATATGTAAATGGCACCATTTTGTGTTTCATATATAAATAGTGATTCCTATTTAAAGTCCAACAGAGTACTTGTCAGTGTACAATGTTTTCATATTCAGGTGGGTAGGGATTTTTCCTGGGGGGGCGGGGGGAATCACCCATATTGAAAATTCAGCATCTTGATAGTTTGCCATTTGGGCTTCAAGATTTTGCTCCTGATTCCTATCATGATTATATAGTTGCATTCATATCCTTCTGGCTAATTGATTCATAGGAATGTGCCATTTGATTCATTGGTTCCCAACTCCCAGAACTCTCCAAGAATACCCAAGGCAAAATCTGGACAGTTCCAGCCCATATATGTGCACCTTCATTTTGCTCACCTGGACAAAGTTCCATCTCTACGACTGTGTGACTGTCTTAACCCTTACTTTGTCTTGTGACTATACAAAGAAAGGAAGATGCTGCAATGCTTCCTGGATGTTTTAATTCTTTAGAAGGCATCCATGTGAGAGCATAGAGGCAAAAAGAGGCAAAAAAACAAGTGCAACCATAATTCCTACAGAGAAAGGCTCAAGACAGCCAAGCAAATTTAGAGGCAGGCCCTGTTCCAGGTAATTTGGAGCTGGAGTCTAATTCCCACTCCCTCCTCCTCCAAAAAAAGGCACTTTCCTATTTATCTCCCTCCATTGTGACAAAAATTGTTTTCTCTGTATGTCACTTTGCAAAATACCTTAGGTCTGATGAATCCATACATAGTTAGCTACATTATAGACCTGCAGAAACCAATGAGACAAGTTATTCATGACTACCTTAAGATCTCAATGATTTCATGAGACTGAAGTATTACTAATTTTACCTAGAACAGACTGCTCTCATTGCTTGTAAAACTGGATGAACTTTAGGGGAGAATAGCATATTCTTATATTTATTGCTGTATTGTGATTTTTGACACATTTTCCACTCAAGATTTGACAAGCAAAAAACAGGATTGAAGAACTAGTTCCATGCTAGATATCACTATCTAGTGGGTGATCATTTTCTGATTCCTAGTTACTAAAATAGGTCCCAACCAACAGCATAAACCAGCAGAATATGGCATGCAACTCTGTCCATTTGGGAAATCCACGTGTATTGCTAAAATCATGTGGAATAAACCAGCAGAATATGGCATGCAACTCTGCCCATTTGGGAGTTCCTGGTGTATTGCTAAAATCATATAGTTACATTTATCATGGAATACAGGCTGCATAAACACTAAGGATTAAAAAATAACCACTAGATAGAATAACCGGCTGCATGCAGCAGCAAAAGATTTTAAATTACTGCAGTAGCACATTTCTATGGAGGATGAAAATATTCATCAAACAAGTGAGAAGCTTCTGATCAGAGTCATTTTTCCTAGTGTGCAAGGAAGGAAGAAGATGTGTGAGCATGGTGGCAAATAGAGACACTACATATTTGTTGTATTTTACCACTGGATATAGTGTCATCATATAGTGACCATGCACTTCATTTTCCGGCTCTAAGCTGCAATAATCAAAGGATCCTCTTTTCAGTGTTCGCTTCACAGTTTCTAAATCTTTCCCCAAAGTTTTACCAGAATCTTTCCGCATTGCAATAAAATCTTGCTTGACAATGAGTTGGCAGCTGGATTTTACTGCTTCAGTGTTAAACTGAAAGAGGAATCACCATCTGCGGGAGAGGGGGAATTAGAATGGGCAAGAGCTAGGGAAATTACTCATTTCAAACATTACTTATTTCTGAATGGTGTTTATTATTTAAGGAATTCCTTTTAATTGTTATGTTTCCTGTCAAGATACTGATTAATGTTCTGGGAAGCCTTTAGGATTTATTCTACCTACCAGACAAATAAAGATGAGTTTTTTGTTGAATAACATTTATCTTCTCTTTAGAGGTTCCTATTGGAAATGCAAGATCAAGTCTGTTACCTAGCTTCTTTTGCTTTTTTTTTTCTCACCACCCCTGCATTTTATATACCCATCCTTTGTTCAGCAATACAATGAATTTATTTCTCTGGTCTGATTTACCAGTATTATCCTTCAGAACTCTTTGCCACCCTTGGATCTTCATTTCTGCTGTTAGTACTTGGGTTGCATTTGGAAAAACAAAGTAACCAACACACACACACACACACACACACACACACACACACACACACACACACACACACACACACAC
>JAHTLZ010000129.1:62157310-62292843 GCA_023846285.1 Phrynocephalus versicolor
TATGTAGGAATATGAGTTTAGAAGTGATCAGTCCTAAAATATAATGGTTGGGAAAAGAAATAGCTATGGCTTGGTATTTTAACTTATCTTCACTGCCTGGATCAATTCTGTTCTTGTAACTTTTCTTTTTCAACTCCTCCTAATAGCATATAATAAGAACCAAGGGGACATTGCAACTCAGGGTTGGTTTATTGGATTGATGTGTGCCATCGCTCTCCTGGTCCTGATTTTGCTGATAGTTTGTTTCATTAAGAGAAGCAGAGGAGGGAAATATCCAGGTAAGAAAATGACTGTTCGTATGATGTTGCCTTTGTTTTATTTTTAAACTATAAATCCTAAATAGATTTCTGATCTAATCTCCTACTAGAATAAGTTATTCTTACATGTTTTGAGTATCTGCAGTAATAAAAAGAATTTCATCTGATTAAAGGCAAGTCAAAGAGGACTTCATCTACAGTAGGGATGCCTCATGCCATTACCATTATTTGAATTTGACATCACTATTGGCTTTGTAGAATCTCACTAGAATTTTGACAAGGGAGGAAAGGGGCTTAGTAATAGACCTCTACTTGTATTCTCTTTGAGTATACATTATGGCTGAATGATTTTCTCTCCCAAGATAAAAAAATAGCTCATTAAATACAGGAAGACTGAAAGCCAGACACCAAAAGAAACAGAAATGATTGTGATGGAGTTCTACAGAATTAAGCTGCTGCTTTCTGTGCATGAAATGCTAAGCAGTAATAAAAAAAGACTCCTAAGGAAGAATATCCTACCTAAATGCACTGCTTGGTATTGGCTCTCTTTGGGTCTAAAGCAGAAGTGATTATTGGCATTCATGGTAAAATTTTCTATCATTAAATTGTTCAGGAAGAAGGGGGGTGGGATTTCATTCAGAGAGCTGCATTTGTGAAAGGAATTTATGCTACCTTCTCTGTTGACATAGCCTTTACTGAACCAGCTGTTAGCTCCGTGGAGTGGAAGAGAGACAAAATACAGATGCAAACATCTCTGCTTTTATCTGAGCAGATGCAGTGCAAGGGGAATGAGAGGCAATCATATGGTGTAAAATGTTAGAAACTTCTTTTTACCTAAACTGAGAGAAGTAATTGAGATTTTCCAGTATATGTTTTATTTACTGGAAAATCTCAATTTTGTCCTTTGTATGTTTCTCTCCTTTGCATTGAGTACAATTATTTTAAGCAGCAGGATTAATTCTGAGAGTGTAGGTAGAGGTGGGTTTAAAAAAATTGAATTATTTTATTTGTTTTATCTGGCCATGAAGTACAATGCCTTATACTTCTCAAGGAAGGGCAAAAGCATGTATCCAGATGTAGAGATGGGCACAAACCCAAACAATGGTGATTCGTTTTAGGTTTCAGTTTGTTTCATTTTGTTTTAAATGATTTTTTTAAAAAAATTCATTTCATTGATTCGTTGATTCATTATTCATTTTGTGTGTAGTGTGTGTGTGTGTGTCTGTGTGTGGCACTTGTGCAACTTTGGCTGGGGGAAAGAGGGGCTTAATCTCCCCCCCCCAGCCACTGTGGGGTGGAGGAAAGAGCTCCCCCAGCCAGCGCCTCTCAGCTGAGAGGCGCTGGCTTGGGGCCAACTCCTCAAAGAGACCCTTATTTCCACCTCTGCATGAGGAGGTGAGGAGCGGGGTCTCTTTTGACATTTTTCCCTGCAGCGGATGGCAGTGCTGAGCGGGCGCTTGGCGCTGTCATCCACTGCAGGGAAGATCTCTTTAAAGAGAACCTTCTTCCCTGTCATTGTCTGGGGCCCTTTAAAAAGGGCCCAGTCACCACCAGGGGTTCTCCCCAGTGCCAACTGGGCCATTTTTAAAGGGGTCCAGACTATGACAGCTCAGCAGGATCCCTCTAAAAATGACCCCATTGGCAACGCAGGAGCTCTGTTCTGGTCGTGGGGCCATTTTCAGAGAGCTCCTGCTGAGCTGTCATCACCTGGGCCCCTTTAAAAATGGCCCAGTCACCACCAGGGGTTCTCCCCAGTGCCGACTGGGCCATTTTAAAAGGGGCCCAGCCAATGACAGCTCGGCAGGAGCTCTCTGAAAATGGTCGGGACACCATCAGGAGAGCTCCAAACTGGTGTCCCAACCATTTTACCGAATGGGCTAGGTTTAAAGGGGTCCAGTGATTGACAGCTTGACAGGAGCCCTTAGAAAACGGGTCGGGAGGGCAGCAGGATCGCTGTAACTTCCCTCCCAACACATTTTCTGAAGGTTCTTGCTAGGCTGTCAGTTGCTGGACCACTTTTAATCTGGCCTAATCGGTACCATGGGGAGCCCCTGGTACTGACTGGGCCAGGTTTAAAGGGGTCCAGCCATTGACAGCTAGACAGGAGCCCTCAGAAAATGGTGGAGGAAAGGGCGTTAGGTAACAAAATGAATAACAAATAGCGAAACGAATTAAAAATTCATTTTGTGCCTGTCTCTATGCACGTGTGTTTATGTATAGCCTTGTTTCGAATGATACATATGAGTGAGTCTACCTAAAGAACCTTGTCTCAGAACCTGGAGTTTTCTAGACATATTAAAAGGATAATGTCAAGTCACATCAAGGCCCTATTCCGTCTGTCTGATAAGGACCACAAGAGTTGGTGACTTGCCATCGACTACCACAGAGAAAAAAAGGTTCATGTGCAGAGAAAGAAGACAACTTGACACACATCCCTATTGTGGTCATGAAAAACCCATAGTTCTGGCAAACAGAGTTGTGCCAGGGCAGATTGGGGGAAGCCAAATTCTGCAGCTTGAACCCATACGGGAGTATACCAGCATTGGACCTGGCATATGTATTTCCATCTCAGACCCCGCCCACATCTCTCATTTCCATCCTGTAGGCATGAGCCCTGCCGTAATTTATTGTGGCAATTCTTCTGTCTTGGACTCTCCCTTCGGGGTTGCTTTTGGCTTACTCTGCCTAAACCAAGTAAACATTATTTGCATTTTACAATGGCAGTGGTATTGATAAATATCCAGTTAGCCACATGAAAAGAGGTAAATCCTTAGAGGGGAATTACTAAGAGCTCACTAATTAACAGTATATCGAGTGCTTAAAAAGCAGAAAAACTATAAATGTCTAGGCATCCATGAAAATCTCAATATAAACCACAAGGAGCTTAAATGATTATTTTAGACAACGTATTTTAATAAAGTGAAGTGGTGCTCAGAACAGAACTCATTACAAAAGGAAAAAAATTGCTGCTTTCAATATCTGGGCAGTCCCAGGATTCTTTTGGAAGTGTGGATCATAGAGTGATCTGGATGATTCAAAACTTGAGTTCTTCTATCAAAATAACAATAAATCATTAAAAGTCATATACAAAGTGCCCTTTTTGACACAGAGCATGGTCATGTGCAGGAATGTCAACCACAAGAATCTACTTCTCAGGAAGAAGGTTCTATTTTTGTCAGCTTAGTAGATGATAATCAGTAATGCAATTTACAAGTGAGAACCAACCTAAATTAACAAAAGTCCCATAGCATGGAAATTCATGAGTTGAG
This sequence comes from Phrynocephalus versicolor, assembly GCA_023846285.1. Lineage (NCBI taxonomy): Eukaryota > Metazoa > Chordata > Lepidosauria > Squamata > Agamidae > Phrynocephalus > Phrynocephalus versicolor. The sequence goes on from JAHTLZ010000129.1 coordinate 62,160,837, forward strand.
ATACTATTACATAGATAGTACCCCAGTTATCTCCTGAATAATAATGTTGATGCACAACAATTGAACCTATCACCTGAATTAGGCCATCTTCAGACTGAAATCAAATGATACATGCATCCAGTTCAACACCAGATTGCCTATACTAGATGCTATGTGAAAATAGGTATGAAGGAAGGCATGAGTGATATCTGTAGGGCCTTTCGTAAATCAAAAGAAACAATTCATCATGTCATACCTGGATACCTAAACTAGCATAAATGGAAAAAGAATTAGGATTGTTCGTTCAGGCATAACCAAGTGGTGAGAATCATTTTTTAGAATTTGGTTACTTAGATCTTTTTCTCTGTATTATAAATACCAGCCAACTTCAGTTTTAGAAAACAAGACAGAAACTGGGACAAACAAGGTTATCACAGATAAAACAGTTGATTTGATAGGCTGGATATTGTATGACAACAAATCTTAAAGAAGTTGCAGTTTCATGGACAACTAACCTCAAAAGTACAGAAAGTACAAAATTTGAAAAGCACTGAACATTCAGGCAAGTAATTAAAATAATGTGGAAACACGTACTAATTTCAGCAACCAGAGTCATCCCAGTCTTCTGTTACTAATTTAAAACAATTGCTAATAGTTACTAATTTGCTTCCTGAAATTCCAAAGTCAGCGATAAGATTTTAAGAGAATCAGCATCTTGTTTAACTTGACATTTATTTATTTATTTATTTAAATTTTTGCATTAAAAACCATGAAGTGATCAGTAAAGTCAGCCTTAGAAGTTTTCCATGTATGTTTTATCCAAGACGAGTTTCCGATACTGTCCATTGTCAGGTACTCTTTGTACTCCACACATTCATGACCATTTGCTACAATATACTAAATGTTCAAAGTATACTTACTAAGAAATAAATGGTACTTGTTTCGTGGCATTTATTTCATATTAAGAATGTTCATGATCAAAGCCTTGTAGACATGAAAATAAGGTTTCTTCTTTCTGTTTTTCTTTTTTATAAGTTTTTAACAACTTACAAATCTATTTCCAGTGCGAGAAAATAAAGATGTGCCTCTTGACCCAGATGACCAGAAGGTAGATAATGGCTCATTTGATTACAGGTATGTTTCCAACTTGGCTGTATGCAAGGCATCTGCCACCTATTTGTCAAATGGTTCTTTTTGTCATTGTAGTAGTCACCAAGATATCAATGATCCACCACATCTCATATATTTGCATTTTTGCAGTTTCTCATTTATTCACTTTTTGTTAAAGTTCCTACAAAGGAAACAAATACATATCCAGTTAAATGATGTGTTACACAATTTCTAGAGCTACTCAAATTCAGGTTACAGGCAGAATATTTAGTTTCTTCAACCCAATGTGACCTTGCAGCTAGGTGGGTGGTATATAAATTGAATAAATGGATGGATTAATCCCAATCTTTTGCAGCATTTGCATCTGCCCAAAAAAATCAACCCGATAGAGATCAAAACAAGGATGGTAGGATATAGCACTGTAACAGCATATTTTTGGATAAATTAGTACAGGATAGACAAGGATCCTATCCTGCAAATATACTAGGCTTCTGTGAGCAGAGTAAAGACGGGGCAACCTGATACAGTATATAGTATTTCACCTTTATTCCAAACTGGTATAGTTCCAGGAAGAGATGTAAAATTTCTAGAAACGTTTGGAGTGGGGGCAGAAATGGGAAAAAACCCATGGTTTTTTTCTCTCCCCATTTTTCATTTTTGTATAGTTTTTCCCATTGCTTCAACATTTCCAGAAATGGAACATATCTAATCCCAGGAGATTTGCACCACATGATTTCTTTGAGTGTGTAGATTGGCTTATTTTTAAAAATCTGAAAAGATAATAAATACTGTAATGAGAGCCAGTTATTTCAGAGTTTAGAATGTAGGTCAGTGGAATTTTACCATAACAAATAAGAAAGTTATATTCTATGAAAGAATTGGATACTTCCAACATCTAAGTTTTCTCTGGGCCAAGGTTATGGCAGGGTCAAAGAGGCCTGTACTAGCTACTGAGCTTTGAATCATCCTGACTGTTCAGTGCTCCAAGGCTCACCCAAACTCAAAAGGTTGAGCAATTTAACCTCTGCCACAACCCTGCCAAGTAGGAATACCAAGATACCCACAAACTTTAAAATATCCAGTCACTGATTGAGGAAAGCCCTTTCTTTAGTTCCACCAATCCTCTTTGGTTTTCCAAAATAACCAAACCGTTGTAAATCTTTATTATTTTATTAAAGATGTTACAAAAACAAATCAAAAGGAATACTGGTACATTTGTAAACAGTCTCAGAAGTTAGTTTAAAACATCCCCAAAGCAAGTATAAATGTTGTATAGCATTTTTACATCCATTTTTATTCCAGTTTCTAGACTTTCAGAGGGAATCCCCCAGTCATCTCAAAATCCAAAACCCTTTCAAACAAGAGAGTAATTTCTCCAAAGTAAATTAACTCTCTTACTCGCCCTTCTTTCCTGCTGAAACTGGTTCTGTTAATTAGCTTGCATCAGGAGTGATTTTAAATGGGTGGTAAATAAATAAATAAATAAATAAATAAATAAATAAATAAATAAATAAATAAATCTCACCGAGATTAGAATTTCTCCTCCCTCTTTTGGCCTGCTCATCCCAAGTGCAAGCTAACAAGCCTCTGAATATATATATTCAGAGAGGATGTTATGAAAACCAATCCTCGCTCAGGGGCGGGAGTGAGGACCACACATGCTCAATATAGTAATGAGTTCCACATTCCATAATCTTTCCACAGGATCTCAAATCATCTAATTGATCATTACAGCTCTGTTCAGCCTATCAAACTTTTCTCATCTCTGCAATGGGGACTACCTCCTGCCCCTTTATGAATCAAAGAAATCCTTTGCAGTCACTTTTTCCTCTCAGCTTTCCAAAGCAAGATTTTTTTCTTTGGCTATTTACAGATGGGTCCTGTGCTCAAGGTTTACATTTGTTTCCCCATTACTTCCAAGGAACTGAAAAAGGTAACACAAGGGAGCCTTCCTAAATTAATCACATTAAAAAAAACAGTGGCTAGAATCTTATTCACATAGCTAAACATAAAACAGATTATGTCATCAGACAAAGACTTAATCTCTGTTTCAAAAGTTTCCCATCTCCCTTCCCCAAGTTACTACAGAAGACAAAAAACTTGACTCAACACAATTTTGGAGGAGCTAACTTGCCTCACGAATTCATTGGACCTATTCTAGTTGCATGGATTTCAGCTTCTGTGCAAAACTAGAAGCAAAAGACCAGGGGTTAGATCAGCATTTAAGATCGGATAATGAATAGGATCTGAGCTGACATGCTTTATTAGTTCTCCTGCTTTCACAAAAGTATGCTTAATATATTTTCATCATATCCTTTACATCCCTGGGGTTCTATGATTGCAATATTCCAACTACTGGAGACAGTAATTAGAATATAGTATCACCTTCTACTGTGCTGCTAATGGTTTCCCAAAGACTACTAAATTATTTTGAAGCCCTAATTCTGAAATTGTATTCTACCCAGGAATCATTCCTTACTACACTATACTGACTGGTAAGAAAGATATTAAGAATGCAAAGAAGTAAGCCCAACATAACCTGCTAAAATTCGAATCCACTGCTCTGCTCCAAACTGCTTCATCCTTCCTCCTCTACTGTGTGGTTCCATCCTCTTTTAGTCATGTACACGTGTAATTTTCACAGTGGACTTTTCTGGGCCCCTGGGTCCCATGGAAGCTCCAAGCCAACAAAAATACTACCAAAATCAGTCAGAGCACCTTGGTCAATTGAGTGAACTGGGATTTCCACAGAGTGGCTGGAAGACCCTCTACTAGAAGAAAGCATATTCTGGATCTAATCTCCATAAATTTTCAAACCTCATTATTCAGCTTCACAGCAGCTTGTCCACAGGTATTTGTAGTCACTCTGGTAATTTCAAGATACAGAATACAGTACTACATAAATCCTCACACTAGTATATAATATTGGCAACTACTTGCTAAAAGGTAGAAGCACTTGCTTATATCCATCCTGGTTTGCTCTCTGTCTCCTGCCGTATGAACCCAGAAAGCACTTGATGGAATTAGACCTCTTCTGTAATGAGCTTGTGATACATGTAATGTTTTCCTCTGAAATTAGTCCAATGTGAAATCAGTCTTCTACGATCAGAATCTTCTGCTATTGGATAAACAGGGCTCTTACTTTTATTAGGGATTAATCAACCCCAAGTGAACAGTCATTAAGAAAGAAGTGCATTTTAAAATGCATGGGTGGCCTCATTAAAAAGGAAATTATTCTTCCCCTGTCCCCAATATGGGCAAATCCCTATGTGCCCCTGAACTAGCATAAGTTGTTTTCCCTCCAGAACACTCATTTCAACATCCTGAAATATTGCCCTGCCTCCAGCAGCACAAGTGCAGTCTAAACAGAGGAAGCTGTAAGGTCAACATGATCTCTTTTCAGAGCTGCCCATTTTCAGCTAATGCTGAATGCCTAACACTTTTGGGGAGTATGCAAGATATGTATTCTGGTATGTTCTTATGGAGTTGGCAAGCTTCTAAATTCAGCTTCATTTTGTACATTAAGATGGCTGTCCCCTTCAGGAGAAAGAGGGTATTAGTTATTTTTATTTTTATTTTATTTTTTAGCACTGTCCCCTAAAATGTAGACCTCATCATTTTGCTTTCTGATCAGGCTCTTTCTGCTTTTCTCTCTGTTTTATTCCATTCTCCTTTTCACCTTGTCTTTCTACATGGACCATGAAGGTCTCTTGAAAGGTAGGACTGTGGATTGCCTTGAAGTTTGGCACACACAGCTTTTTCTTTCAACAATTTCATCACTGAAGCACACTTTGCTGTCTACCACCTTTCCCTCCCTCTCCACCACTGACCTTCATCTAACACCATTAAATAATTTTCTTATTCTCATATTTGAAATGTTGGGCACTGTGTATCCAATGAGTTGCATTCTGCCTGTAGATCTGAAGCCGTTAGCGCAACCAATTGAACTTTAGGGTTTGTTTTTTCTGCCACTAATTCTTATACGTGCAATGACTGCTATGGGCTCATTGCCCAACTGAGAGTGAACTATTGCTCACATGAAAACGGTCAATTTCATATTCTCAGGTAAGCTTACTGTTTGTTTTCCCCCCTGATATTTAAAGATGTGCCTGGTTTCACATGCTAGATGGTAAACAGAGGAAACATGGTGCAGATGCTGTCAAGTGTAAAAGGTCTTGCATCCGTTTAAAGCAAAGACTTCCTGGAAATCTTTCAATGACAAAATGTTTCCTCTGATACATGCAACTCTAGAACATGATGCCCTAAGCCAGAATAATTATTCACGCTTCCCTTATTTAACAAAATAAGCTGCTAGATTTCCATCTTAACAAATAAAAATGTGGTTTTGTGTTAAAGAACTTTGTATACTCATTTTCCTAATTGCACTAACAAGGCGGCAAACGTTACAGTCTTTTACCTACAGTTCAGAGAGCTACATTCAGAGGTTGAATGTTTTGCACACTGAATTAGAACTCTGTGAAAATAAATTTACCGAGGAGCTCAAGGGACTAGTCTTTAGAGAAGGGAGGAAAAGAAACTCAGCCTCACAGTCAGCTGTGTGGCTCTCTGGACTATAGTCTTGAAAAGCCAAAGGAAGTAGGAAGTTACTTGAGAACTTCAAGAGCTTTCTTGTATTGAAGGGACTGGAGGGGTGGCAGGACAAGTGAAAGGGCGAATTTTGTTCTAAACTATATTCCATGCGATTGCAACACCGTGAGAAATGAAGATGAAGATTTCAAATGAATATCCCTGGCTTTTGCTCCTCTCACTTTATTTTTGTCCACCACCAACCCTGTTTGCCTCTGAACTCTTCTTTGGTTTGATGCATTTGATTAAGTAATGAAATTATATATTTGTATTTGGACACTGCGTTAAGCCATGCTTTCAAAACATGTATCTGATTATTTTGCCAGGTGTGTTAATGTGAGATCCGACCAAGAGGAAATAGAATTCCCTTTTCAGTTATAGTAAATAATGGCAAGCTTGCATGATGCAAGTGACCTGGAACAGCCACACACTAATAGCTAATAACAACTGACCTGTGGGGCTCACTATAATGAGAGACAGTGATAGCCAATAGCAGAAATGAGGTCCATGGAACCTCATTAGAGCAGCCTTCAAAACCTGTAACCAATGGAGAACACACTGTATGGATTTCCCAATCATATACAGTGCCCTATTAATTTTATTTTGTAGTTCCAGGAAAAAAAACTGCAAAAAGGGTATGTTTATTGAGTTCCTAGGGAGCCACCATACTTATTTTTGATGGCCAAATCTGCTCAAAACTTGTGAACTACAGCAATTTTAATACACCATTGCTCTGTGCTCTTTATAGTGATGGTAACCAGTTGCTTTCTGACTATATGGACTAGATCAAAAATCTTCTCAAGAATACTATCGTAGAGGGCATAAAAAGTCAAGCCTTGTAAAAAGTCAAGCCAATTTTTTAGCATGCTTTTCAATCATGTTTATTTTTCAAATTTCAGTCATGTTTATTTTTCAGTTGATTAATTGTATTAGGGTATGTGGTGATATGTACAGCCTTTTCTTGCCAACCCCTTGTTGGTAATAACTCTGCCTGGGTTCTGGGCTCTTCCCTCGAGACCATTGGTGCTCAACCTTGGGCAACTCGGATGTTCTTGGACGGCAATTCCCAGAACACTTCACCACCAGCTGTACCAACTGGGGTTTGTGGGAGTTGCAGTCCAAGAACACCTGGTTTATCCAAGGTTGAGAACCACTGCTCTAGGCTGGTGTTGCTGATTGCAGACTGATACAAGGGCTGGCTATTCATTAAGACACCATCCCTATAGAAGCAGACCTTTTATTGACTGGAAAAGTTTTCTGGATCTGGATGTCAGTGATCAAGATGATTTCATCATATGGTGGCTATAGCAGGGCTTATTTATTTATTTATTTATTTATTTTTAAACTTATTGACCACCTGATTTTCCCGCAGGAACTCTGGGTAGTAGAGATGGGCACGAAATGAATTTTTTGTTATGTTATTTGTTATTTGTTTTGTTATGTAATGAAATGAATAATGACCCTAGGGACAAATTTAGCACAAAACGAACCAAACTGAGAAAAATTGGTTCGGTTAGGTTCGTTTCATTAATGGAGGGGGAAGGAGATGTCTCCTACCTGGTGCTGGTCTGGAGGTCCAGTCTTCCTGGCTTCTGGGATGGCGACCAGGGAAAAAAAGCTGATGGTTGCGCTACAGCTGTAGCGCAACCATGTGGTTAGCAGTAAAAAAAGAAAAGAAAAAGAAAAAATACATAAAAATAATAAAAAGGAGAGCCGACCAGGCCCCAAGGATGGCCTGGTTGGCACCCTAAAATAATAATAATAAATATTTTTTTAAAACACCGAGCACCGACCGGGCCACAGGGGCCGCACGGTTGGCGCTGAAAGAAAAGGGGAAAAAGCCCTGCACTACAGCTGTAGTGTGGGGACTGAACCCGGAAGTGGGGAGGGAATAAAATAAAAATGAAAATAATTTTTTTTAAAAAGGGAGCACCGACTGGACCCCAAGGGTGGCCTGGTCAGCATCCTAAAATAAAAAAGTTAATTTAATTAAAAGAAAACAGCACCGACCAGGCCCCAGGGGCGGTTGGTGCTGAAAGAAAAATACAGTGGACCCTTATATAACAAAAGGTTTGTATAACATAAAATTTGTACAACATAAACAATTCTGGAGATAGGGGAAATTTGCTTAACATAATTGTCTATGGGGCAAATCTGTACAACATAAAAATGGGATCATTCTGTTTTCAATGCATTCCTATGTGAAATTTGTATAAAGGAAAATTTGCTTAACATAATTTTATTTCTTATAATTAATTCCTTTATACAAGGTACCACTGTAAAAACAAAAGCCCTGCACTACAGCTGTACCGTGGGACAAACCCAGAAGTGAAAAAATAAAATAAAATAAAAATTTTAAAAATTTTAAAAAGGAGTGCCAACCGGACCCCTAGGGTGGCCTGGTCGACTCGGCACCCTAAAATAAAGAAAATATTTTTTTAAAAAAAACAGTGGGGCCCCCCAGGGGCCGTGCAGTGGGCGCTGGGAAAAAAGGGGTAAAAACAAATAACAAAACAATGAAACAAATTTTTCTGCAAAAAATTGCCAAAAACAAAATGAAACAAAATGAAACTAAACGAAACAGCATTTTTTCGATTTGTGCCCATCTCTACTGGGCAGTGTACAACATGTTACAAATAACAGCAACTGCCCATAACTACAAACCCAAAACATCCCCATCACAATGCAAATACAAGGAAAAAATGGGGAAAAAAATACCAATTACTATAATAATACTAATATAAGGTACTAAAAATAATAAAGGTAAAATGGACAATAGCACCACAACAACCATAAGAGGACAACTCCAGCAAGGAAAACTGGAGCTAGCAGAAAATCACCAAGCAAAATCATAACACAATCACAGTGTACTCAAAGGTCCCCAAAGCATTCCCTGAAGAGCCAGGTCTTTAAAGCCCTTCTAAAGGCCGACAGCAACCTCACCAGCCTAATCTCCGATGGCAGTTTATTCCAGTATGCTGGGGCCACCACTGAAAAGGCCCAGTTCCAGGTAGAAACCCTTCAGGCCTCTTTCGGGGTGGCCAGCTGGAGTGAAAGGGAAACCTGGAAAACTTTTAAGAGGTAATTTTATGAGTGCCAACTCCTAGCCAAGGTCCCATAGCCACGCAGGGATTTGAAGACTAAGTCATAAGCCAACACCTTTTCTACCACATTCCACAGGCTTTCACATTAGTAATTTAAGATAGATCAAGAAGAAGCAAGTAGAGATGGGCACGGAATGAACAATTTTTCATTTTCGTTTTTTGTTTTTCATTTTGTTACGTAACGAAATGCCAAACGAAATTTGTCTCTAAAATGAAACGAAACGAACAGAAACGCAGGGGTTTTTGTCGTGCGTTTCGTTTCCGTTACAGCAATGAAGTGAGCTGCTTTAAAAGCTAAAAAAAACATGTAAAATTGGAATAAACGGTAACAAAACGGTAACGAAACAAAAATGAATTTTTTGCAAAAACTTCGCCAACAACGGAAACGAACCGAAACGGACCTCTAAACGACAAACGAAACTCCATTTTTTCTATTCGTGCCCATCTCTAGAAGCAAGTATCCCTTGATACATGCAAACATATTTATTAAAATTTTCCCAATACTTCTGTGCTTTAGCATTTTTCCTCTGGCAGTAGCTAACCAGACATCTTCAAAAAATGCAAGGAGGACATAATAGAAATAAGCAGGGCCTGTTTCCTGCAGTGTGAAAAAGCAGATGTAGGGACCCTGTGATATTCCATATGTTTCTGGACATCCATGATTTCAGATAAGTGTCTTGCTTTGAAGAATCTCAGTCCACCTAATTATTGAAAAATAGTTACCCTTTAAAAATGAATATTTCCAGACACTTATTGCATCTGCAAAGAGCTCACCAGGTGTTTTGCAATAAACCACTTGAAATCCTATTCTTCCGATCCTTCTGCACTATGGTTGCATATAGTCACTGGAATTGCCTCTTTCACACATGTAAGGTTATGCTGGCCCTTTAGAGCTACACCTTTCCAGTTCTAATGACATTTATTTTCCTTTTGATGCTAGCGATGAAGACAACAAGCCACTGCAGGGCAGCCAGACCTCATTAGACGGCACAATAAAGCAACAAGAAAGTGACGACAGCTTGGTGGACTATGGCGAAGGAGGTGAAGGTCAATTCAATGAGGATGGCTCCTTTATTGGCCAGTACACAGTCAAGAAGGACAAAGAGGAGACAGAAGGCAATGAGAGCTCAGAAGCCACATCACCAGTTAATGCTATCTACTCCCTGGCATAACAAAATACACTGAGAACGCAGCAACAAGAAGACACATAGTCAACGTGGGTCAGCAGAGTCACCATCAACAACAGAATGCAACCAGAGTAAGATGAAAAGGACCAAACACAACCCTGCCCAAGTGGTCACCGGTGCCATCATCTCTTTAACAAACAAAGCAAATGGCATAGATACACAGGCTGCTGAAGGGATTGTGGTGCGGCTGAAATCTGAGCTAACCCACAAGAGACCAGTAGAAGAGCAGGACACACCGCTCCTGTGCCCCAGGCTTCAGAACCTGACTGAAATAAACACCCCTGTCTTCCCCGCCCCATCCCCCCATGTCTAATTTGTGAGATAATGCAACTCCTTTCGTTAATAATGTACACAGCTGAAAATTTTGGTTGTTTTTTTTTAAGGACTCACAGTTGTTCTTAGAAAAGAAATGCTCAGACATGGGGAATATGAGTGAGGGGGTATGTGTGGAGATGAAAATGTAGTGAAACCTCCATGCTAAAAGCAGCATGAAAAAAAAATCATTGCAGAATTGGCTATTGGTATGAATGGCAAACTGTTTTATAAACAGAAAACTTAGTGATCACTTTTTAAAAAAAGATCTTTGCGGCCAGCTCTCAGCTTATTTGTTGTTATATATGCCGTCAAGTTACTTCCAATTTCTGGCAACCCCACAAATGAGAGCTGTCTAAAATGTCCTGTCCTAGATGTCCCTAATCAAGGTATATGATGCTTCTACCTGCCAGATGAAATGGTAACGCATTAATCTTCAGTATAGAAGCGATATACGCCAGGGTGGTGCTGGTGTTGCATTGATCACAACTGTCTCAAATCTCAGTCAGTGCTACACGTTAACTGCTGGGTCTGACCCAAAAACAATAATGTGAGGTTTCACTCTACCAGTACTGTTTATTGTCTTGGTATACCAAGAAAGGGTTTAGTGGAAACAATTGCATCTTTTGCCAATCCAGGAAAGGAAATAGAATTGGCTTGTTCTTCCTAGAAAATTGCTGTGGGAGGATTCTTCAGTCTTGCCAAAAGAGGCTGTCTCTCCTAAGGCATGTACATGTTGTTAGCTACCATCCCAGAAACCTCTGTACAGCAGGAAGGAAAAAAGAGAGGAAAAGGGTGACTGGGAAAGTGTGACCAGTCTGCATGTTCCTGTTGCTCACTGAAGCAGGATGATTCCTGTTAAGAGTAACCCGGCACTGCTCCTGACAGCCACATCTGTGAACCGTTCAGGGATTTCTTGTCCCTATATGTATGATGCAAAACTACAGTGCAGTCAGAATCAACCCAAACTGGTCCATCTTTCTATCCTTCCTATCATTTACATATCAGTCAGGGTTGCTTTTTCTGGCTTTCAAAGTAAAGCCATTTTCCAGCACAGGCAAGGTTCTTATATGGTGCACTTCCTTTTGGTTAATCAACCAAAAGGAGGCCTTTTCCACTATTAAATAATCAGCATGAAGCTCACACTATCTGGTAGTTACACATCAAAAGCACTCAAATCAAGCTAACTTGCTAACACGCAGTAACCCTGTTTTCCTCAGATACTTTTTCTGTTGTGACACTGTTCTTCCATATATGCCTTAAACAGCTTCATGCTTTCCCTGAAGCTTAATAAACTATGAATATTTACCCTTAGATTAAGCCCCTGGTGTGGTGGTTTGTAATTTTTCCATGCAGTACAAATAAGAAAGCTTCTGCATCTTGGCCTGATGAGAACGCATGGATCATTTTAGAAGGTAGATTTTTGTAATATACAATATTTAGTGCAACCCAAATGTATATTCTCCTCACTCCCTGCACTTTTGAAGCCAAAGGTATTTAAAATGTAGACATGTTTTACTCCCCAGAGATTCTCTCAGCTATAAAACTGTTTGGAAAGAAATACCAAAGTATCTTTTTTTCAAAATCACGCAAAACTTGAACTACAATACTCAAACTTGTTTGCTTTAAAGACAGTTTGCCACTGAGGATATTTGTGTTAGAGAGGATAGTGCAGAGAATTGCTTTAGTGTAGTGTGTAAGAGGTGGCAATATTTTGAGACTTAATAAAAAAAATTAGTTTAATGAAAATACTAATGCAGCCATCTTGCATTGTAGGAATAAGTGGCCATCAACCAAGCAAGACATCTGTGATGAATAGGCCATGCAATAGAAAAGAAGGAAGGAAGAGTTGGGCAGAGTTTTGTTCCAAACAATAAGATGATTACCCCTCCTTGTTCCATGACAGCCTATAATCTCTTGGAGTGGTGATAAGAGTGCAGCATGCTTCATCAGTTCAAGCATAAAACACCTACTGCAGCAGTCTTATCTGGGTTTTTGGTTGTTATCAGGAAGTCCATTTAAACCCCTAACTCAACTGGATCCGTGTGATACAGAGCTGCTATTGAAGAGAAGCAAGCATTTGGCATAGGAATCTAAGAAATGGTTCTACTGGGTCAAAAGGCGAGCCTATGTCACTTAGATTCATCTTTGATGACTGACAGCAATCTGCCCTAATTTCTGGAAGGGCTCTGTAAGTCCTACTTAGAGATGTCAAATACTGAACTTGGACCTCTTGCCTAGAAAGCATGTTGTATACCACTCCCGACATAGTAAAACACGTTGTGCCAAAATTAAACAGGGATCAGTTAAGGCTAAGATATCCTATATAACTCCAGATGTTTTGGACCACTAGTCCCAGAATTCCAAGCCTGTATTGCCAATGACAAAAGACTGTGGGAGTTGTGGTCCAAAACATCTGGAGTGCCAAAGGTTCACCATTACTGTCCTATATGCATTTTGATTTTACCCTTTAGTCTCACATCACTTTTGAAAATGTTGCCTCATAAATTCTATACATAACCTCTGTCGTGCAGTCTGAAATAGAGATAATCAGAATCCAGAAACTTGCAGTATTCGACCTGGTTGACTTTGACCTTTGATGAGCCACTGGCAACATTTATGTGAGTTGATTTGGAAAAGTAGTTTCCAGATGTTCTTGGACTAAAACTCCCAGAAACATTCACCACTAGCTGTTCTGGCCAGGATTTCTGGAACATGCAGTCCAAGAACATCTGGTACATAAGGTTGGGAATCACTGCTTTTGAAAAAGAAGACTTCAGGTTCTCATGTACATAGCAGTGCTTACAATTCTATTTTCTGTTGCAGATGTATATTTGTTATGTGTCTCTGTTCCTCTAAAGCAGTGGTTCTCAACCGGAGGGTCCACAGATGTTTCTGGACTGGAACTCCCAGAAATCCTGGCCAGCTTAGCTATTGATGAAGACTTCTGGGAGATGCAGTCCAGGAAGATCTGGGGACCCACAGGTTGAGAACCACTGCTCTAAAGTCTCCCTCATAGAAGCTATTTGAAGAGGATTGGTGATAAGTCGGTGGTGTTGATTTTCACGGGGTCTGGAAGTGCATTGCAAAAAACATGGAAAAGTCATAGTTTAAAAAACAGGGAGAAATCCAGTTATTGACACAGTTGTAGTAGTTCTGTTTGATCATTATAATAATAATACTGTGCCATCAATTTTAATCTGACCTGTGGTGACCCTTTTCAGAGTTTTCTAGCAAGGCAATTCACAAAAGTGGTTCATCATTTCTTTTTTTCTCAGAGCATCCTGGGACTGTGCAGCTTGCCCACTTGAATAAATGGGACCTACATAATTGTTCATTTTACAAGACCTGTTATTTTAATAGATCAACTCTATCTGCGACTAGGAATAGAATTCATACCAAAGAAGTAGATTGCTCTGCAGTCTTTAAAAATATAATGTTTCACCTACATCAGACCGGAGTTTGTATGCAACACTATTTAGCAAAGCTGCCTTATCACCATTTTATTTACTTTGCAGCTGCTGCAGAAAATAAATGCCTAACAACATATGTTACCATTTGCCATTAAAGTCAGTGGAGTTCTCTTGGAAACAGATTTGTGATTTGGAAAGGAGAGATGAGTCTAAAGATGCATATTTTCTTCTTAAAATTCTATATAGGCTAACAGAGATAAAAACCCAGAATTTTAGTGAGCTGTTTCTTTAACAAGTGTATAAACCTAGAGAAGATCCACATATGGGTGCTCAGTCAAATACACTGCTTCCCCAAAAAGTATTGTCAGTAAGTGGTTCGTTTCTTGTTGTATTATTTATAGGACAACAGTTTAAGTCATCACAAATGAAACTTCAGATTGTAATCTGCACACTAACTTGGACATGAGTTTAGTACTTATTAATTGAACACAATAGATTGCATAATTGGATCACAGTGTGTACACTTTGACTGGAAGTACCTGCTACTGACCATGGATCCTTGGACAAAGCACAAATTGCTATGCAGCTGATTGGTACAATCCTGATAAAATAAATGTGCATATATGAATATGTGATGAGACAACCTCTATGTGATAGACAAAGGAGCCTTCAGAGATTTCGCTGAATATCCTATGCTAGAAACATGAAACAAAAATGCAGAATAAATTATTCAATTTGCGAAAAGGGAACCAGTTCTACATTCATATGACCATCAAGGCAACAGGATATGTGGAAATCCCTGCAGAATGACACTAGTGACAATATTGTAAGTCGATTATATCATAGTTAATCAGAGGTACCAAAACAATGTTAAAAGTCTGTCAAAGCATCATATAAATGAATTCAGATTATTATCCTTTCAGTACTGTAATCCATCTCAAACGAAAGAAAAAAAAAGATAATACCATCAGAAAAGCCCATGTAATAAATTGCATAATCCGACTGTATATAGTGTTATAAGGAGAAAAGTTCATGAAGGTATCAATTGGGATTGTGCACTAAGGGTGTTTATACACGACCCCTAAGCTCCGCGGCAAAGGGCTGCAAGCTCCGGACCTTAAAAATGTTTCCCCGCCAGGTCCAGAGTTTGCAGACAATTAAGTGCAACCCCGCCCACCTAAGCGCGACCCAGCTCACTTTTCTTGTACCTGCTTGAAGAGGGTGAAAATTTTTGATGCGGAGAGTGCCTGAGGTCTCCTCGCTTCTTTTTGTTGTTTTTCTTTTGCCTCCGCCCCTTTAAGAGCAACCAGGAAGTAAGACCGGGGCTCGGAGCAAGCTTCCACGCACTGGAGGTAAGGCTTTCTTCTTTTGTCCCTGTTTAAGGCTTTTTTTCCTCCCTCCCCTCACGCAGACAGAACAAGGAAGTGCGGAGCGGGTGGGGACGGAGGAACAGCAACAACCCTCAAGATCTCTGGTCTGAATTTGAGGGACCAGCGGATCTGAGGGGTCGTGTAAAAAGGCCCTAAATTAGGTGAAATAAAAATGTTACTTGCTTACTCCAAACTAACAAAGGTATTCATAAAAACAACTAACAGCAATTTTAAAAGCAGAAATATCAAGTAAAAAAAAAGAAATGGATGACAGAAAAATGTTAAAGCTAATGGAAAAGATAAGTATGGGAAAATGAAGACATTATTGAATACAAATAATTACACAAGAATGTTTGGATTTAGAACAAAATTGGAGAAAGCAAAGAAAATGGTAATCCAAATACAGAACAGAAATTTTAAAACCTAAGAAGATCTGTAACTCTTTAACATGCATGGAAATATCATTGAAGTGGCAAACATATTCAAAAGAAAAGAAAAGAAAACCAGTCAGTGTTTTATTCATGGGTAGTAATTTCTCAGATGCTGTAAAATAATAATATTGAGTGAAAACATTAAAGGGCTGTTGAATGATAAAATCCCCACAAAAAATAATTTTACCATATGTTGATAATGGAATGGAAATACAGATGTGAGAAATACAATATTACTAACAAGAAAGACAAAACTGTAGGAGCTTTTGAAGGATGACACTTGAGATGTTTTAGTGAATCTTTTTAGCCAGATCTACAGGATGGGCATCATCCCTGAAATTTAGCTGAGATCAAGTTTATTACATTGCCCCAAAATGCTATCTACTGTATCATTGGCAATGGAAAGGCTTTGAATTACACTCAATAAGCAGATGTCACAGCATTCCCAGCTGGCAGTTCAGAAGGAAGTAAATCAACAAAGTATAGATACACGTAGTTCCCCTGTCAAGGAGGCACAGGAGAGATCAAACTCCCAACTTCTGATTCTGCAGCCAGAGATCTAAAACACAGAGCTATCCAATCTGTAAATGAATGCTAAGAAAACCACATTCGTTCAAAGTAATCAATTAAAAGAACCAAGCAGCCCAACAGGTGGTATTAATAATTCAAAATGGGAGTATGGAGTTTGTTGGCATATTCAAGTACAGTACTTGAAATTTTGTTGAATGAACAGTGGGAGCTTAACAATACAATAAAATACAGAATAGACAGGGATTCCCTACAACCGTTTCCATATGGTACAGAAGAATATAATATGCAACAAAAATTACTTTTGGGAATGTCTCTTGTGCAAAGTTGTGTTTTCTGTTTCTGTTGCATGGCATGGCATTGTGGACATAAGCATAGGTGACTCTAAAACTTGCACCTACCAGGAATCTGGGAATTCCTTTGATCAAGAGGATAACAATGAAGAAGTAAAAAGACAAACAAAGATCAAGAAATTATAAAACAGGTAAGATGCCTAAGAAAACTTTGGTCATGAGGAACAAAAAGCACAGAATGTCATGACTGATTGCTGCTGTGAGTTTTTCGGGCTATTTGGCCATGTTCTGGAAGTTTTTCTTCCTGACATTTCACCAGTCTCTGTGCCCGACATCTTCAGAGGGCAAGGAGCTCAGGGAACTAGGAGTTATCTCTTTGCTCTGGGATATAGAATGAATGAGATTGTGAGTTTTTAAAGTTGTGGGATAGGAGAATCTTGTTCTATTCAGGAGAATAGGTGTTAGTCATTGTATTGTGGTGTAGAGGGATTAAGAAGATTCACTGCAGTCAGGGGTGGCAGGAATCCTCTGTGGTTGATGGATGTCTTAGCTGTTCTATTGTGTGAACTGATCACTGGTGCTTGTGGCTGGGTGGGAATCACTGAACTTTGATCTTTTGCAGGCTACAGTTTTCAGTACTGGAAGCCAAGCTTTGTTGATTTTGTTGATTTTCACTCTATACCCCAGAGCACAAAGAGAACTCCTAGTTCCCTGAGCTCCTTGCCCTCTGAAGATGCTGGCCACAGAGTCTGGTGAAATCCCAGGAAGGAAAACATCCAGAACACAGCCAAACAGCCCAAAAAAACTCACAATAGCTATCCGATCCCGGCCATGAAAGCCTTTGAGAATCATAGCTGATTGTTAAAAGTGAAATTAATGAAGAAGTTGTGCAGGAAAGAGAAGAACATTGACTGAAGAACCTTGGAGACTTCTGGATTAATCATATTGCCTAAAGAGAAAGAGAGGATATGAGATCTATGTTCTACACTGTTCTTCTTCCAAACAATTCCATAACACTAATCCCTCCAATACTACCACTGAATAATAGGCTGGCCTTTACAACATTTTCATAGTGCTGGCAAAGAAGCACTGTTCTATGGTGTAGTCTGGGCATTTAGTTGTAACAAGTTAAAGCTGGCTCCCTGCTTCGATTTATACCATAGGCAACACAATTAAGAAGTCACCATATAATGCCCAGTTAAGTATTATTTGCTTTCAGTGGTCTAATCTTCAAACACCAAAGGTTGCTGATGCTTGCTACATAATAAATGACAAGGATGGCGAAAGAGCTCTCCGTGTGCTGCCTCTCAACATAGTACACTACAGTACCAATATGGAACTTGTTCCTCCATGCACATCCAAATGTCAGTCCGTTGGACTGCCATTTTAAATTGCTTTTATTTGAGTGTTTTACTGTCTATAACTCAAACTCTTAAAAGAAAAACAGTTGGTTGGCCCTACTGCTGCCTTGCCTTATGCAGAAGTAGGTAGACTGTTCAATTCTATTTTTAAAAGAAACATTGATCCCATGTCTCAGGTACAGAATTTTCCCTCCTTATAGGGAAATCACAGGGAGTTTTTGATGTTATTTAATGTCAATGTTTTTAAGCTAAGACAGCAAATTTAGAGATTGCACAATCTTTATTTCTTAAAGTTATGTCATTGTTTTCTGTGTGTGGCATTGGAAGGGTAATAAAAATACTTATCCTTTCTGTAGAGGAGTGTACTAGTACAATAGTACTGTAGCGAAGAGGCAACTTTAATATGCCAGTAGAACTATTGACTGATTTTCTCTGAAGGTGGTATGACTCAGCCCTACAAATGCAGTTTGTGTTACAATGCAACAAATAGCAAATGATAATGTTCTAGAACCACCGGTATTTCCTTTCACCCTGGAGAGCCACAGGTCATCAACAGAGCACTGATCTCAACAATCAGCCATCCTATAATTACCTGCATTGCATGTGACTAAATAAGATAAGTGCCCTTCTACCTGTCAGGAAATAGCCTAAGGGAATGCCAGTTATTATTGATTTTCACTGGGCTCCAAACTCTTCTTTGTGTTTTACCCAATCCATAATATGTTACTGTGTGACCTTCCTTCCCCACCCTGCATCTCCATTAACAGCTGCAGGAAACAATTTATTTTTATTTCTGGAATACAGAGAATGTGAAAGGTGGGTTGAAGCAAAATAGTGGTTTTGACCTATAAAAGAAGCATGAATTACAGCTTAATTGCAGGCTTAATATACATGAATGTCAAACGTTTTCAGCTAAGTGATAATAATAATAATAATAATGTATGTGTGTGTCATTACAGTCATGACCAGCTCTTCGTGACGCCATATCCATGGAGTTTTCTTGGCAGGAATACTGGAGTGGCTTGCCAGTTCCTATTCCAGGCGCCTACAGCACCTGGTATTCCCTGGTGGTCTCCCATCCAAGTACTAACCAGGGCTGACCCTGCTTAGCTTCCAAAATCAGACAAGATTGGATGTGCTTAACCCTTAGGGCATCTAGGCAGCTGTCAATAATAATAATATAAAAAGCAAATTCTAATTTCTTTTATACATTGCAGCTCATCTTAATAAGAACATCTTGGAGACTTTTCTGATATTAAGGAAATCCAGAATTCCATTTGGCTCTCCACTCAAATCAGTCTCTTTAACCTGACCTTGTTGAGTAACTATCTTGCTTTCACTGTAATGTCAGCTGAGTATTTGAGCCCTCCCATTTAAACCTCAGAGGTTGAGAAACCATGTTTTTCGCCGTGGAGGTTTCAAAGGTCCATTACTGAGACATTAATGAGCTGTTTTGTTTCTTTGGTTTTAATTTAAAAATTATACTGTGTGCACCCCATTTTCCCCATTGTTTTCATACATCGGTGTATTTATTTACCTTTTTTAAAAGGGGGAAAAGACAGGAATTATTGCATTGATCTACTTTCCATTAAATGAATACCTATCTGGGATTACGAAGAATGGTTTACAGTGAGTAGATTTACAGACTATGGGAACAGGTTTTAATATATAGACTGCATGAGAGATCTCAAAAAAAAAGACCAAAGTATTCAGAAATGTTTTTGAATCACTGTTAAAAACCTGAATTTTTATTTTATTTTATTTTATTTTATTTTGGAATAGAGAACACTACATGTAATAAAAATACTGTTCAAAAGAAATGCTAAGTATTACACTCATTTGTCTCCTACACAAAAGAAAGGAAATGACCCCATAGCTAGGATGGCAGCTGGAACTTGGAAAAATTAGATTAATTCCTCTGCTCTGCCATGGATACAGGTTTATTGGGGAATCAGCTGCAAATTTCATGGTTGACAATTGCTGAAGATTGTTTTAGAATTAAAAAATAAATAAAAAGAGAAGCAAACTATTAAAAATATCTGCCAGGGGAAAGGATTGTGAAGTACTCCCTCAGTGAAAGAAATGTAGGCATAAAAGAACTACTTTCGATTGTCACCTGGAGAACTTTTCAAAATCACTACATTTTACAAAATGATATTAAATAGTAATGGAAATTATGTGCCATCAAGTCAAATTGCAACATATGTGACCCTATTGGTTTTCTACACAAAGAGCATTCAGAAGAAGTGGTTTACCAGTCCTTCCTTTTAGGGGGCTCCATTAAATCATTGATGAAACATATTATTCATTCTGAGCATCTGGCTTGCTAAGAATGATTGACAAGTATCAACATAAGGGTTAAGTAAAAGATAATAGCACATTTACTGAAAAGTACACATTATTAAATAGAATGTACGAAACACTCTATAGATTCTAGTTCTGTGAGCTTCAGATCTTGGCAATTCTTGCATCAGCCATTTGAAGTAGATCATTATAAATATTAGAAATCGAAATTGCTCAATTTTACACAGAATAGAAAGGTCTCATTTTGCACATTAAAAAAACAATTCCTGTGAAGGAATGCTTAAAATAAATCCTAGTTGCTTGATATGTTCTGTGACATGTATTCATAGATGTATTGTGACTGAGGTGAAAGGGCTCACATTTTGGATTGAGCCCCTCCCCTCCAAACACACACACACACACACACACCACCCCCAGCATGGACTAAAATGAGGAGAATAATGTGATCTCTGGATAATATACAAATAGCACTTTAGAAAAGAAAAACACAGAAAAGCAAAAGCAATATTTGTGCCAAATTATCCCCACCACTGTTGTTGTAAATAAAATCAGTCTAAATTTGTATCTGTCTACTTAAAAGTAAGCTCTGTTGACTTCAGGGAGACTTACTCTCAAGTAAGTGCATACAGAAATGCAGCATGTAACATCAATTTCCAAGTACTTGCCAACAAACATTTATAGTTTTAGTCACCTCTCTGCCTGCCTGACATTTGAAATTGACACAGGTTGCCTGACAAACAACTGTGGAAGGAAATAATGGGTGATGTGCAAATATGACTTGTGAGGAAGCAGGAAACCCAGCCAGCAATAAATGCTCAGGCAACAGAGCCGGTTTGATTTAAATCTTCCTTCTGCAAAATTGTATTAACGGATGACGCCGCCTAGAGATTAGATGACCGTGCCATTTTTGCAGTAAATGGTTTGGGGTGTTCTGTTGTTATTCCAACAGTGCCACTTTCTTAGAGCCCTCTGTATTCAACAAATTGCAGATACAGCTCCCTCTTTTTTCTTGCCAAAGAAAGAAAGAAAGAAAACATCACTTATCCCCCTAACTCACAGCCCCAAGCCCAAAAGAGGACAGATTCTTGAGGCTTTTTAAAATTAATAACTTAAAATACTAAAATATGTTGAGAAAAGCAGAGCTGTCAATTGTATGCACCAGGCTGGGAGTCTCTGAGGTGAAGAGTCTCTCTCCGTGACAGAGCCCAAAGGCAATCATCTCCCTCCTCTGCCGCCCACCTAGGCAGCCATTCAGACCCTGCTAATGATGGCAGTCCACTCAAGAGGTGTCAAGTTACCATCATAGTTAAATATCATTTCACTCTGGAAGGCAATCCAGTTATATCCCAGATGGTCCCTGTTTTGGGAATTGCACAATATAAGTAAAAGCATACAGGCCACTTATTGATTGCTTCTGTGCCCCATTTGCCTGCTCCTTTAAGTTTCTCATCCTGTGGATCCATTCAAATAAAAGCTCCATTGTCAGCAAGAGCTGAGCTCTGCCTGGCAAATGAGCATTGGGTCATTATTTTAGACAACAAAGAAGAATTTGACCTACCAGCACATTCTTATACTAAAATAGAGTTGCAGATGTCAGTCCCCAGCATTTGCTCATTCATGATAGAGAGAACTAAGATGAATGTATTTCATAGGATTTCATAAACCTGACAAGGGAATGTGGAGGCAACCTTTCCAGGTATGAGTTTAATTGGTGATTGGTGCCACATGGATAGATCCTGAATGGGATCAGGGCTGGTCCTACCAATCTGCAGAGAGTGGGAGTCATGAAAAGACAGCCTAGTGCAAGTTATTTTATTTAATGACAACCCCCTCCCCCATGAGAGATGCATGTGGGATTTCTGACATAATATTTCAGTTACCATTCACTTGGAATTTGTAAAGACTCAATCTGCAGTTCTTGTTTTATGTAGCAACTGACTTGGGCCAGTTTAATCATAGAATCATAGAATCATAGAGTTGGAAGAGACCTCAAGGGCCATCTAGTCCAAACCCCTGCCATGCAGGAAGCCCATCACAGTATTTCCGACAGATGGCCATCCAGCATCTGCTTAAAAACCTCCAAAGAAGGAGACTCAACCACCCTCTGTGGCAGCATATTCCACTGCCAAACAGCTCTAACAGTCATGAAGTTCTTCAGTTTGACTCACTGCTTAAAATGTGTGACTGATGGGGATCCCAGATTTATCAAGCAGAAAATTTCTTTAAAAAAAAATAATGTGGTTTTTACACAAATGATTATGGCAGCTAGTGTAATGTAGTGGCTAAAAAAACCTGAGCTGGAATTTCAAAAACCCAGGTCCAGATCTCATCTCTACCCTGAAGCTGCTTTCTTTGGTTGTGTGGTCCAGAGGTATATCCAGACAAATTATAGTGATGGGTCCAGTAATTTCTGCTGGGCCCTGTTTTTGGAGAGAAAATGCATATGTATGGCCACTCCTGGATATCAAATGGGTAGAGTCTAAGGGATCAGAACAAAAGTGATGTCTTTTTTGTACTAGATGAAGATGGAGGTAAGTAAAGATAAATACAATGATGGAAAAGAAGCACGTAAATTTGAAATATTCCAAACACTTGGGCTGAAATATTGGGAAAATATTTGTATTTGAACTATGCAACACGGCAACCCACAAGCAATGTATTTGTTTTAACTTGTTATGTTTAGAAAATTCAATAGAACAAAAGTGATGTCCTAGTAATATCCATCCCATCTTCCCAAGTCAACAAAAAGGCTTTTTAGAGGCAGATTTTAATCTCTGCAGTGGCGTGTCACTGTGATTTGTAAAAAATGCTAAAAAAAAAAAAACCCACCTCCATGAATTTACAAGGAATGCACACTGTTTGCGCTTTGGTCCTTAGGTCATGCTGTATGATACTTAAAAGCCTACAACAAGTGGCAGAAAATCTGTAGAACTGTGAATCTGACAGCCCAAACATTGGGAAAATATTATTTTTATGCTCCACACAAGAGGCATCAGAAACTCGGGGTTTGTTTTTATTTGTAGAGAAGAATATATTTTTTAAAATAACTAAGATCAAGAAATAACATGCAGAAACAAAATCTAGCCGTCCCTTGCAAGAGGAGCATATCATAGTGTTGTGGGGGGAGTGACAGGGCATTTCTTTCTTACAACAGTAAGAGCTTTGCCTGATGTGTTAGGAAAGAGGCCCCCATGTTCCATAACGTTTTCTTTCATCTTTGAGGCATTGGTAGTACAGCTTTTTTCGCTCATTTGTACAAAATGTGAAGCCAGACTTGCTGACAATTGCAACTTTTTAACCCCAATGAGGTTAATGAGAGTGACCTGTCCAACCACTCCTGCTTGGCTTCTCCTGCAATTTATACTAACCTGAACAAACAAACAAATTATCAGAAAATTTGAGAAAATTTGGTGTTATTCCTAAAGCTAGACTCTGGGTTGGTTGGTTTGTCTTCGGACAAACCTCCATTGCAGCCATACTTTGGCTCCATTTGCAGCCATACTTTGAAATTGACTTATGGACTCATCTTGCAACAGGAGTATCAATCAAAGATCCATGCTATTTTTTAGAAACGTAACAACCTAGGATCAACTCCTACACTGCAGACATGCCTCATCATGAGCAGCCAAGTGTGGTTGGCTCTGCTTTATCTTAGCTAGCATCGTGTTTCTTCCCTTTCTTTTAGTGCTTCCCTCTGTAAACCTCTTAGCAACTAAGATCCCAAGGGTGAAGGCTTGAAGTGGTGAGAGTGGGAAACAGAAGAAGACTGTATTTAGCTAATGAAGTTATAATTGCTTTAAATCTGACTAACAGCATGACAAGAGAAGAGCCTCCCACACCCTGTTCAGCACTTACCATGTCCAGGGAAAACACTGCCCAGGAAAGGAACTGAGTTCTTTTTAACATATCCACAGCATCAGATTCTTTCCACCAACTGGCCAGTGTTCAGCTAAGAGCTTGGGAGTAGACTAGCTGCCTCCTTAGGCTTGCAGGAAAAAGGTAATCCATCATTCTCAGGGGCCAGAATCAAACAACATGCTATTTTGAAAGGTTTTGCTGCTTATTCCATTGTTCACATATCTCAGGCTTACTTCCAAAGTGCTAGACAATCCTTGATGGGCTGCTTTACTATGTAATGGTGGCCCATTGGAGAGCAGGAACAAAGCATCATTCAGATTTCTTCATATTCCCTAACCTAGTATGAGTAAAAAACCCATGCAGGTTTCAGTAGAGGTCCTTGAACAGGGGTTTGCTATATAATCAGAATCACTGAAAGAGGGTGAAGGGGTAGGAGGAGAAAGAGGAGGTTCCCAAATCAGATGAATGTGCTCTATACTGTACATGGAACCTACTCTTCTATTCAGTCTTAGCTCTCCACATACACGGGAGTGAGTATGAAAGGAGGTTCAGATCAGCCCTTTCAAATGAATACCTGAATAAGGCTTAGTTTTGCACAACACAGATTTGCTGTAGGAAATTCTGTTGAACTAGAGTCCACAAGCATGCGCAGATAAATAAAGCAGTAACAACAGCAGCCTAAATCCACATTTATTAGGATTAGCCAACAGTCATAGAATACAGAGCTGGTAAAGGGCAGGGTAACAGAGACCATGTTGGATCCAGGTTCATGTGGTTACCTGTGAAATTCCCTGGCTGACCATGAGCGAGTCATTGTCTCGCAGGATAAGTTGGAAGATAAAATAGAGTGATGCACGTGCATGTATACCAGCATGAGCTAAATGGAGGATGGAGGGGATCAAATCTGAAAAGCCTATAAGTATCATGCAGTGTACAATCCATAGTTTCACATGCTGGTTGGAGTGTATAGAAGAGACAGTATCAAAACCATAGTATCCATCTTTAATACAGAGCAGGCATTATCTTTATTAAATAACACTGAAAACATTCCTTGGCATAAAATTGGCAGCCTGTTAGACAGCATCATTTATCCTGATCTGAACTAAGTCCCATAGTTGCATGACCCCACTGCCACTTCTTCCCAACAGGAGTGCATTCAAGAATGCTGAGTGGGTGCTACCAAAAGGGAAGACTGGTAAGGGGTGAGACAGGTCTTTTTCAAATTACAGTATGTCTTTCTCCCTTTGCTGATTTTCTCTTAAGAATCCCTGATAAGCTTTCAAGCAAGTGCAGATTTTGAAAAATACTGCTGTAGCATGACCTAGTGGTTGATCACCATTCAATGTTAATGATGGTTTATGCTTATCGGCAAATGTTCCTAGTGAACACTGATGCAGTGATTATAGGGGCAGTAATTACAGGATGCAGTGATCACAGTTTGTTGGGCAGAACTGAGGAGTCATCATCAGCCTAAAAAAGGATATGCAATCTGAATACAGTACTGTTTAGTAAAAACTCAATACTTTTGTTTTGGAAAGCAGCATACAGCCACTTATAAGTAAACGAGATACTGTACTGATAACTTACACACTGGATGCACTGGTGTCCATAAGCATTGCTGAAGCACAGCTGGGAGCAGAATTAAAATGGTGCCATCAAACAGCCAAAGGCTGCTGAGAAAATTCCACAGTCAGGGGATAAGAGGGCAGGTCCTCTTATGGATTGAGAACTGGTTGAGATCCAGGAAACAAAGAGTAGGTGTCAATGGGAAATTTTCACAATGGAGAGAAGTGAAAAGCGGTGTGCCCCAGGGCTCTGTCCTGGGACCAGTGCTTTTCAATCTGTTCATAAATGACCTGGAGACAGGGATAAACAGTGAGGTGGCCAAGTTTGCAGATGACACAAAACTTTTCCGTGTGGTAAAAACCAGAGAAGATTGTGAAGAACTCCAGAAGGATCTCTCCAAACTGGGGGAATGGGCTGAGAAATGGCAAATGCGATTTAATGTAGCCAAATGTAAAGTAATGCATATTGGGGCAAAAAATCCAAACTTTATCTATCAACTCATGGGCTCTAGTTATCCGTGACGGATCAGGAAAGAGATCTTGGTGTGTTGGTGGACAGCTCCATGAAGGTGTCTACCCAATGTATGGCAGCGGTGAAGAAGGCCAATTCCATGCTAGGGATGATCAAAAAGGGGATTGAAAATAAAACAGCCAACATTATAATGCCATTATACAAAACAATAGTAAGGCCCCACCTGGAGTATTGTGTACAATTCTGGTCACCACATCTCAAGAAAGACATAGTGGAACTGGAAAAGGTGCAAAAGAGAGCGACTAAAATGATTACTGGGCTGGGGCACCTCCCTTATGAGGAAAGGCTAAAACATTTGGGCCTCTTTAGTCTGGAAAAAAGGCGCCTGAGGGGGGATATGATTGAGACGTACAAAATAATGCAGGGCATGAGCAAAGTGGATAGAGGGAAGCTTTTCTCCCTCTCACAAAATACCAGAACTAGAGGACATCCACTCAAATTGAGGGCTGGGAGAGTAAGAACAGACAAAAGAAAATATTTTTTCACCCAGCGCGTTGTTAGTCTGTGGAACTCCCTGCCACAGGATGTGGTGATGGCATCTGGCCTGGATGCCTTCAAAAGGGGATTGGACAGATTCCTGGAGGAAAAATCCATCACAGGTTACAAACTATGATGGAGATATGTAATCTCCAAGCTTAAAACCGGGGTACTTCAAGGGCCAGATGCAGGGGAGTGGTATCAGGAGACAGATATCTAGTCTCGTGCGCTCCCAGACGCATCTGGTGGTGCCACTGTGAGATACAGGAAGCTGGACTAGATGGGCCTTTGGCCTGATCCAGCATGGCTCTTCTTATGTTCTTATGTTCTTATGTTCCCATAGCAATCAATCAATTCCCCTCCTAGTGAACATCTCACTATTTATTTATTTGCAGTAGTATACATTCTTTGCATATTGCTGTTTTTTAGCAGTTTCCTCCTTGACTTTTTATTTTAAGCCAGTTAATGCAAAAAAAAATTCTATTCAGTTGCTGAAACAAAGGAATTACTGAATTATCCATAATTAGCTAGTTCCTGTTCTGTGCAAGAAGGAATCTAAAAATCATCTTTGGATTGCATGGCACATAGAAAGGTGGCTGACTGTTTCTCTCCACTCCATTCCTTGTCCCCAAATATAATCCTAGCAAAACCTTTATTTGCTCATGAAATGTAAGAAAGAAACTAGACGGAAAGAAGAGCAACTACAACTTCACAGGGATAACTGAAGCTTACTGGAATGACTCCTGTGCTGTAATACAACAACTGAGGAATATAAATTGTCCAAAAAAGAACAGAGAGAATAGAAAGAGGGATGAAGATGTGCTATATGTCAAAAAAAAAAAAAAAACACATTCCTGGACAGAAATGCAGGAGGGTGAGCTGGGAGCTTGGCTGTCTTATCAAGAGCATCTGGATTAAAATAATCAGGACAAACACTGAAAGGAATGTGTTAGCTAGAGTCTACATGGGAGACCGTGTTATCTGTTGGAAGGTAAATTCTGCCAAATACAACCCTTCCAAGATATTTCTGGTTTGTTTGGCTAAAAAATTTCTCCTACAAACTTGACTTGATTCCAATTTGATTCTAACCAGAAGGTATGCAGTAGGGGGCACTCTCATGGGAAGTGTCCATGCTCTACTACTTGAATTCTTGGTATCAAAGGAAGCTAAAGTTGAGTGCAGCCACATATGAATGCTGGGATTTAAGAAAACTGATTTTAATAGACTCAGAGCATTGGTAAGTAAAAGGCCATGGCTGGAGAGCCTAACTAGAACATCAATCCAAGATGAAATTCTAAATGCAATACTACAAACTATTGCAATAAGATAATGGGTGAAAGACAGCAAAAAAGACCACTGTAGCTTTACAAAAAGAAAAAGAACTGAAAACAGAAAAGAACACATATAGGAAATGGAAGGAAGGCCAGGCCACAAAAGAAAGTACAGACATATAACAATCTGAAAATGAGCCACTGTTAGTTTTTGTTGTAGTAGTTGTAGTGGTTGTTGACTGTGCTTGGTATTTGATGATGATGATGATAATGATGATGAAGATGAAGATGATATGCTGTCAAGTAATTCTGACAAGGCAACCCTTTACAGTGTTTTCCAGTGCTTTCTGAGGGGTATCCTGGGACTGTACTTGCAGGAGACACAGTAGGGAATTGAACACTCGACCTCTGGTGCCACAGTTAAATATCTTAACCACTGAGCAATCAAAAGAACATTAAAATAAATGGAAAAAAAGCATTTCTTTGGTAAAAGTGTAGCAAAATTACATGGTGGCTCAGCTATGCAGTCGGTATGGAAGAATGATAACCAACAACAAATAAAAGGAAGAAGTGCACAATATAGCGCTACTAATATAGTTCATTTCTGAACCCCACCCCACCCCAAAGCGAGCCTCTAATCCTCCTAGTAAAAGTGAAGTACAACTGGAGAGGGCAGGACTGTAGCTTGAGACTGTAGACAAATAGTCAAGGAATACCTCATTACTTTGAACAAATAAATCTCCTGGCCCTAATGAACTGCATCCAAGATTATTGGAGGAACTGGCTGAAGAACTCTCAGAACTGGTGTCATTTTAATTTCTTGAAATCATGATAGATGTGTGAATCGCCAGATAAATGGAGGAGGGGTATTATTGTACTATCTTCAAAAGGGGCAAAAAGGAGGAACTGAAGAACTACAGACCAGGCAGTCTAACATCAAGCATAGGAACAATTCTGTACTAGATTATAAATCAGTCACTCTGCAAGCAGCTTGAAAATTAGCAGTAATAACTAGATGTGAGCATGGATTTGTCAAGGGCAAACCCTGCCAGACTAATCTTACCTCATTTTTATTAAGTAGTCTCCCTGATAGATGGTGGGAATGCTGACTAAGGCTGTGATCAGATAGCTGCAAAGATACACAGCTTTTTACAAAAGATAGGGTCACTGTAATAGATACAGAAGCAATCTCACCTGAAGTGAGCAGTCCATCTCCAGACTGACACCCCGACCCCCCTGGCCCAAATGATAGCCCTACCCCTGGACAGGTCAGGTCAGGGCTGGAGCACCTTTCCCCACACATTGTGTGTTTGTCAGAAATCAGATCACACCAGATTGCTCCACAATTAATTTAAAGTAATTCAATTAATCTGAATCAATTAATTGAAATTGCACTCCCAAAGATTCATGACCACAGAAAACAGTGGTTTCCTCTTGGAGGGATGTCTATTCCAGGGACTGTGATATGATGTGGTCCCCCAAAGAGATTATAGAGCTCCGGGATATCAGGGTGTGGGTTGGTTGGATGAACTCTTGCAGAAGAACCACTGCAATCAATAATATTTAAAAGCAATTTGCCCCTTGAGTAATATGTCTCTTTTTGGGGGGTGCCAGAGTTGGAAAGGGGTTGTTTCCCCCCATTCTAAATTCATGTATTTATTTTAATCTACAAATACAGGTAGATATACAGACTCAGAGGCAAGGGGAAGAACATGGCTATTGCATAGGAAACATGGCAGTTCCTTTCATAGGAAATTCTGGAATTCATAATTTTTAAAAAATCAAACTTTTAATTCATTCTAGAAGTCATAATCTGGAATTCATAATCTTCCAGAAACTGTTTCTCTTTACATTTCCAGTTCAGTAAATATACTACAAATTCTATAAGTACAGTAGACCCTTGTATAACAAACAGTTTGTATAACATAAAAACTGTACAACATAAAAAATTCCAGAGATAGGGGAAATTTGCTTAACATAATTGCCTATGGGGAGAATCCGTACAACATAAAAATGGGATTACTCCATTTTCAATGCATTCCTATGGGAATTTTTATAAAGGAAAATTTGCTTAAGATAATTTCATTTGGAATGAATTAATTCCTTTATACAAGGTACCACTGTACTATTAAATATTATAAATATATAGGCCAGCACCCTGCTGCATATGATTCTTTAAAAAGGTCAACAGACATATAGATTTGGGTGAACCAGTGGACATTATCTATCTTGATTTTAAGAAGGCTTTTGACACAGTCCCTCACCAAAAGCTGCTGAGAAAACTGCACAGTTGGGATAAGAGGCCAAGTCCTCTTATGGATTGAGAACTAGTTGAGATCCAGAAAACAAAGAGTAGGTGTCAATGGGCAATTTTCACAATGGAGAGAGGTGAAAAGTGGTGTGCCCCAGGGTTCTGTCCTGGGACCAGTGCTTTTCAATCTGTTCATGAATGAGCTGAAGACAGGGATAAGCAGTGAGGTGGCCAAGGTTGCAGATGACACAAAATTTTTCCATGTGGTAAAAAACCAGAGAAGATTGTGAAGAGCTCCAGATGTGTTTCAATGTAGGAAAAGTAATGCATATTGGGCAAAAAAAAATCATAATTTTATCTATCAACTCATGGGCTCTGAGCTATCCATGATGGATCAGGAAGGAGATCTTAGTGTGCTGGTGACCAGCTCGATGAAGGTGTCTACCCAATGTGTGGCAGTGGAGAAGAAAGCCAATTCCATGCTAGGAATTATCAAAAAGGGGATTGAAAATAAAACAGCCAAGATTATAATGCCATTGTACATAATGATAATAAAGCTGCACCTGGAGTATTGTGTACAATTCTGGTCATCGCATCTCAAAAAAGATATAGTGGAACTCGAAAAGGTGCAGGAGAAAGCTACTAAAATGTATCCTGGGCTGGGGGACCTCCGTTATGATGAAAGGCTAAAACATTTGGGGCTCTTTAGTCTGGAAAAAGGCACTTGAGGGGAAATATGATTGAGACATACAAAATTATTCAGGGTGTGAGTAAAGTGGATAAAGGGGTGCTCTTCTCCCTCGCACAAAATACCAGAACTAGGGAACATCCACTCAAACCGAGAGCTGGGAGAGTGAGAGCAGACAAAAGAATTTTTTTTACCCAGTGTGTTGTTAGTTTGTGGAACTCCCTGCCAGAAGATGTGGTGATGGCATCTGGCCTGGATGCCTTCAAAAGGGGATTGGACAGATTCCTGGAGGAAAAGTACATCACAGGTTACAAATCATGATGGAGATGTGTAATCTCCAGGCTTAAAAACGGGGTACTTCAAGGACCGGATGCAAGCAACAGACACTGATAAATACTCTCTGAGTCTCGTTCACTCCCAGATGCATTTGGTGGGGCCACTGTGAGATACAGGAAGCTGGACTAGATGGGCCTTTGGCTTGATCCAGCATGGCTCTTCTTATGTACTTATGTTGAAGAGCAATTGTGGAAGACTTACTCCTACTCACCCATTCCATGTCTAGTCTCACACTGCTCATGAACTTTGGTTGTGCAACTGGTTGTGTGATCAGTGTCAGAAAAGATGGCCTGCTGGAGCAAAGCACTTCTGCAGTTGTCCTTCTGCTTCAAATAGGACACTGGTCACATTTTTAAAGACATTGAATCATGTTGGAGGGGGCAATGAAAATGTTCCTCACTCAAGATGTTACTTTCTAAGGCTAATGCCACAATTCCATCAATACATTTCAGCAGACAGACAAAAAACTTCCTCTGTGAAATCAAGGGACTTGTACAAGCCCAAGCCTCCACCACCATTACCCTAGATATCTTGAGCAAGAAAACAACAGTTGGGTGTGTGTGTGGGGGGGGGTTGCTTTGGTATCTCAATTATCTTCACAAAGATTGCTGTTTATCCCCACCACCATAGTTGCTATAGGCAGCAGGGAAATGGCAGTCTCGACAGCAGGATTTCCACAGTGTTCCTGAGATGACTATCCTGGTATTACTAATAGTGGCACATCAAGGTCACCCACCAAATTGCCAGGCTGCAGAGAAGAATGGGTAGGGTCTGCACACATCGTGTGTCCCTGTTTTAAGCTAATGGTACAGATTAAGTCAGAACATATTCTGCATTTGTTGGGAGATCAGCTTCTCTTTTTAGATACCATGAATGAGCTTTGGGCATGCCATTTGTCACTGGAAATCATTTAGTCTACCTGAATGCAGTGTTCAGAGCAAGAACATTCATTAATAGGAAGGACTGCATGAATTAGCAATATCTTTGAGAAGGAGCATGGCTACAATGAAGAAGAAAAGAGAGGTAGGAGATAATGTTTTGAGGTGTTTCCAATACACAGTGTCTGACATTTAGTAGTAGATTGTAATTAGAGTAGCCTACTGAATCGGAGGGGATTTAGTCAATAAACATCTCTGTAAGCTCCACTGATTCAGTGGGCCTTCTTGAGTTGTGATCTACTACTATAGTTCAGTCATTGACTGACAGATAAATCCTGGGAAATTCCAACAGAAAATAAATTTCCAAACAAAGGACTCCATTGATAACACTGCTTTCCTACGCTTGAGCTGTGGTGTTACCGGTTCTTTCCTGCGTCTTGTGATAACTTACAGGGAAAGAGTTCTACAATCAAGAGTCCTCTGCTGCAGTCAATACAGGGTGGAAAAGGTCATAAGACAGAGATACATTAATTGCTCCTTTGAAATAGCCAGCTATTACAAAGCTGACCATCCAGTGTCCATTGATCTCTTTACATTATTAAAAGTCTGGCAATGGTGCTCACAAGGGTAAACCAGATGGAATGGAAGCAAATGATGGGAGGCCTCCACCTCAACAGCTTTCTTGCCACTCCCCTCTGCAGCTAAATTTTCACGAGTCAGAGACAGATACCTGAAGTTTACAGCTTTGTACAATTAGCTATCTGGTAGGAGCCATCTGACAAGGGCACATGGGGCCATCGATCTTTCCTAGTTCACCCTGAGGGTTTCACTGAAGGAGAGAAGAGGGCGGATGAATGTGTCCCCATCTGGAAGCAGCATTGGGTTTCACTGTTCTCTCTACCTCATGCTACCGGAGAATTCTCAGTATGTGGACGACTACAGAGGAGGCATCAGAACAAAGGGAAAGGATGCACCTCAGTGGCAGAAGGAGAACCAGCAAGTGTCCTTTGCTAGAAACTCTCAGAAGAAGAGGGATCACATAGATTGCATGTTCTGGTTCCCAATCACCTGAGATTTCCCCAATCCAAGCCCTAGCAGTATTGATAAGGAGGCTGAGTAGAAATTGGGCGTCATCGGTGACATGAAGACGACCATTATCTAATACCAAATTCAGTTACTCAAGACATTAGTTATGGTTTCTTATTAACCTAGTATTTCTTACTTGACTTTCCTCCAGTGGGTTCAAGTTGGCTGACATGCTTTTCTTTTTCTTCACTTTATCTTTGAAACAACCATGCAGGGTTATGTGTGACTGACCCCAAGTCATGACTCAATGAACACATGGACCTACTGTTGTCCAATACAACTCATAGCTCTTTTCCTTCCATTGCTTTTACTTTTAACCCTGTGAACCCCTCTAGGTCACAGGGTAGTGACCAAGGTTATCCAATAAATTTAATGGGATTTTGAACCTGGGTTTCCCTCAGTTCTACTCCCTCATTCTAATCCTGCCTCCCCCTGTGTTTGGACCATGTGTGAAAGGTGCCACTTCTTATCATTTTCACCCTGACTAGACATGACAAGAAATAGGTCTAACACATCTGAAAGGTATCATGTTGGGAAAGTCTGCTATAATCACTACATCGCATTATGGCTCTATTGGTAGTGCTTATTCCATAGACCAGCGGTGAAGAAGGCCAATTCCATGCTAGGAATTATCAAAAAGGAGACTGAAAATAAAACAGCCAACATTATAATGCCATTGTACAAAATGATAGTAAGGCCGCACCTGGAGTATTGTATACAATTCTGGTCACCGTATCTCAAAAAAGACATAGTGAAACTGGAAAAGGTGCAGAGAGCGACTAAAATGATTCCTGTACTGGGGGATCTCCTTTATGAGGAAAGGCTAAAACATTTGGGGCTCTTTAGTATGGAAAAAAGGCACCTGGGGGATATGACTGAGACGTACAAAATAATGCAAGGCATGAGTAAAATGGATAGAGGGGCGCTCTTTGCCCTCTCGTAAAATACCAGGACCAGGGGACATCCACTCAAATTGAGGGCTGGGAGAGTGAGAACAGACAAAAGAATTTTTTTTACCTAGCATGTTGTTGGTCTGTGGAACTCCCTGCCACAGGAGGTGGTGATGGTATCTGGCCTGAATGCTTTTCCTGGAGGAAATGTCCATCACAGGCTACAAACCATGATGGAGATGTGTAATCTCCAGTCTTAAAACTGGGGTACATCAAGGACCAGATGCAGGGGAGTGGTATCAGGAAACAGACATCTAGTCTCGTTCACTCCCAGATGCATTTGGTGGGACCATTGTGAGATACAGGAAGCTGGACTAGATGGGCCTTTGGCCTGATCCAGCATGGCTCTTCTTATGTTCTTATGTATGACATGCAGAAAACTGCACAGGCAAAATACAGGTGGATACTACTGAAAATGGGTAGTTGTTTTTTCTTTCTGTGTTCTAGGTATGTGGCTAGAACAATACTAGAAGTTCTCAGATTATCCAGATTTATTTATTAAGATTTATGCCTGAAACTTTCCCCAACACACCCCATCTTCCTTCCCTTACCCTGCTTATACCCATAAGATTTCTACATATCTATAGATCATCCCATACAGTTAGCATGACGAAACAACAGCAAAAACAGGCATGCACTATGCTAGTAGTACAATTGTTAATTTTTTGATACTAGTGCAGCAGGTGACCTGAAAACCAGGTGAAATAGAAATAAAGAAGCAAAACAACCTTTATCAAAATGTTGCTGTGGAATAATCCTACAAGCTGAAGACTCAGAAGGCAGGCCTAACAAAAAAGAGCCTTGGTAAGAGCAGGCAAAGCAAAAGTGTACAAATCTAGAAATGAATTAGCATATCCTTAGCTGTAGTCCTCCCCGCCGCCGCCCAAGTAGGCTTCTTATTCATGGAGGCAAAAATGGTCAACAGACAAATGTCCATTTTACAAAGTGGTAAAATACAGGAACCCAAGCCAGGAACTCCAGAGGTATAAAAGTATTTGTGCATAGACTACATCTACGAAGCTGAAATGTGCAACAAAGCATACTTTTAACACTGAAATCCTACTCAGAAGACAAATAGTGAGCTCAAGAATCTTGCTCAGATTGACAGGTAACTAATTTTAACATGGATGACTGTCAGGAGGTCCAGAGTGAAGCTCTTCCTCTCTTCCCTTATTTTTTATTTTAATGTACATAGGCAGATTCAGTTGTGTTATAGGGGTGAACACTATTGAATTAATTATGCTAACATGCCACTATGCAGCTTTGCCTCTCTCATCTCACAGAAAATTTATGCATGCGCTCTATAAACATAACAGGAAAGAAGGCCTCCTGGCTGGCAGAAGTTCCTATGCAGGCTTCTGTAGGACACATTGACACTAATCTGCACTTCCTTCTTAGAAATCCCAACCCCTGGAGTACAGTGAGAAGGCTCTTCTGCTTGTTGATGATCCTCCCAACTGGAAATCCATGCAGAAGGATATTGTTATTTCAGCTTGTAATCAGAGATGGCAGGTGTGTTCTCTTGACCTGATGCTCCAATGGAGATGACACACACAAAATGGTGCTTTCTGTCCAGTGGCTTAAAAAACATGGGTTCCAAGTTTCTTTAATTCCTATACCTAAAAAGGAAAAACTTTCATTATAACAATTTGGGGTGAGAAAAAGAGTTTGGCAGATGTGAATTTTTGGTCTTTTTCATCTGAATTATTACTTTTCTGATTAAAACATAAATACTTTTTTTTGGGGGGGGGGGAATCCCAGACAATTTTTTAAAAACAATGTGTGTGTAATCAACAAATCCAGAATTTACTTGGGCTGAAATGCTGCTTAGTTTTCATTATCCATATATAACTATAGAAACACAGGTATTGAATAGGATGATGGACACAGAGGCACATGGAATGCCCATTCTTGCTCTTGCCACCCTTATAGCAATTTATTTTCTGCTGAATGTTAGGAAGTGAAATCCCATCAATATTTGAGATGTTATTGCAGCCATATGAGCCACACAAAGCTAGTCATAAACAACACCTGCAGATCATCTGTCCAGTGGGAGCTGACAAGTATTCGCTACAGACCAGACCTCCGGGACACTGAGAAAGAGCATCTCCAGGCTGCTCTGTGGGCCAGCAGGAACATCATAAAATCTTTACTTGATTACAGTGTGCCAGCTATGGGGACACAGAGGATGGAGCCTGAAACAAAAATCAAAATGTCTAATCCCTCCTTTCTCAGCATATTTGTTGTTGTTGTTTTATGACAGAGTATACAATCTTAAAATTATTATTTAGAGCATTGTTAAGTGTAAAATGCACACAAACACCACTGTCCCTTTATTGTATAGTTTTGCATGACTGTTTTACCATCTCTAGACTCTGTATTCCGACTCTTATATCTCAGGAAGTATTCCATGAAAGCTTACATTAAAGTATAGCTCTTAAGGTGACACAATGACTTGTTTTGCTTATATTCTCTTTTTGTGTTTCTTGCTGAAGCCAAAATAACTCCCTTTTAAAATATAAATTACCTCTACAAAAGGCTGCTCCCAGTAAAAAAAAAAAATCATCAAGCTTCCTGTTACCCAGATAACTTGAACTACAATTATCCCCAGCCAAACTGCTGGTGAAACGCTAGTAACTGGAGGATACCTCAAAAAATAAGAGAGCTGTGTTTATTGATTTCATTGATGTCCCCACCTCTCCTAAAGAAAGAAAGAAAGAAAGAAAGAAAGAAAGAAAGAAAGAAAGAAAGAAAGAAAGAAAGAAAGAAAGAAAGAAAGAAAGAAAGAGAATAGGGGTAGGTCTGTTTGGTTTACTCATCACATTAAAAGAAATGTGACAATGCACAGAACTACCTTTCTGACTTGAATTTCTCAGAAAGCAGATATGATGAAGGAATTAATTTATAGCATTGTCTTTTATCTCGCCATTGTATCCTTGCTTTTCTCCCAGAAACATTGGTTTATCAAATAGTGTAATTCAGTGCGTAAATAATGGGGGAACAGGGGCAGCACTTAATCAGTTTCCTCAAATTGTTGAGGGGTTTGAGGAGGAATGTCAGGTAGACATGTTTATTTAACTCAACAAATGTTGAATATATTCTCTAGGAGGTACTCGTGAATTGCAAACATCAGTTCTTGAGTCTTTTTGGCTTTGCAGGGCAGCTGGATACCAAATATGTTAGTTCCTTATGCCTTATATGACTGAGCCCCTGAATACGATGAAGCCCCTTGGTTCATTTGAAAGTCATTAGAACCTAAGAGGACAGAGCACTGCTGGATCAAACCAATGCTTCACTGAGCTTATAATTCTATACAATGGTCAACCACATGCCTACTAGAAACCCACAACAGGACACAGATGCAACAGCACCTCCTGCTTGTGAGTTTTCCTCCAAATGCAACATAGAAGCACACTGGCTTTGATACCGAAAGCAGACACCCCATACTGGCTGAATAGTCCAGTGAGATGGAGCACCATGGGTAGGGAGCTAAGGGCAAGAAGGGCTGACCACCACCCCTTCCATAATCTAGGCTAGTGGTGGCAAACCTTTGGCACTCCAGATGTTTTGGACCACGAGTCCCAGAATTCCAAGCCTCTATTGTCAGTGACAAAGGACTGTGGGAGTTGTGGTCCAAAACATCTGGGGTGCCAAAGGTTCGCCACCATTGATCTAGGCATTAGTGTCAGAGCACCTCCCTTGTTTGTATGGGGCATATCTCCTGCACAATGAACACCACTTGGGCCTAATACATTTGCATATTTGTGCCTCAGGAGTACTTAAGTTTGATAGAAGCATCCCTGTGCCCATGATGACCTGGACTACAACTCCCACCAGCCAGAATGAGTTTAGCCAATGGCCAAGCATTGTGGGGACTGGGGTGGTTTATTAGGAAGAGAAGAGAGGGTTCCTGCCCAGAAGCTCTCTTCTTTAATCTCAGCGACACAGAGAACAGCTAGAGGTCTAGCAGTAAGGATTGGCACTCTTTCTGTGGATGCTCAGAAACACCATGCACATGAACCCTTGAAAGCCAGCCTCTTTTTCTTCTCCAATGTGGGAGTGGGGCACCTGGTTTTCAGGTTTAATTTCGGACTCTTGTTACCCTGTGTTCTTCAACATCAAAGCAAGCAGCCCCTATACCAGTAATGGTGAACCTTTTTAGAGACCGAGTGCCCAAAATGCGATTCAAAACCCACTAATTGTTCGCAAAGTGCCAATACAGCAATTTAACCCGAATAAAAGTGGTTATGAAGGGGAAATGTCGCATGCCCACAGAAAGGGCTCCGAGTGCCACCTTTGGCACCAGTGCCATAGGTTTGCCAACACTGCCCTATATGCTGAGCAGAAAGATGCCCCTTTCCAATAAGGAGATTGTCTGTCTTGCAAGGAGCCCTGCAAAACAGGCAGTGCAGGATTTAAACCAGGGGGCATGGAGTGAGGTCCTGTGAAAGTGGGAAAGAAGGCATCACCCGATGCCCATCTCCTTAAGTGGACCTCTCTGGCCACAAAGTATATGCTCTGTCACAGAGGCAATTGTGGGATCAAATATTTGCTTTGGGAGAAGGAGGTGTGTGTGTGTGGGGGGGGGGAGTCCGCATTTCTATTGCCTTTGGGATCGCTGGGGAATATCCGAAGGAAGGGGCCATCCTGTCATCGCCTTTCACGCGTCCCTCTGTAACGACAGGTTTGCGAATCCGGAGCAAGGCAGCCCCACTCAGCCCGACCCAAGTGCTGCCGGCGGGTGGGCGGGAGGGCTGGCCTGCGGAGGGGAGGGGAAGGGCGGCGGCGGGCCCGAACCTGTCGTGCCTGCCTGGCCGTGGGGAGCGCTCAAAAGCAGCCGCGCCGGCGGAGGGAAGACCATGAATTATGGATGATGCTGCGAGTCACCCACACACGGCCTCTCGCGCTCTCAAGCGCTGACTGGTCCTCTTAGCAAATGAGGTGAAAGGAGGAGCAATGAAATGACGGGTGCGTGTGGCGGCGGGGGGGGACGAGTGAGGCAGAGAGGGAACTCTTTCTCCCCCCCCCCCCACTACCTTTGAAGGCTGGTAGCGCGGCGGGCGGGGGAGGAGGCGGAGGAGGCGGAGGAGGGAAAGGGGAGGGAAAGCGCGCGGGGGGAGAAGGAGGGGCAGGGAGGAGCACATCCTAATGCAGAGATGTTGCAGTGGCTGAGGGCGCGCACACAGAACCCGGGCAGGCGGGCGGGCGGGCGGAGGCGGCGTCGGCGGCAATAGCGGCGGCAGCGGGCGAAGAAGGCTCACCTGCAGAAGGCAGGCGGGCAGGCAGGCGGGCGGGCGGGTGGGCGGAAGAGCGGGAGGCTGTTGCTGCCGGCTCGGCCGCCTCCCCCCCTCCGCGCCCGGTTCTCGTGCCACCCAGGCCCGCCACGCGCAAGCACGTGCCCGCCCCGCCAACTCTCCGCCCAAGGTAGGAGGAGGAGGAGGGCTTTCCCCTTCGGCTGCCCTCCTCGGCGTCGCCTTCAGACGAGGCTGGCGCGGCGCGGCCGGCAGGTGCGGGCGAACTTTCCGTCGCTTCGGGGGGAGCCGGTGCCGGCGTCTTGAGGAGGAGGTGGGAAGAGGGACCGGCTTTTGCGGGGCACTCTGTGTGTGTGTGAGAGAGAGAGAGAGAGGAGGTGACATCAGGGAGCTACGCCATCCCATCTCGGAAGAGGTTGCCCAGCTGTCGAGGAGCGGCACGTTTCGGGGGGCGTTGTGCCGAGGGGGCTGGCAGTGCCCAGGTCCAGCGGCCCAGGAGAGGAATAGACCCGTGCACGCATGCATGCAAACGGAGAAGGGAAAGTCTGGGCTGGAGAGGTGGAGAGGAAAGCGTCCCATTAAAATGTGTTGATCTGTGAGGTTGTTCCCCCCCCCCAAAAAGGGGGGGGAAGTGATGGGTGGCAGGCGCTGACTCGGTCTGTGGAATACTTCCGTGATCTAGCAAGATGTCCCAGTGATCAGCTACGTCTGAACTGGAAAAAGATCCGAGGGCAAGACGCGATCCATTTAAATTGCTTAATTAATGGATGCGATCGGTTTCCTGTGCTTTCTGTACTGCAGGCAAGCAAGGAGAGTCTCTCTCATTAAGGGCTGCAGAGGAAAAGGAGTTGCCACGGGTGTGTGTGGGCTTTTCTTGTGTGTTTACTTCTCTTCCCGTCCATACTACTGGCGTTTCAGCAGACTGCATGCCCTGTCAGAGAGGTTATTAAGAGCGTCATGGTAGGAAGGCTTCAGGCAGGTGAGCCCAAGGAGAAGGATATATGTGCAGAGAGCAATGACTTTGTATTTTATTGGACGCTGACAATCTTCTGGTTCGCCAAAGTTGAATGGAAACTATGTAAGGCAGCCCACCAGACACGGAATAGGCTGCTTTATTATTCCCTGCTTCTGGTGTCTAACAGAGGAGTTCAGCCCAGGAGGCTTGAATACTTGACTGATGGGTTGTGTTTGGCATCCTGGGACATTAATTGGGTGGACTTGACCTAGATCAGTTTCAAATTCTACTGGATCAAGTGAAGGCAACTGAATTGCATGTCATCTTTCTGATCCATCCAGCATCATGTCCAACTATCTGTAACTGTTCCAGTTTCGGCAATTAGATGTTATTTTACTCAGGTTGCCCCAATATGTTTTTTCTGTCAGAAGCAGATGAGCAAACCTCACCCCCTTCTTCATTATACCCAATGCTGGCCAAGTTATTTTGGCACATGGGTTAGAAAATCTCACACATACTTCACTTCCCTGTAGTAAATCTATTATACTGCCAAACTAAAACATTTAAAACCTACTGATTTTCATAACACCCAACATCAGCTGCTTGAGTTGCTCATCTCATTCTCTCAATGGGGAACAGGGAGGTGTCATTTTCTTTTTGCAATGCATGCCTTTCTTATTTAATCAATTGTCATCAAACTTTCCCCACCCCAATCTCATTCTCACTGCATAATATTGACAAAGGGAGCCCTAGTCCATGGAAACAGCTATCACAGTACAGCTAGGTAGGATTGTAGGGGTGGGAGTGAAAGGGAAGACCTGCTACTCCATTTCCACCTCTGTCCACTTGCATCAGCCATTATAAATGCAGGAGAATAGACTCCTTCCTCTGGTCTTTGTTCCTAGCTGAGCTTTATGCTTTTTTACTCTAGCTCAAGCCTGGATTCAAAGACGTTTCGATCCCATCCACTGAACACCAATGTCACATTTTTACTACCACAATTAAACAAATTTCCTTAGAGCTGATGTGAGTTTTTCAGGCTGTTTGGCCCTGTTTTAGAAGTTTTTCTTTCTGGTGTTTTGGCAGACTCTGTGGCCAGCATCTTTAGAACTAGGAGTTCTCTCTGTGCTCTGGGGTATAGAGTGAGTGAGACTGTGGGGTTTCAAAGTTGTGGGAAAGGGGGAAATTGTCCTATGCAGGAGATGTTAGTCATTTCCTTACCTTACTTTCCAGCAACAGAGCTCATCCTTCTCACCCCAGAATAATTAGTAGTAAAGCATTTCCATCATATCCAAAACAATTTCAACAATCTGGTGGTGGTGGCCATTATTTATGTTTTCAAAGTGTCGTTGCTACCCTGTACTAGGTAGAGTGGCAGATTAAGGATCTGGCGACCTGGGGCTGAATCCCCACTCAGCCATGGAAACGTAGGGTGGGTGGTGGATTGGACTGATGAAATCCCTTAAATATCTCATTCATCTTGAAAGCCCTATTGGGGTCACTTCAGGTCAGTTCTAACTTGACAACACCTAAGGCATAGGACTTCTGTTGTTTTTACAGCTAAACTAGAGGTGGTCTGAGGCTTCAGACCTTATTTTCCAGTTCAAGTAAATAAAGCTCTTACATTTTCTAGATTACTTCCTACAATAGATAAGAGATTCATGGTCCTTGTTTGAGACACATGCTTTGCATTTCCTCTCCAACCAGCATTAGTTACAGTACTGCATATGCATTCTAATTTGGACAGAACAATCATTCCAAAATAAATCATCAGCAAAGGGACTATTTATTTATTTGTGGCTAATAGCATTAAAAAGAGGAACAGATCCCAATGGTCCATTGGGAGGTGGTCTTATACACCCCATAACCCAGTGTGGAAGCAGCATTATGTCATCAACCTCATTGTCCTTCCAAATCAGATCCTGCCAATTTGGCAGTTAGTGCTTGGACCTCTGTCCTTTATCCAGACAATGTTTCACATAAACCCCAGTGGATTTAGCTTCGGCATATTGCTGCCCTTCTTACAGCCACTTGCCCATCTGGCTACAAGCTAAGCCACCTGGTCTACTTCTTCTGCTTATATATGAACAGCTGCTAAGGAGAATGCTCTGAATATATGGGAAGGGGAGGGGGCAGAAAATTGGAAACATCCAGGCACTAGCCTGGAGTAATTTGGAAAAAAATGTGTTTGTGAAAATATGCTACAAGACTGGCTGTTTAAGCAGATTCTGTCTTATGGAAGCACACAGCATTATTGACATGCTCAGCAATATGGGCAGTGGTGACTCATTGGCATTACAAGCAATCCAAAGGGTCAAGGGAGATGAAAGATTGTATGCATGTCTGGATGCAGAAGCTCTCACATCTTTTTATTTACTTATTCCTGTTCTTGATGTACCAGCAGAGAACAATAACATATGATAGCACAAATCAGTTGAAAAGAACCCATTGACTACACTCTGATAAAAGAAAAGAGATAGTGAGAACAACCATCGAATCCTCACTTTTTAATTTTCTTTTATTAAGTAAAAGAGTACTTTTATCCCTATCTGCCAGTTTTATACTAAAGCATGTAGACATTCTGAAGGGTATAGCTTACTTTCTCTTTTATAATTTGGGAGTACAGTATTATAAATCTAGCAAGAGGAAATAAGGTCCAGGGACAGAAATAAAAGCAGTACAGAAGGAATTTTAAGAGAGTACATAGAATGAGAGTACTAGAGAGTGCTAGAGCAATAAATAAAAACAAACACCATGATTGGACAAAATTACTAAAAAGTTACAAATCAAACAGATCGTATAGAAGTTGGGTAAAGGCAAATTGTTAAACAAAAAAAACCCAGAGTCAGATGTCATGTCCATGGATACTAATAGCTAAGTTACATCTTGAAGCACCATCATGGAGAAGAAAGCAGCTAGAAATCAAGGCTGTTTTGTGTTTGGTGTTGCCTACCACATACTGGGAACCTCTTAGCAGGTGAGTGTGTCTAGCAGTTGTCAGCCACTGTGACTGCATGCATATTCCAAAATGAAGCTTTTTGTAAATAATGAGAGCATAGTGTGTACTTTCTGCCTTTCTTGAAATCTGTAGAAGCAATTCTCTGCATGGAGTCAAATATTCATGCATACTTGGTACATGCTACAGACATACAGCATTCTTCTGTGCAGCTGATAGGGGTCTGCCCCATAGAAGGAGTTCATTTGGAAGAGTAGGGGATAAAACTTGTGCAGATTGGGAAAAATTTAGAGGCAGGAAAAGTGGAATCATTTTGCTCAAGAGCATGTTTTGCAAAATATAAAAGTTCCTTTCATCAGTTTGCCACAGGATGAGCATCAAAACATGACTGCAACTCATTCTTGAAAAAATGTTTGATAGGTCTGTGCAATGCATAGATGCATGCATATTGGGCTCTAGAGATGGGCACGAAACGAGCAATTTTTCATTTTCATTTTTTCGTTTCGTTACGTAACGAAACGAAAAACGACTTTTGTCTCTAAAATGAAACGAAATGAAACGAAACACCAGAAATTTTGTCGTGCGTTTCGTTTTCGTTGCGGCAAATACATTGAACTGTAATGAATGCTAACGAAACAGCGATTTTTCATTTTCGTTTTTCATTTCATTACGTAATGAAATGAAAACGAAAATTTTTGCAAAAAAATTCACAAAAAATGAAAACGAACCGAAACGGACCCCCTAAACGACAAACGACAAACGAAACACCATTTTTTGAGTCGTGCCCATCTCTATTGGGCTCCTTTAAAAGATGTGGTATATCTGGCTGCTACTCTACAGTCATGCCTCAGAGTCCTTAGAAGCAGAAGCCAGAGGTCCTTCTATCAACAAGACTCCGGAGAGCACAATATAGGAGTAGCAGCTTGTGACTAAATTTCCCAGCATTACATAGTAGTTGATGGTCTTGGAGTCTGATCATCAGTTAGATGTTAGCTACAGGTCAGGGACAGAGAACATGAGACCCTCCAATGTTTTTGGAGTGTATTTCTTATCATATTTTACCATTGGCTTCCCTACCTGGGACTGATGGAATACATGTTCCACGCTCCTGCAATGTATCATAAGCTATGCCCTCAAAAAGAGTGTGCTTTTGGGTGGGTGGGAGGAAACCATAGCACTTTGGTGAAAGGCCATTTTCCAGGCCACTTGAGCTCTCATCATTTCCATGTCCCAGAGCCTCTTTCTAACAATACTTCTTTTCATAGTTGCATTTTGTTCTTTCCCCTCCCACCCCTTTGCTGGAGAGTAGAGATAGTGTATGGAGGTAGACTGATTAGAGAAAGTTACAGATTGAAAGGTGTGACTCATATAAAAGGAACATGTGTTTCTATTTCAGGCTGTTAGAGTGGGGTCATAATAATCCTTGTCTGGGGACATTGTACTGACAAACAGCCCTTCCCAAATTACTAAAGCAAAGCCATCCAAGTTCTTCATTCAAGTTGCCAAAATAATTTCCACAGTGTTTATTCAAAGTTGGAATAATTCACACTGCAGATCTTAAAACAACAAGCGATATTACCAGTAGTTTCCAGAAAGAAAACAAAAACCTCAGTATAGCCAAACTGCCCTGTTATTTTCTATGACCAGTCTTTTCAGAAGGGTGGAGGGAGAGAGATATCATCTATTTCCCTCTTGCTCCAGGCCCTCATA
Organism: Phrynocephalus versicolor; assembly: GCA_023846285.1. Lineage (NCBI taxonomy): Eukaryota > Metazoa > Chordata > Lepidosauria > Squamata > Agamidae > Phrynocephalus > Phrynocephalus versicolor. The sequence continues at coordinate 62,205,581 of JAHTLZ010000129.1, forward strand.
TTGCTCTTCTTATTTTATTTTATTTTATTTACATTCATTGTAAATTCTGTCTCATGGATCTCTAAACTGACTGCATCTCAACCTTTAGCTTTTCTCCTGTATCTTGAACTTTATCTCAGAAAGTTCCAGTTAGCAAGCCCAACTCCCAGTCTGAGAGTTGAAGACCAAAACACATGGAAGGCCAAAGACTAGGAATGACTGTATCAGGTTACATTTAGTAGTTGGGTTATATTCTTTGGCTGATTATCATTTAACTGGTTATAGACATGTGGTCAGCTGCCTAGATGCCCTAACCACATCTGATCTCGCCTGATTTCAGAAGTTAAGCAGGGTTGGCCCTGGTTAGTACTTGGATGGGAGACCACCAGGGAATACCAGATGATGGCGAACCACTCCAGTATTCCTGCCAAGAAAACTCCATGGACATGGAGTCATGAAGAGTCAGTCATGACTATAACAATACAACACAGAGACATGGGGTCATGAAGAGTCGGTCATGACTGTAATGATCATTGGCATCCTTCAGTCTCGAAAGACTATGGTATCATGCCTGGAGTAGAGATCCTGAAAACAACACCTAGTGTGACTAAATAGACCAATTCGGGAATGGCAGTCTCTACCGCACTGGGGGCAGATGTATTCTGTTTCTTGCCCGGTCCTCGAGTTTCGTTATTTCTGTGCCTGCCTCTTTTCCTCTGCCTGTTGGACAAATGCCTCTTCAAATTTATGTAGACCATGCTGTATCTCTTGCCTCCAGACAGTGCGATCGGAGGTCAGGGTTTCCCAACTGTTGAGGTCCATTCCCAAGGCCTTCAGGTCCTTCTTACAGATATCCTTATACCGCAGCTGTGGTCTCCCTCTTCCCTTCATTTGTTCTCCATATAGAAGATCTTTTGGGATCCGACCGTCATCCATTCTCACAACGTGTCCAAGCCAGTGTAGGCGTCGCTGTTTCAATAAAGTGTACATGCTAGGGATTCCAGCTCGATTCAGGACTATGCTATGCTATACTGTAACGATACAACAACAACAAATCAACTGAAGATACATTTTCTCCCTTCCATATAGGGACCATCTTTTTTCTCTTCTTCACCTAATGTTGTTGTTTTTTGTTTATGATTATCCCTCTTCACCCCCTGCTTAAGTGAGTTATTTCCCAGAGGAATTTACCAATATTCTTTTCTATTTCCTTTGGATGCTTAAAGAAAACAAGTAATCTATTTCAAAAATCATTTACTGGTCATCTAAATTCATCTTCTGTAAACTGCTGCTGCTTAGTTTCTGATTTCTGAGATTATTCTGATGTTTTGTTGTTTCATTTTTAGTTCTTATATAAGCTTCTTCTTTGAATATTTAGGCAGATGAAAAGTCAGAATATAAATCTGTTAAATAAATGAATAAGTAAATCAGACATTCCAGATTATTTTTCTTAGAAGATGCCAGTGCCACAATGACTTTGCACTGTTTATTCTCTTTCTCCTGGATCCTTCTCCTGACTTTAAAGACTTACCTTCTGACAACATCCTAAATAACTCTGAAACTGGTTCGTAGGAGATTATAGAGTCTGTGGAAAAAGAGCCTGTCATAGTGTTCTAGTTTTATCTTTTCCTCCTTCTTCTTTGGGGCTAGAGCCTTATACATTCTTATCAAGGGATAGGTCCTATTGAATATAACTGGGGTTACTTCAGAGTAAACATAAAGCTAAATTGTCTTCAGCAGTGCTTGCATCCTGTTAAACAGGCTTAAGCTATCGGAGGAGGTGTTACTCTGGCACAGGCAATGTGAGAACTGCAGTCATAGCTCAATACTGCATAATGCTCCTTCCTGGCTAGCAGCTACTCCCTGTCCAGCTGGTACAGAATATCCATGACATTTATGTTCTCGTTTTTTTTCCTTAATAAATTTCTGTCTTTATTTGGTACTGCACTTTTATGCATTTTTAAAGAATGTTGAATTGCCCTCTTTCTTTCTTTCTTTCTTTCTTTCTTTCTTTCTTTCTTTCTTTCTTTCTTTCTTTCTTTCTTTCTTTCTTTCTTTCTTTCTTTCTTTCTTTCTTCTCTACCATTTTATTTGCTGTATTATGGCTTTTCAGTGCCTCTGCTCTTGTTTGCTTATTTTTAAAACAGCCTTCCTATATGTACCTTTTCAGTTCTAATTTACGTGTATCCATATGTAACCAGAGACCTTAACCCTCTGCAGTGTGCTGAACTCAAAAACTGATTTACATGTTATGCGTTTCAAATTCTTAGGTGTACTCTAAATCAGCTAAACTGTTTGTTACTGAGTAGTCTGACTTGAATGCAGAACAAGACCATAAAGAATAAGAGAATTACTGGTGTATGTTCTTCTGCAAAAGATTTGGGGAATCTTCCGCCCTCTGGATGTTTTAGAATACAGTTCCCGTCCTCTTTACTGTTGAAGCCAAAATGTCTGGATTGACAAGGATTACTTCCCTCTGCTCTTAAAAAAATGCAGAGATTCTTGGAGTGTGTTTCTTAAATCACAGTACTACTTCATGGGTGTCCCCTCCCAAGGTACTGATGTTTCATTATGGTGGGCTGGCCATGGATATTTTAAGTGCTCATTTTGGTTAGCTGCTCCTGTGCTGATAATAGTGATAAACCTGGCTAGTAGGGGCCTAAAATGCTCTTTTTAAATTATTCATCTTATCCCAACTAAAATTGCTTCAGTAGCAGTGTACCCAGGGTGTTGCCTCTTAAATGTAAAGAACTGTGCAAGAAAATTAAATTTCTGATAGCCAAAATATATAACAGCTTCCAAGTCAGTGTCATTTGCCTCTCTGTGCCTTTTCTAGACCCCTTATTTCCAGTCATATAGTTAGTTTGAAGAGATTAAATGAGAGTAACTCCAGGGTAACCAAAAGCAAGCTCAAAAATTTACTTTTGCTTGAAAGTATTGGACTAGAAAGTAATACTGTATTCTCATGACAATATTGTACTCTCATGATAAATGTTCCATACAGTTCATTCGTCCCTCTTTCCTCTCTTGCATTCACTGAAATATGTCTGTCTCAAATTGCAAAAAAAGCAAACAAAAATCACTCCAAACAATGAAGACTTTTTTTGACCTTTTTCTCAATCCTCTTTACAGTCATCATGATTTGAATGTGTCTGTGCACAGAATCAAATCTTTCATACTGAAATGTGAATGTGTTCAGGTAACTAAAAAGTTGAGTTTTAAATTCTAGTTTTTGCTTAATTACAAATATTGTGTTGAATAGGGTGCAGTGTGGTAGTGGGGAGGTTAAGGTAAAGGCTCCTCATGCACATGCATGCTAGTTGTGTCTGACTCTAGGGGTGGCACTCATCTCCATTTCTAAGCCAAAGAGCCAGTGTTGTGCTAGTCCATGGCCATGTGACTGGCATAGCCAAACACATTTTGTGCACGGAACACTGTTTACCTTCCCTCTTTTTATGGCAACACCTATTTATCTACTGTACTTGCATTTACATTTGAACTACTAGGTTGGCAGGAGCTGGAATTAACAGCAGGAGCTCAATCTACTGCATGACACCCAGGATTTGAACTGCCGAGCTGCCGACTTTGCAGCCAACAGTTTCAGTGGGGGGATATTCCCCTAATTAGCCAGAACCCCTTTGGCTGTTCCTGCCATTATAAGTGCTGTGGCATAAATCACCTTAGCAAACTGCAGTTGGTATTGGACAAGCAATATTGTGGCAACTTGTTGACTAATGACAATTCACTCCTGTAATGTACACATTTGTACTTAGAATAACAAGTATGATTCTAGCTGTTATGGGGTAATCCTATCCTACGCAATTAAGATGTATTTTCTTCAGATGCCATGCTTAACAAATGCCTTTACATTCTTCAATAACATTTCATGCTTCATTGTCACTGGGATGACAGAAGACATTAATCAGTAGCTGATTTTGATCAGTAGCCAGTTTCCATTAAGCAATTAAACAATCAGTGGTTTTTACAGGGCATAACAAGAAGTGCTAAAGATATATCACTGACGCATCTTGATGTACTATAAAGTATAGCCAAGAAGAGTTAGTCTGCCTTTCTGGCCAAGCAAACATGAACATTCTTCACCAGGAACATGCCAAATGGCAAAGTCAAGGAACAGCTGAGAGTACTGCAAAGTGTTGGTGGTGGAGGAGAGAGAATTGCCAGATCAGTATAAGATCAGCAAGGAGTATTTAAACTACATGTGTTCTAGTTCCTGCACATTCCAACCACATTCTACCTGCATATGAAATTATGCCCTTTACTCTTCAGGTGGAGGTGACTGGATAGGACAGTGACCTAGGTATCTGGCTGCTGAATTAGAGGTTCAGAGTTCAATCCCCCACTGTGTATCCCCCTCCCCCAGTGTGCACCCCTGAAGAGCCAGCTTATGTGCTCTTGGATGAGCTGCACAGTCCTCAGGTGCCTCCAGAAGAAGAGAATGGTAAACCTCTTCTGAGGATTCTCTGCTTGAAAAACCATGAAAAGGGTTATCATAAGTCAGAATTGATCTGACAGCTCACAATTATTACTATTATTCAAGCACATCAATCAGATGACACTTAACAAATTACTGAGGATGATCTAACAGCATCTGGAATTTATGTACATATATCTATTTCATTGTAGCACTTTGTTTCTCTCCCACCTTCTTCTCAACCACTATGTCTTAGGAGCATTTACTCTATCAGTGATGCCAACTGTATAATTAAATTTATATGATCATAATACTGTATATATAAAATACTCTTGTCAGTAATGAAGATTGTTTCCTGGTCTGAATTTGCTAAAGCCAAAATTATCACACAGAGATGGGGACAAATTAAAAATGTATCGCATTTTCTGACAAATTTGGACAATTCATAAAAAATTGTCAATTCATGTTTGTCATAAATAAAGTCCTCTGACAAATACAAACTGACCAATTTTAGTAAAATTTGATTCATAAAATGACCCAAAGAACCTGGAGACACCACATTTGCAGAGAAAGTTCCTCTGACTCTCCTCTACAGTTCCTCTGACTCTCCTCTACAGAAAAGGGGAAGGTTTAATGTATTAAACTCTTTGCCTTTGTCATCTAAGACACAACTTCCATACTTGGGACATTCTTCCATAAAGTCTGTGTTGCAAACAGCATTTTTGCTTCAAGTAAATTATTTTTTGGCAGTACAACAATACAACTGATATTGCCAGTTTCCAGGATTGCCCTTGGACTCTGGAGAAATGTCTTACTTCTGCTGGATTTGGGCTGTAACTATGTACAGTATATATTTAATAGGGTAAAATTCCTACTAAATGTAGTGTTGTTTGCTTCTGAGTATATCTACATAGGGTTTCACTGTTAAGCAGCATATACTGCACTTTACATTACAGCTCATTTTGTGAGGTCTATAAAGGATTTGAGAAAGAAAAAACTAGATTCTTGCCTTCAGCACTAGTGATACAACCCAAGCTGTATGTTCATCTCACAGTTCTACTGTCTAAGGGTGGAATGGTTGGCTGCCAAATTCATCATTCCTACAAGTGTCTAACCCAGTGGTTCTCAACCTGTGGGTCCCCTGATGTTCCTGGACTGCAACTCCCAGAAGTCTTCATCACTAGCTGAGCTGGCCAGGATTTCTGGGAGTTGCAGTCCAGGAACATCTGGGGACCCACAGGTTGAGAACCACTGGTCTAGCCCATAAAATAATATGATGGGTAATATATAAGAATATATAAAAATCTCAAAAACATGAATTGGAGTAAGTAGCATGTCCTTTACATTGGAACTTAAAAATCCATGTTTAGATATTTACCTTCCAATGCAAATATTCTGTGTGCATATAAGCATACACATGTAAATTGCATACAAATTATATTCATATGTGTAATGTGTACATTTTACAGAAATCAGTTTTTCTTTGTACAGATTTTGATTATCTGGATGATGTGGCTGGGCAGGATCATTTAATAGAGAATATAACCAGCCCCTGACACGACTGTTCTCATAGAAGGTGGAAAGATGGTGAAAACAATACATTTTAAGAAGCTGATCGTTTTCCTTGTTATATGGCCATGCCATCTGACGTATTCAGTGAGAAATATATTGATAATTACTACAGAATGTGAAAATAAAACTTAAAAACCATACATTTATCAGTTGATTGTGGAAATACAAGTTTCAGATTCATGAACATAACTTTTGATATCTCCTATCCAAGTCCTGACCATTTCAAATTGCCCTGCCAAGGTTTTCTCATCAAGTTTTCTTCTACAGAGTTAATTTTTACAAACAGTTATACAAAACAAGCTATACACCAATCAGTGACAATTAATATAACATGTCCCGTATTGGGAGTTAGCAAAATGCATCGGAATATTGAGTGGTTGCTGAAGGAAACCTCAGAGGAGCCAAATTGTTACTGCTACTGATTTGATTGTAAAATTGAGCTAATGAGCAAATAACTCATTGGAGGACTATTGTACTGATCTCTCGGTGGACTTCCAGTAAAGGAACCTATTCAGATGGGTGAGGGGAGGGAGGCCTTTAACCTTCAGCAGCAAACATGGCTTGAGACTACTGTCAAAGGGTAAGTTCTCAAACTGGGGAAGACTTGTCAATGCTCAGTACTTTGTTTACATTCATTAGTGCTTTGCTGTGACCACATCTCATCATGCAGTAATACAACAAAACAAAAAAGCACACATCTTCAGTTCTAGATTTGTCATTAATGGGCATTCTGTAGTCCTAAGGGGTACCACTAATAGCAACCCAACTGCTGATGGAAATATAAACATAGTTTTTTAAAAAGCCCCTGGGTTATGTTTCCTTCCTCACCCTCTAAATGGCAGTCATGTGTCATTTCCCTCTTCTGGGAGGGGGAAGAACTCACTGCCTAACCATTGCCAAGAAAACTTCTATTTTCTGAGAAGGAATGACTTTACCCCATTAAAATGCCCTTTTGTGCAAACATGGGGGGTGGTTTTCCCATACATTACGTAGCTATATATTCAAAGGGGTTTGGGTCTCTTGAGTATAAGGAATTAAATGACACTCATCTATTCTGGTTTAATAGATTGTGCTAAATACTTGAGACAGCTTCAAATCTCATCCTGTTAAATTGCTGGTTCCTAGAGGTAGGCTGGAAGGAAGAAGAGATCAAGCTACTAACAAGTAGGCAGAGTACAGCCAAGCTCTGTAGCCCCTCCGGGCAACAACCTAGGGCTCTCCTACCACATGTCATAGCAAATCAGAAGAGCTCAGAGTGGGTACACGCGTAAACTTCACGAGGAGCATGGAAGCGCAAGCAAGAAGTGCACAGTTGTACTAATGAGAAAGGGGAAGGCAGTAAGGAAGGCCGAGGGCTTTGCCCCTTATCAGTAGGCTCATTTCTTGGAGGAACAGTAAGTGTGTGTGTCTGTCAGTGGCAGAATAAAGAGCTGGAGGCCCAGGAGTTAGAACAAAGATACATTTTTGAGTTTATGGGTGAAATGGCCTTGGAGTGTGAGGAGAAGCAGTTCAAGAGACTGTCTGTTAATGGTTCAATGTTTAGAGATGGAAATGCTCACTGCCCAGTGCTTAATTTCATTTTTAAAAGACCTTGGAACTCAAGTAATCCCTAAAAGTCTCACTATATGGAAAAGCCTGGCATACATAGACATGCAGCCTCAAGTTGATAGTTAAGTGGTAAAGGAAAGCCACAGTGTGCATATTCATGAGTGCTGTTGTTGTTCTCCAGATTACATCACTCAGTCTATGGCTGAGCCTTGATCATGAAGACAGTTTCTGGGCTGAACTCCCAAGTCCATGCATTTTAAAGGCTTGTCTTTCTTGCTCTGCATACCAGAAATGGGTAACCATTAACTGGAGAAGATGGAGAGCAGGGTGGCTTTTTATAAGGAATGATTTGAGAAAGTTCTCTCCTTCTAAATTCTTTGAAAGTTAATGGTTAGGCAAAAGATGCCCAAACCAACTGTTGCTATGTACTCATAGGATTAATATAATCATGGTAACATGTTTTGTGTCCTAAGGTAGTTTTAAAAAAAACCCCAAAACATTCTGTTCTAGAGATGTAACAGTTATAGCATAATCCTGTAGAGCAGTGGTGGTGAACCTTCAGTACTCCAGATGTTTTTGACCTCAACTCCCAGAATTCCAAGCCCATATTGCCAGTGACAAAGGACTGTGGGAGTTGTGGTCCAAAGCCAAAGGTTCCCCCCCCACACTGCTATAGAGGTTGACTTAAAACTTGATACCATTGGATTTAGTGGGACATACACCCACCTCTGTGTGAAAAATGGTAGCTTTATTTAAAATCCTTTCAACTGAAAAAGTATCCTAAGTAACAATCTAAAACATTTCACAAGGATGAAAAGCATACAACCCTCAGTGTCCTTTTATCTTACAGCCTTGTATGAATGTTTTGCCATGTATCCTTTATTCATATATCTGATGAAATAGACATGTTTCATGAAAGTTTACATTAAAATATAGCAGTTAGTCTTTAAAGCGCCACAACACCTTATCTTGATTTAATTTTGTTTTCTGTTTCTTGTGGAAACATTTTTAGGTCAGTTATTTTTAAGCTAACTACTGTATCTTTACAGGGTACTAGTAAGTAACAGGAGATGGTGGCTCTCCCAAGTTGGTGTCTATTGCAACATATATAAGCATCAACTAAAAGAAAAAATATATAGGCATGCCTCCCCCCCCAAAAAAAACCCCTGGGTTTATGTGTATACAGATTTATATAGATTTAGCAGGGAGTCATTCTTATGGAACTGGGAAGATTAATGACTGGGATATATTTAACTGAATGACAGGTCTAAGTTGCTTGCTAAAGCTTCTGCTTTCCATGAAACTGTGTAGTGCTTGTCATTATAGCACTATGTATTTTGTGTGCATTTGCTCTCCATCTTATAGTGCAAATATTGTATTCTATTCTGTAATCTGTGCAAATAATTGAAAATAAACACATTTGAATATATTTGCTTTTTATTTTACACATGCTGTTGTTTCCACCTTTCCCCATTCTGCACGTTCCAACAGTCTGGCATGTAGAAATATGTACAAAAGAAAGGTTTTTCTGGCAGAGAGCAAAATTGATTGCTTAATTTCTGGTCTACGTTTCTGTCAAAGGAGCAGAACCAGAAGACTTACTTTCTCACCAAGTGCTAAATGTTGCACTGCATTTACACAGAGCTGTGGAAAAATACATAGATGTAGTTAGAGTGTCCAGTGTCCCTGCGATAATAATGTTTTGTGTTCCCTGGAATCTTTCATCATTTTAATATTGTTAAGGTGAAATGAAAGACATAAAAAAGGAACAGTCTCTGTGAGTGATAAAACGGGTTTAAAACCTAATGAGCCAACAATCCTCTAGCATGTCTGAGTGTTGGATTGTTTTCTCATAAATGTCCAATAATATGTCAAGGGTTCTTTAGAACAGAGGTGAGGGGAGTCAGATATATAAATCTGTGCTTTGTGAAAGACAAATTGTGTCAAAGAGAGGTGCACCATGCCATGCCAAGATAAATAGATGGAGCAGTGTTTTAATTAAAATGAATGCCCATATGTGTAATGTTGACGAGCTAGACTCTTGTACTGTGCTCTTCTTAATTGGACAAGAAATGTAATTATCTTGTGGCAGTAACCAAAGTATAGTTAAAATGGATGTAGGATTTAGTGAGTACATCCTCAATGCTAGCAGGCCACACCAGCTTTGCCCACCTAGTCCGGAAATAAAAATATGAGACACGTTTGATGGGTTGAGATTGGGTCACAATTTATTAACTCAAATAAGTGTGTTTAACTGTTGAAACCTTAAAGCAAGGGGGCCAGAAAAATGCAAGTGGCTAAGTTCTGTTCCTGATTATTATTAGCAGGATGCTGCTCTCTTGATAAGCCTACTTTCAAAAGTATAGCGGTCTGGGCAGCCCTCAGCTATCACTCAGAGACATAATATTATCATAGGGCCTCCTCATCTGTTCTTCAATAATTCCTCCAGTCATAATTATAATTGAGGGCTGCCAAACTAAGCATCTTTTTCCTAAATAACTTTAGCCTAACTTCCATTACCACTCACACCCACCAATTGCGAATGGAGTAAGTCATTTCCCATAAGCCTGAAGAGAATGGGATGGGCAAAAACTCAACATCACTCCTAGCCAATCAGAGTGACAGTCAAAAATTCCCATTTGGCCCTTACACAACCAGCTAATCTCATTCTCCTCATAGGGTGGGAAGGCAGGAAGGTGAACTGAATAGAAAGACCCGCACTAAGGAAGGTGAGCCTATTTATATACTCGGTTGCCTGTTGCATCATGTGCCCCATTCATACTTTATCGCTGGTCAGACGCATGGGCAAAGTGCCTCCTCCAGCACTTCAGCCATCAGGGGCCTCCCTTCTGTTTGGAGCAAAGGTAAAAGGAATTCTAGAAGACACCTACATTTACTTCCTCTGGGGCAAGGGCAGCCCAGAACATCTATAGCTGTAAAAGCAACCAGGGAACCCACGGTCTGCTAAGCCGTCTTGAATGATTTCTTGATGTCCTTTTAAAAGGTGTCCCATTTTAAAGGAGCTCTTCATACACTACTACTGCATATTGAAGACTTCTTCACAGAGGGTACTGTTTAGAAGGTTTAACTTAAAAACTAAGTGTCAGGTTCCCATGTAGATTACTTGATTTTCAAAAACCTTCTCCTCTTCTGCTACTTTCTCTTGACTCCCTCCAATGCCTTTTGCTAGTGCTATCTCTGATGACCAAACAATGACTGGTGAGGGGAGAATACACCAAGTTTGAAATGTGCAGGCATGAACCCAGCGTCTATCATTTTGCTGTATTGTTTTTCAAGTGGTGATTAAAAACTTATCTCATAAAAGGCATGATAAAATGTTCAAAAAGTGCAATCTAAAACACAGTAGAAACAACTTATGGCAGAAAAAGTTAAAATAAAAATTTCATCTGATTGGTTAACAGCCAGAAAGAACTTCATTAACTCTGTTTTGCAAAGCTGCCTATAACATCAGACAAAGTGGGACTGCTGCCTGAGATATCAGATGCTGGGTGGATGGAGAACAAGGAGAGGTAGCAAGACTAAAGCCATGCCTGCTCAGAAGCCTCTCCTACGTGTTATGAGCAGCCCTGTTGTCATCGGATGCAGTGAAATATACTGTTCTTTTACCAATGTCAAAGTAAGGTTTTTCTTTGTATGCAGATTTTTTTCCACCTCAGGTAGCAAAATGTCATGCACTATCCTTGCTGTTTTGCTTTCTCTGCCTTATAGGAAACATCTGCTTAATAGCAGTAGTGAATTTTAAAAACTCAGTACAGTATTATATCTTAACACACTTCCAGAGTGGTGTCTCCACCAACACCATCTTATCACAGCTTCTTGCATTTGATAAAGTAGGCTGTAATCTACACAAGTTTATGCTAAAATAGATCAGTTAGTCTTTTATGGGCCAAGACTCTTTGCTGGTTTTCCTGTAAGCCTACAAGAAATCTTAATAAAGGATTAACTTAAGGAAGTATTGCTGGCTTATAATATCATGATTATATTACTCTAGGATTTATTTGGCTATCACAGCAGTTAACTGAAGGGGAAAGTCTCAGGATGCCCAAGAGTAATGCTATGTTCAGGATAGTTTTGTTAATGATCAACCAGATTACCCCCCTCCTCACTCACTTTCCAAGTAAAGCATCAACTTGCCCATGGAACAGGAAATCAGGGACCCCCACAGGAACTGTAGGCAGCTGGCTGTAATATAAGGTCCTTGATAATGGATCCATCTTGAATCCCATGGGCACGTATGAGACAGCTAATCTGTGTCTGACTATTAGCATGCAACATCATGTGCTATCCCAGAGGATGGAGGTATTGGTACTGGCATCTATCAGCAGAATTTCTAGACATTAAGAAATTGAGTGTGGATGTGTTATTGTGAGAAAAGAGGCAACTGTAGGTCTTGCCTATTTGGATATGAGTTTGTATTTGAATAACTCCAGTTTATAAAACATATAATAACATAATATAAAAATACAAATTTGGAATCCATAAAACAAATTCCAAAAGGAAATCCAAATTTTATGGAGCGCTTTATAACCAGAGTATACCCAATGAAACTCGATTTATCCAAGTGAATGTTACTTCTAGGCTACAGGTCCAAAAACATGTTATCTGAATGGATTAAACAGTCTGTGTATGGAATGAAGAACCATTTATATAATCAGAAAGCTGGGACTGACTGTTTCCTCCCATTTCATATTATTTGGGGAAAATCCAATTTTGTCCCTGTTTAACATGTGAAGCAACCCTAAGAGCACCCCTCCCTTGACAGCTTGATAGACATACACTAGTTTCTGTTTTGGCCCGAGGTGTGGAAGTACATTCTGGCTTCAGAATTCACAGTGAGCACTGCTTCTCTATTTAGATTAGCTTTGGATTAAAACCAGAGTATGCTATTGATTGCCAACGTTCTATGAGGACATGGCACTTGAAGAAGAAGGTGTGCCCCATAGGCATTTCAATATGTGATAAATTTATGCATTTTGTCAGCCACATTATTGTCTCATGTGACAAACCACTTGGAGGACTGTGCCATTTCCTTGCCAACTGAATGTTGCTTCATCTTCTGCTGTCCAAATGTTTTGAATATGCCAATGGAGAAGAAACATGATGGTGTATTATATTCTATGATTGCCATATTCTAGCTCTCCAAATCTGGTCAAACTAATTTTCTTAAAATATAATATTCTTAAACCCCAGTAAGTAACTAGGGTTTGTGTGTCATGCTGGATAGAGTGATGAACTTGGACTCAGTAAACCTGGGTTCAAATACCTCTTTCACCACAGGGATGACACAGATAAAACCCTTCTATTTCCATACCTTGAAAACTTAATTAGGGTTACAATAATTGAGAAGAGCTTTGACAAGCACTTAACAAAAGAACAGATCTTTTGAACAGAAGGTCCTTATCAAAATCCTATCCTATGTGCCAGTAATACATTACATAAACAATCAACAACAATGCTTCAGTTTCATATACTGGATTATCTGTTATCTCCTGAAATTCTTTTTTAAATGTTAAAGGAATAGTTGAATGGCTTATTTTGGTTGGTCAGTGACACATTTTTGTTCTCAGGTTAATCCTCACTAGGAGAACCAAGTTATAGTTATTTATTCAATTGCAGTACCTCTAGATATTCTGAAGACCTACCTTTGATCAGCATACAATAAATACCCGTATATACTCGAGTATAAGTCAACCCGAGTATAAGTCGAGGCCCCTAATTTAACCCCCCAAAACTGGAGAAACGTATTGACTCGAGTATAAGTCTAGGGTGGGAAATGCAGCAGGGCCTGGCAGCTCCTCCTTTGTGACCTGGGAGAGTGGTGTGTGATGTTTAAAATGACTTTTAGCCACTGATGGAAGTGCTTGGGTCAGTGGCTAAAAGTCATTTTAAACATCACGCACCGCTCCCCTGTGATGCAGAGGGGGGGTCTTGAGAAGCGGCACACAATGTTTAAAATGACTTTTAGCCACCGACCCAAGCACTTGAATCAGTGGCTAAAAGTAATGACCTGCATAAAAGTTGAGGGCCCCTTTTTTCAGCCCAAAATTAGGGCTGAAAAATTAGGCTTATATTCATGTATATACAGTATGTGGTATTTTATTTAAGCTGTTTTATATAGCACATATTTCATCTGAAATGCACCATCTGGTTCCAGACTCCATCAGGTATTTTAGTAATGCAGACCCTTCTTATGGCTTAACTCTTTGACTTCAGTCAGTCAGGTTTTTATTGCGGTATAAAACCATAAAAATCATTAAAATCATTAAAACATGGTAGCAAAATTGTAAAGTTACAAAAACAGTGTGGATATAACGATATACATAAAAATATTAAAATGCAAAAGGAAACTAAACCAGTAAAAGAAAGTAGAGAATTTTCTAGTTAAAACTAGCCCGCCATCTTAGAATGGAATTTAATCAGGTATAAGCAAAATTTGGCTATTTGTTTGGTAATAAAAGAATTTTCATCACTTAAAAGTCTTTCCAGACCCATCTCGTTTGGGTCTACTGTAAGTCTCTCTAAGCATGGGTGAATGAATCTCTTTCTATAAGGGTTGTGAAGAGGGCAACAAAAAAACATATGCACCATAGATTCCACCTCCCTTTGGGAGCACATGCAGCGTCTATCTTCATAGGGAATTTTCTTATATCTCCCTTCTAAAACCATTGAAGGAATAACTGAGCAGCGGGCTAAGGTAAAGGCTCTCCGGTAAGCAGGCTCTTCCAGCTGTAAGAGATAGTTGGCCATTCTCATAACATATCTGGTCTCCATGGGAGCCCTAAACAAAGGGGATTGTGCTATATCTCGTTGGCGCTCAATGTCTTGGATCCTTTGTTTAATAAGTGCTTTGGCCTGCGTAGTACTCTGAACCAATAGGTCATCTATTGAGAGCCCCATAGATTCTAATTTTCTTTTTAAAGTTTGTATCCACCTAGGTTGGAAAGGGTCTTGGTTTATTAAAGGGAGAAGGCCTTTTTGGTAACTCTTTGACTTCAGCTGTTTCTGAAATAAAACTTCATCAGCTCGGGATGATAGCGGTGGACATTTCTGTATGGAATGGTGGAAACCCACATTTGTTTTCCTTTAATGTTTACCTGGTTTGACAGAGCTAGAGACCAAGAAATATCCACCAAGTTGCACTAAGATAAACACTCATTGGCCAGCAGTGGTATTTATCAAAACTACAGAAGATGTGGGTGTGAGAGAGGTTGTACAGTGAAAGGAATGCTGATTCAAATACTGTACCATTATACGAGTCATTGAACTCTGAACGTTACAACTACTGCATACTTCTGGAAGCAGGAGAAGTTGTTGAAACTGACTGTAAATCCACAGCACCAGGACAGAGGGTTCAAAATGTAATCATTAATGGCCCACTGGGATGCAGGGGAAGACAGGAGAGGTAACACACTGAGAATTATTCCAATTCTGCTTCTATTCTTTTATGATGTGATTGTCTATTCATTCACTTATTCCCCTGACATTATAGTTTATTTAGGCTAAATGCCCAGGGAGAGAAGGGACAAGACTTGTGCTCACTCAAACACAGCATCTATATTTTATCAAGCGAAAAGAAAGACCACAATTACAATCAGCAATGCCTCCTCCTTGCTCAGTGCTGTGTTTCCCCTTGTGTCTGAGGCAAATCTGCTAACACTGAATATGTAGCTGTTTTTGTGTTGTGTGTTCCTGCTGAGCTGACACAGTAGAAAAAGATGTTTTCTGCATTATGCTTCTTTTTTTTCATCAAAAAAGAAAGATATTGAAAGAATTTACATTCAGATTAAGTGTGATGTATCTTTTATCACTGAATTCAGTTCTGCAATTCACTGGTTGCTCGAAGCTGTAGTTCTTCCTGCTAAGCGAATCAACACGCTTCAATCTAAAATGAAGCCTAGATGTTTTGGATTAACTTGTTAGCAGATTAATCTGCATTGGTCTGTATTCTGAACTCCATACATGTAAGGATTTGTTGCCATGGTGGATATAAGAAACAGAAGGGCTCAGACAGCAGACAATGAAAATCTCAGAGGGATCATACCCTATGTTACCATATTTCCAGTATGTAGATCAAGCACACTGAATGTGGAGGCAAACAGTAGAAATGATAAAAGAACCAAAACTGAGTACTTCACTCATAGCTCATTGCATCCTTAATACTGATTTATATACAGAATTTTCTGCATGGAATTTGAGAAATACTTGGATATAAGTGAAAACATATAGTTTTGTGTATTATCGAATACTTGTGTCATTGTAACTTATGACTGTATTGGAATGTCTCAAAAATAACAGGCAAAAAGAAAAGAACAAATAAAAGAATAAATAAAAAAGACAATGTTATGTTTGAATGTGAGCTTTCATGGATAAAATCCACATTTTCAGACACAAGAGAGAGATAACATGGCAAATGTTTATGCATTTATAGATGGCATCAACATACAGAGACCGTGGTTGGTTGGTGTCCAAGACCATACAACAAGGATAATCTATGTGAAGAATCAGCCAAAGAATCTCAGCTAACTTTTTCTTTTCCTCTAACTCATTTTAGATTTGATTTGCCCAATAAGGAACATATTTTCTTTAGTGCAAGAGAAAAATAGCTGAGTGAGGGAATGCTATGCAGGTGGTAAACATAGTCGTAAGCAGTGTTGACTCAGCAAGCCTTTCTTGCCAGGTATGCATAGTATGACAGCATTGATAGCAAAGATCAATGGAAAAAAATTGGATAGCAAAGGCCAATGGAATAAATTGAGAAAATGGTGCAAATTTATTGTGCTTTCACACATGATGTTGGGTAATTTGCTTGGGTTTTTGGATTTGCAGTTTGCATGTTTTATATTAATAATTCTGCTGTCAAACCTATGTGTTTCAATTCTATCAGGGTTTCCTTCCAAAGGCAATGCATTTATATCTGCATTACCAGAAGGACTTAGGATACTTAGTTTCATGTGAAAAACTCGTTAGAGTTTTAGGTGGTTTAGGCTAACCTAACCTTTATTTTTTGTTTGAGCTATCAAAGCCCCTTTAGTTCAAAGCCCCTAGAAAAAAACATTTTAATGTACTACAGTATGTTCCATGCAATGGCACTTGTTTATATGAAATGGCCTTGAGATCTGATTAGTACTACTAATGTAACATTTTTATGTAGTGATATACTGTAGTTAAGAAAGTGAGAGCCAAGGTGGTATAATGGTTGTAATGATGGACTAGGAATCAGGAAACCTGTGTCTGAAATCTGTTTCAATAATGGAAATTCAGCAGGGAAGGGATGTACTGGTAAAAATACCCCGTAAACGTCTTGCATATCTTACAGTGTGCACTATTGTCTTCTTATGTTAGGCGCCCTATTACCCAGGGATAATTGGAAACTATAGTGTGTGTTTACTACCATTGAAAATCATGTTTGTGTTCCTATTTGGAAAGAGATCATCTTTTGAATCCTCAGATGGACCTTTGGTAGTAAACAAAGCTTGTCTGGATCTTTAAATAGAGACATTAGAGCTTCCCCACTCAAAGGGAATACATGGGAACAAAAACAGAATGTACTGGAGAAGCACTTATTTAATGCTTTCATGCAGAAATGTTCAACATTTATCTAGTCTAACATCATTTCTTACCAACTTGAAAAATAAATTCTGGAATATACTGAGAAACACACACACACACACACACACACACACACACACACACGTTTGTAGTCTAAAATCAAACTGGCACAAACTGCCCATTTGTTCAGTTCATACCCATCTCTAGTTCTGTTTCTGGTTATTAATCCACCATAGTATGTCACATGATTAGTCAAGAAGAGTACCTCTGTGGCTTATCCTGTTTTTTTTTTCTCAGCAGTTCATTGATGTTGCACTGTTGATTTCCTAGTTCTTCATCACTGAACTCATTTTGTGCTATTTATATGAATAAATCCCTGTTGCTACCTTTTCTGAATGTTTATAATCTGTTAGCTGCAAAGCTAGGATCGAGATTTTAAAGGCAGAAGGCTACTCAAAATCTGGGTTGGAGTATTTCAGACTGGTACTTAGAAATTAAGTCAGGGAAAATAAAGGTAGAGCGAGACACATATTTAGACCTATTTCATGTCACCCTTGAAGAACACTGTCTAGAACTCTTGTTAATTATTCTCCGTATTGAAAGATCAAGCTAAGATCTGATATTTAATCAGATGCTTCATGAGTTCTGTTGCTGTTCTGGTCTACTTAAGGACACAGTGATCCAAATCCACTTGCTTTGTTATATGGATATAACACAAACAATGTAACTTTTGGAAGTGAATTGTCTTAAATTAAAAACTCACCACAGGAATTATCAGTTGCATACTGAGTTGTATGACTCACTGTGCAACTGATAATGTCTATATAGCAATTTCTTAACCTGAGGCAGTTTGCCTCCAAAAATTATGGCACTTAAGTAAATGCACTAAAAGATTTCATCCAATACCATTTTATTACAAAGTAAGATGTGTTTATTGAGTGAGACTGAGCAGGAGATGGTAGATAAAAGAGATTATCTGTGACTCTAATACAAAGGCTAAGCAGAACTGGGATACTGGGACTTTGAAATAATAGAATCAGGTACCTAAAATTCATTTTTTCTCCTTTTCCACAGAATGCATATGATGTTTTATTTGTTATTATTATGACCTGAGCCCTGGAAATAAGGTGACATCTGTGCTAAAATTGTATTCAAAGGGATAGAGAGGGAAGATGCAGACATCTAATTCATGTATAGTGTTATAATAAAACATTGCATTTTATCTCATCTTTTTATTGTCTGTGTCTAAGCATTACCTATTATTACCTAGTATTCAATTTGACAGTAATACCAGATTTTGGCAGTAGCTATTAGGAAGATAAAAACGAAGCTTGAATGCGGTTATATCAAGCTGAGTTGTCTTCAGGGGTTGCAAATAAACCTTTCTGTATCTTTACAGAACCACGTCCCCCTCTTTTCTTCTGTCTGGGCCTCTGAAGCCTACAATGAGTGCATCCATAGGACTTACCTTCTTGCCATTAGTTGTCATCTCTTGTACAGGTAAGATCGTTCTCCATCTTGACTGAAAAATGAGACACAGATATGAGCTAAGAATGGAAACTGATCTGGGCTCCTATTAGGAAAGTAACAAAGCTACTGTATTTGTATCCTGATCCAACATTCAGAACATGAAATTATCAAGAGCGTGTTAGTCAAGTGTTGCATGTTCAGCTACACTGATCAATGTTTGTGGCGTGCTGTATATAGTGTACAGTACTTTTAATGTGGCTTACGCATATCTGTCTTGTGGATTTTATGGGGCTGTTGTGTTCAGTGCATAATTTTTAGGGCTACTGTATACTGTATGAGCGTTTATTTTGGTGTTTTGTTTTGTTTTGTTTTGTTTTTAAGATTTCCATATTGCTTCATGAATTCATCAGAAATAAACTGAGATTGTAAACATTCAAAGCATGGGAAAAATCAGAACTTGCAAAATCAAGGCAGAATGCTTTAAGTACTTAGCTTTTGGAAGACTGGCTTTGTAACCACAATTTAGTCATTCATTCATGTTTGTGATGATGAATTATGGTTGCCTCTTCTTTTTTATAGCAGTCATCCTATATTTAATAATTACAAAGCAGACAAATAAAAAGAATCTTTCTATACTGAAAATAATTCCACTAAATGATTTCAACTAGAGAGACAATAGCTTCCTTTGATTCACTTTTGATAAGAACTTCCTGAAATCAAATTCTTCATACATTCAAGAGAAAGAATTTGAGATTTTTTTTAAAAAAAAATGAATGTGAAAGAAGGTGAAACTGACAGATTTATTGATCCCTAATCTGGTTGTACTAATGAGGGGAATATCTGCTCTTCATTTAATATATACATATCTATTTTCCTTTCAGTCCCAACTATTGCTGGTTCTTAGATGTCTCAAGCTATGCTTTAAAAAGGTTGATCCCTCAGTGGAAAGGCTTTTCATTTCAGATGACTGAGAATTAGATAATGCCTTGGAGCTAATTCATCATCTTAGGGAGAAGCCACTTCGATGTCCTTTATAAATATCTAATTACCTTTTAATGTTCCCAAGGTCTCTTGGGAAGGTGACTGGCCTAGATTAGGAGGCAATTAGCCTGTGTGGAAACTGGTCTGACCCACATATGTTGGTGACTGAAAGGCAGCGTTGGGCTTGCTGTTAACCAGCTGAACACAGATTTTTCACCACTGCACAACCCTCTTCAAGCAGAGACCATCAGGGAATAAGTCATCTACAAAACTCTGCAGGAGCATCTTCTAATGGCTGATAACATACGACACAAAAGATTAGGGTAATGATGCCTAGAAAGCTGTGAATATTCACAGTACAGTATAAGCATGAATGAGAAATCAGGTCCAGAAAAAGCCCCAGTGTCTGCATCATAATCCTGTAGTGTGGTCCTTGTTTGAGGCTTTCTGTCCAGATCTAGAAAAACGCCTAAAACTTAACATCCCAAATCAAGATTGCTGTTTTACACAACATGGAAAATAGGAAGGAAGAGCACTTGCATCTTAGCCCCCAGAAAACAGGTAATGAATTGTTCTATAAAGGGCCTTTCTAGTTTACCTGTTTTGTAGTGGTGAGAAGAATTGAAGGAATTGTTTTTCAGCTTTAAGAAACCTTTGGGCATTCCTTTTTATTCTTATATTTACTATATATTATCAGCATGTTTTAGCAAAACACCTAAAGATCTTGTGTTATGCACTGAGAAGATTTTCTGATAAGGAGTGTGTGAAATAATTGTTCAAGAGAACCTAGAAATAGCTCTGAAGAAGAGGAAGAAGCGGCAGCCTCAGAAAGATCTCCAAGGCAATGCTAAGTGAAGCATTGCCCATTACTGTGACAACATCTCTTTGTAGGCACTTCAGTTTACTTGTTTCTCTGCTGCACAGACCAGAACATGTCTGTTTTCCTTTTCATATGTTAAAATTCCAGTAAGGAATGGAGTTTGCAGTGCATTGCACTCCTGTGCCTGTTCCTTCAGAAGTACTTCGCATATTTTTCACTCCTATTTGTGCATATAGTATTGCAGACGTACAGCAGAATCCTAAGCATACTTGCACAGGGGTAAGGCCCTCTGATTGCAGAGGAATTTGTTCTTGTCTGAGAAGACACAAGACTGCTGCTTTAAGCACTGAATATGCTTTCCACAATTTGTCCTGGAATTTCTGCTGATGCAGCTTTAAAACTGACTGTGCAATGGCTGCATTTATTCTGTCTATTATAATTTGTGACTTAAAGCTGTACTCAGTCCTGGGGGGGGGGAATCCTGTCTTTTGAGGGAAAAATGGTTTTGCCCATAAATCCTGAATTCTCTGAGCTGCAAGAGCAAGCTGGCATGAGGGACCCGTTGTATGGCTGAAGAATTGGCCATCCATAACTGGTATCCTCCAACTGTTCATAATTCATCCTAACCACCCTAGAAATACTGCTTCATATAGCTTTCCCAAAACTATTGATCTGCTTTACCAAATGCAAGCTACTGATAGGATTGCAGTTTTTTCCCCTGATTACTTGTGCTTCTTTAAATATGTGCAAATATGCTTAGGATTCTGCTGTACTGCTTTATTTAAAACAACTTCATATGTAGGCACTTACCATTAAAGATCCCCCCCCCCACATACGCACATACATTATGATTCATTATTGGCCAAAATCTTTTTGCTTAGTGTAATACATTGCACTAGAATAGACCCATTCATTCACAGGGATTTTGTGAGTCAACTCCTTTGTACATTCAGTTGATTCAAACAGGTCCGTTCTAACTGTGTCTCACTTTAACATAGTAAGTTACAGAGTAGGGCTGCTTGAATAAACAAAGCATACAGAGGGGCTGTCTCACAAAATCCCTTGAGGATTCACTGGACCTAGCCTAGTATGATTTAGTACACTAAGCAACAGGATTTTGGCCATTATCTGCTAATTGCTATACTGAATCTTGTTTTACTATTAAAGACACATTTGTATGTACTGTGACCTGTGGGACTGTGTGGTCCTCCATCTGTTCACCATCAGTGGACAGTGGACATTCTATGGCATATGTGGTGAGTGGTAAACGCAATGCAGTGGTCCTAGGAGTCAGATTTTGCTTTGCCTTTTAGAGTGCTGTGCTAGCAATTCTGCTATATCATAAATCTTCTGCAAAAGGCAGACACCCCTTCTGTTTCATCTCTGCCCATCTTACTCCTCAATCCAATTGGCATTTCCTCCGGACACCTTGAAATCTCAGGTGTGAGCTTGGCTTATCTTCTTAACACTCCTGGCGATCAATACCTGTCAGCTGCAGTTCGTAAGTAGTACAGGGACACACAGGGCAACAGGGGACACAACTTGCTAATAGAGAGTTCACATTGAATTAAAATGGAAGATCAGCAAGATTTTTCATTGTGTTTCTTCAAACAAACTAAGTAAACAGCCGTGCTCATCCCTCATACTGAGCCAAAACCTGAGGTTTAACAAACAGAGCTTTCAAACACAAAACGTCTTGCAATTAGTATGAATTATTTATTGAGTGCTGTGTAGTTTCAGTCAGTCCTGCCTCCCTCTCCCAACCAACTCTGAGCCTGAAGTACATCTGCTTTTAGCTATTGGAATGTCATTAGTAGATGACAATCTTCCTAAGCCAATATTGAATCCTTATTGTTTTTGTTGCCCAATCAGTGTCAAGGACAAAGCCATTTCCAGTTAAGACAGGATAAGTGAGCCTCTTTCAAGGCTTAAGAGGGACCAAAGGACCCTGCCATTATTTTAATTAATCCAGCAATGTTTTATGATACCCAGATATGTATCTGTTAGTCTGTGCAAGAATTCCAGGCAAAAATCAAGGAAAACAAAAACAAAAGACAAAAAATGTGGCACCTTAAAGACTAAGTTTCATATTTTAATGTAACATTTCATGGACATGCCCACTTCTTCAGACATATAGCAGCAGAATGAGGTGTGCAATATAATATGTATAGAAAATATGTTTCATACCAAATATTCATTGGCTGTTGTGTGTAGGTATATTTGCATGTAAGCTCTCTTGTAAAAATTCCTAAAGAGACAGAAACCAGGAGAGACATCTTGCAAGCTAGGGCAGCCAGCATGCCAATCAACACATGGCCAATCAGCAAGGCAAGGTGGGAATACAAAAATATGGGCCACTGCCCTGTATGAGGTGAGAAGGTGGGGAAGTTGGTGGACAGGTGGATGGGGAATTGCTGGGTAGGCATGTAAGGAAGAGCCAGGAAAGGAGAAGGAGAAAAGAAAGGGAGGAGGAAGCTTTGGAGGATGTGGAGAAGATACAGAGAAAAGAACCAATAAGGACATTTACACAATCCATACCAATGAATAATGTTTTGATATGTCATCAGCACAAAATCAAATAGCCATCCTGGCAAGAGGCAAATGTTCCACAGTTACATTGCTGGCTAGGAAAATGATTTGGTAATAGCCATGTGTCATGTAACTGGAAATTTATATGACAATCTAATGAAGAAATAACTGGGGAACATTTGCCTGAAATTCCTATTTTCCCCTTGATAACAACAGAAAATGAGAAAATTTTGTGCGAGTTGCCAGAGAACAAGAATTGCTTCTACCACTTCTTCCTTAGTGTTCCCTAGAGCTCAGTGATCAGGGAGGGGAATTTTAAACTTACCCAGTGCTACATTCTGAGAAATATGTTAGAGGAAGGTAGTGAGTGCATACATATATGCTGTGTGTGTATGTGCGTGCATATCTGTATAATATCATCAGGTGCAGTCCCATGCCTGAGGAAAGATTTTACTACTAGGAATGGGCATCTTATGGAAAACGAAACACTGTTTTGTCATTTTGTTAGCTTATGATTACTAATCGTTTCATACGCTAACAAAACGACAGACAGCATTTCGTTTCGGATAGTAACGAAATGGCTGTTTTTTAATTTTAAAACAAACTGTTTCATTACTATCTAAATTGGCTCCTCAGGGTCCTAGGGGCACCAAATTTGATTGGTAGCTCCCCTTTAAGCCTCCAAATTTAGAGAAGTTTGAGGTAAGGGGGCTGAGTAATTAAGCTCCAAAGGGGATGCCCCTAGATAGCTTTTTTATTGGAATCCGAAGCCAATAATTTTCAAAAATTATTTTAAAAAATCAAATTTACTTACCTTGGGCTTCAAAGTAGGGGTACCTTCCCCAAGCGATTTCAGGTCAGCCCCATAAATCTGGAAAGATTTGGGGTGTAGGGGACTTAGCTCTGAAGCTCTAAAAGGGGTCTGGGTACTTAATTGACAAAGTATGCCAGGAGGTTGCCAGCAATTAAGGAGTTAATGTTATACACTCTTAAATTGCTGGAGTAGCAACCTCAAAAATTACTTACCTTGGGCTCCAAAATACCAGGGGTACCTTCCCCAAGCAATTTCAGTTCACCCCCTGAAATCTAGAAATATTTTGGGCTAAGGGGGCTGAGTATTTAAGCTCCAAGGGGGGTGCCTCTAGGAAGCCTTTTTTTTCCTAATTGGAATTGGAAAAGCTAAGCATGGTGGTTTGTTTTCATTTCATTTTGTTAGTAATGAAACTACTTTAAAATTTTGTTAGTAACGAAACAAAACAGGGAATGAAACGAAATGAAACTAAATGCAATGTTTTCGTTTCATGCCCATTCCTAGTTACTGCTACTCTCATTGGATTTTGCATCTTGAATGGAAAAATATCATAATCATCTTTTCTTTACTTCAAGTACTCATACCTCTAGGACCTGCCTTGTTAGCATTGTTTTCTAATGTTAACACTGTCACTGTTTCGTGCTGAGGTGGTGGTCTCAACAGCAACCCATTTGAGTCCAAGCTACAATACAGAGAGTCTTTTCTTCTCAAAGCAAGAAGTAATTGTTCCATATTTTTCAGCAATATATCATATGTCCAGAGCCTGTAATAGTTATTTTCTTGGACTACCACTTCCAGAATGGGCCAGAGCATGGTCAGCCATTTTGTTGGCTGGAGATATTGGACGCTACAGTTAAAAAAAAAACTTGTTATTCCAAGCTGTGGGATATGATCTCATGTGTGTTGTCTATTGCTCACTGCGCTTAATACATAAACTGGATTAGCATATCCTATTCAGGTATCTGCAATCTCTAATTGGCTAATATCTGGGCAGCTGCTAAACTGCGTTTGAAGCATTAGCACCCCTCCCCCATCCTTCTTGTGCATAAGCTAAATTGCCGTAGCCCAGACATGAAATAAGATCACTACAGGTCAAGGGGCTGATGACAGTAAGTGCTTTTGTTCTCAGCTGGAAGTCATTCTGGCATAAAATATTATACTTATAAGAACCATGTATTTTAAGCAATGTCATACGGTACTTTGCAAGTAAAGAGGCAGGCAACTGGGAAGTAGTTATTATTTATTATTTGAAGAGTCTGCTCCTGTCTTTTCACTTACAGAAAAGAAGTATCTCAGTGAAGCCCAAAAATATTAAGAGTACACAATTACAAGAGAGCACAAGAAGAACAGTGCAGCATCAGACCAGCAAACTGTTTCGTCCAACATTCTGTCCCTGTTGCCTGTGGGGCATCCAGTCAGCAGGAACTGAGCTCATGAACCACAACCACCCATAAATCACAACAAATTAAAAACCAACAAACCAAATGACCAACCAACAGAAAAGACCCAAAACTAAGAATCAAAGGATAAATCTACTGAGGTTGGGAGTAACTGCATTAATTTGTTGCAGCACAAACAGCAAAAATTCTTGTGGCACTTGAAAGACTAAAAAGTTTACACTGGCATAAGCTTTTGTGAACAAAAGTAAAGGACTCGACTTACTGGGTCCAGAGATTGTTGCTGGAGTGGCCGGCCGAGAACAAAAGGATAATGGTGACCCCCCCACACACACACACACATACGTGGAGGGAAGCTGGATCCAAATCAGAACCAAGTCAGGGGTCTGAATAATGAGGGTGCACCAAGCGTGGAAATGGGCATCCAGGTTGGGCTGGCCCTTTAGGGATCATGACGCACTAAGAAGGGGCCAGACCAAATGGTTTATAAAGGGGGAGTGGAGGAACAACCCCCCTTTCACCAGAAATCAGAGCATTGCCAGCCCACCCACCCCCTTTTTCATATAGTAGATGATACTGATTAGTATGTAGTTATGTACAAACATATGCATGCATGTCATAACTTTGAAGGTCAGACAGAGGGGCCATGTGTTGATCGCAGGGGGCAGTGAGGGACTCTCACCTGACAATGATTTATGGCCTGGCCACCAATGGGGTTGACACCCCTCGGAATCATACAATTTGGATTTGGATATGGAATACTGATGGGGTGGACACCCAAGGGATCCGGTAACTAGCAAGAAGTGTGTGTTTCATAAGATAACAGCCTGAGTGCTGCCTGTTGTAATCTGTTAAGTTGTGGCCTATATATACTCTCAAATTATAATGGTCTTGTGATGCCTTTATGCACTCATTCAGCTAAAAAGCCCACTTCGTCAGATGTATGTGATCAATGAAAGTTCATACAAAATGAAGCTTGTTAGTCTGCCAGGTGCCACAAGACAATAGTTTTAAATAAAATTAAGCAACAGGGGAGATAAATGATGTGCTGGAAGCCTTCTTGTATGTTGCTACCAACCATGAGTCTGAAATAAAGGCATATACAAGGGACACAACAGATTATGGATGGGCAGACTCGTATGGAAATAAATGGTCCTTTAGGACACCAGGCCTCAAGTTGTTTAGGGCTTTAAAAGTTGTAACCAGCATTTTGAATTGGTCTTTGAAATAAACTGGTGTCCTGTTCTGGCGATACAATAAAATGTGAATACAGCCCAGTATTTTGCTCCTGCAGAATTCTAGTAGCAGCATTCTGGTTCTGCACTATGTTTCTGCGTGCCTCTCAGACTGTTTTTATCAAATCCAATTTCACTATTCAGTGCGACCCATGCAAGCTAGAGGGTGTGAAAGAATTTGCTTCACCTACAACAATGTCCTATTTCAAGGTAATGGTGATACTGCAGGGAGAACATGCAAAGTGTCAGTGTTTTTGCTAAGGAATCCATGAACGTCCATCCATTCGTCCATCTAGGTAGATAAAAGCCCTATTCTTTGAGATACAACATACCCGACGTAATGAATTGTAGTATATCATGGAGCAAGGTTAGGTGATTCGTTACACTCCTGTCTGTTCGTTAAAGTGTTCTGTCAGTTAGGACGTTCATTGCAGCTGCCATTTTAATCAGGTGTTTGATGCTTCTCTTTTGGGGTACTCAGTTAAAATCAGAGCATTTCAGGTTTCTTTCCCCTTCTCATGCAGTGTGGTGGCCAACAGAGAGCACTGCAAGAAACTATGGGCCAGTCTTTGAAGAGCAACCACGTAGCATCATTTTCCCAGAAGGATCTACAGAGGAGCAAATATTGCTGCCATGTCATGCACGAGCCAGCCCTTCTGCAACCTACAAGTGAGACTTCTTGCTTCTAACAGTGTTTTAAAATAAACATGGCAACTCTGTGGTTGTGATGCACACTAGGGTGTGCCACCATTTTTGTTTTTGAAAACTGGTAGCACAACCTGCCCTGTAAATTAAATGAATAAAATGTGACAATTGGAGCTAAGTATAGAGCTTTTTCCTAATTGTAATGATTGTGTTTTAACTTTGACTTTTAATATCTTCTGATCTCAGAAATCAGTCTCCTGGGTTGTGATGCAGGAATTTGAGATTTAAAAATAGATTCTTCATCAAAAGAATCAAATTTCTGTCTCTGGAAAATTTGGTATACATAGTAATACATAGAAACAGAAGTGTTGAAATCCTGTTAAGTAAGTTGCACCACATAAGGCTGATGATATCATCAGCTGCAGCAAGCAGTTTTGTGGAACAAAATGTTCCAGTAAAGCTTTCACATTTTTAAAAATTGACTTGATTGTAAACCACCTTGTTTTACCTTTGTGTATTTTAAATTGCTTTGCTGTGTTTTATATTTTACCAAAGGAAAGTAAACTCAGACTGACTTCCTAGAGGTATACATGGGAAGCAGAGCTAGGCAAGCAACTTAATTTTTTTGTTTCATTTATACATCCAAATACCACTCCCTCGGTAACTGGCTATAATGATAGCTACCTGTTTGACAGTAACTCTTTATTTGTGTTTCCCAAAAGCAATTAAATGGTTACTTCTTCATCACCTCCACATCCACAGACAGTAGACAGGCCCAGCACTTGATGACATGTGATCTTTCTGTACCATTCAATAGAGAGCACATTCCTAGAACTACTAAAGTAACTAAAAGTAATGGCACTGCCACAAAAACAATGGTATTTATCTTATGTTAAGTTACAATGATTAAATAATTATATTTAATTATTGCAAACAACAAAATAAAATAACTAACTACGTAGTTATCTTTAACTAGCTACTTTTAAGGTGGGAGACTAGAATGCAGAACACTTGATCTCAAGATGCTCAACAGATAAAATTTCCAAATGTCTAGCTACACAGTTTATTCTCTCTTAATCAGCATGGTATGGATGGATATTCATTTGTTTTTTTATTTGTTTTTTTAACGGATGGAGATTGTTTTATTTGTTAAAGTATAGAAGCAGTATTTAGTATTTTTAAAAAAAAGATTTATTTTATTCTATTTTATTTTTATATACTGGATGTGAACCATTCAAAGTAGTGTTTTCCACTAATGGGTAGTATACAAGTTAAATAAATAAATAAATAAATAAATACATACATACATACATACATACATACATACATACATACATACATACATACATACATACATACATACATACATACATACACCTGCCACTTCAGACCCAAAACAAAACAAAACAAACCTCTCAGTCCTGGGCATCAAACAAAATACTGGTGACGTGAGTGATATGCTTCTTGATGTGACAGATACAGCGGTTCTTATCTCTTGTAATCATCTTTAAAATATCTTATAGCATCACATAATCCTTGAGACTGGAATCTTCTTTAGCATTAGGAACAATGCATCTGTTTCTTTCCTCATTGTTGGGTTGGTTTTTTTCATTATTCAGCCTCACAGCCTTACAATAGGTCTTCTTGACAGAGTTTGTGCAAATGCCAATGTCTGTTCTTATTCAAGGCAATGTTAATCTGTAGCTGTGGTTGTTCTGTTCTCTCCTCCCACCATAAATACCATTGTTTTGGCAGGTGGAAACTAAATGGAACAGAAATCAAAATTGAGCCAGATTCCCGCTACAGATTGAATGGGGGCAACCTTGTGATAAGCAACCCAATGAAAACCAAAGATACTGGATCTTACCAGTGTGTGGCAACCAACTCTGTGGGCACAGTACTCAGCAGAGAAGCTTATGTCCGCTTTGGGTGTAAGTCATCTATTTAATCTTTAATCTATTTAATTGTCCTGTGGCAAAGTGGTTAAATGCCTGTACTGCAGCTAAAACTGTGCTCACAACCTGGGGTTCAATCCCAGGTAGCTGGCTCGTGGTTGACTCAGCCTTCCATCCTTCTGAGGTCAGTAAAATGAGTACCCAACTTGCTGGGGGGGCAATGTGTAGCCTGCATATTGTAATTAAATCTGTAAACTGCCCAGAGACTACTAGAAGTGGTATGGGGCGGTATATAAGCAGAACACTTTGCTTTGCTTTGCTTTGCTTTACTGGACTTCTTTGAAGTTGGTTCATGCAGAAAGAACAGAGCTTGGAGAAACTGCCTTTTAAGATGGCAATTCCCAGTATCCCCTGGTCATTACAGCCAGTGGCCATCTTGCCTGGGGGATTCTGGGAGTTAGACCCCCATTATATATTTTAAAAATTATGAGGAAGAAGCAGAAAATACAAGATAAACGTGGCAACTACTATAGACAGCAGTATTATAGAATACAACACAGTCTGGGTAGAAGCGAGGCACCAGTACACAGTTATAGATTATAATGAGTGAAAGTGGGCAGACTGAGAAAAGTGAAGGAGTACAAGATGAAGTGGGCAACTGGAGGACATTAGGAGGCTGTCTCAGACTGTGATCTCTTCCAGTAACCCAGAGGCCCAATTCAAGGTGCGGAGAATTGAGAGCAAACAAAAGTAAAAGCACAGTCAAGGAGGTTAATCCCCCTGCCTCAGTCCTGCCATGAGGCGCGAGCAGAGGGCACTATGCCAGCACAGAGCCACTATCTAATGGAAACCATGATGGGTGGAAGAGCCATGTGTTGGAAAGCAGCACTGGTTAAAACTGACAACCATCTTTTTCGGTTGGTTGGTGCACTCAGAGCTCAAGCATGAAGAGGCTGAGTCCTTTGAAAATCTCCCAACCTTGTGTTTGAAAGAAACCTTTTCCTATAAGATTTGTAAAATAGCTGATGTAAATATAGGTCAAGATGTATAGAAAGCATCATGAACCACTGTTATTTCCAAAGCGCTTGCTTGTTTATTTTGACATTGGGGTACTTCTTACTGATTTTGAATGAGCTGTACTGTATTACTTTACAGTCATTTATAGATCAGAGTCAGAATCATGCTTTAAGCTTTAAAACTGTAAATGCTATAGATCCAGGTTAGCTTGAGGACTACTTTCTCTAGTAAGTGATTTCCCATTTGCTTAGAATGATCATCAGGTGGTTTGCTATGTTAAGGTTATGTAAGCCTCAAGCTTCTGCCATGAGATTAGCAAGTATGAGAAATAGGCTGTTTTTATAGAGGCAACTGCTCAATAGAATTTGTGACCGATGCACACATACATACCCAATGTGGCACAGTGGTGGTGGTGGGGTCTAATATCACAGTGCTTCTGAATGTGGCTAATAAGTTCCAGCTAAAATCTAATAGTTACTAATGACTTGATTAGAACCTTTGGAGCACTTTAACTAACCGGGTTCCCATTAATTCACTGAATCTACTCTTCTTGGGACCAGTGATTGATTTGTTTCTCCCCTATTTCATATTTGCTTTTGCTTTCTTATTTTTTTTTCCGGATTTTGAGCTGTTTTGGATGTTTTTCCCTTATTTTTATTTTATTTTTTAATGGTGAGCCATTTGTTTCCACTTGGCATCAGCATGGTGGGATATACTCTTGCTAAAACGAATAGATAAAATAAAAATTAGAAAGAGATAGTATTGACTTTTCCTGTTCATTCAGAACATAATGTTCTTGGTGTTATCTGCTACAGTTCTCTCAATTCAATCTCCTTTTTATGTTACGGGAATACAATTCCTTATAACTAGGGTTATTTCCCCCCCTCTGAGAATGTTCTATCAGAGTTGTTGACCTTCAGAGCTCCTCTGATTGCCTTTCTGTGTTTTTATGTGAGTTTAGTTTTACAGGAATTCTCTACAGAAGAGCGAGACCCAGTGAAGGTTACAGAGGGCTGGGGGGTGATGTTCACTTGTAGTCCACCTCCACATTATCCAGGTAAGAAAACATCAGTGCATTACAAATGAAGGATCTCAGATTAGGTGTGGAAATATTTTCAGAATTCTCTGTCAACAACAGAGTAGGAAGTTATTATGACCTTTTATGCATAATCTTATTCAATAATTTCATTAAGGCAGTTCATTTCCTGCTGTGACCACTTATTTGTAAATACAAAAACTGTATTTGCAACTACTGGAAATGAGCTAATTTTCTATTTACAAAAGTTAAGTAAGGTTTTGGTTTAAGAGAAGTGGATAAACAAATACTTTGTCTCTGAAGAAGAAATACAATCTGTGTTAATGTTTTACTGTTTGATAAAATAATAAAGTATAGTCTATATTGTCTACATACCATATTTTTCCATGTATAAGATATTTTACTAAAGTCATTAGCCAAAAAATTGAGGGTTGTGTTATACACAATGGACGTGTCTTGAAGTTGCCATCTATTATTGCCCTGTTTTGTTTTGTTTCTTTGAAATTTGCACGATATGCTAATACAGAGTAACCTCATCTAAAACCCTCCAAAACGTATTCCCTCTCCCTCTTTCTCTGTGCTTCGTCCCTACGCGTCCCATCTACAATGGTTCCTCCCTGTCTTCTTGGTGACATGGGCTTCAGTGTGAAGGATTGGGCTCTAAAAAGAGGAGCCTGCACCACCACCGCCGCCCACCAGGTCCAGGGCAGGAAGACGAGGAAGATCCATCATGGATGGGATGTGTGGGGCAGATGGGATGTACCTGTGCACAGCTCCCATGGGCACAAAAGACATGGGACAGAGGCAGCATGGGGAAAGGGGGGGAGGATACATTTTGGAGAGTTTTATAGGGTTCCAACTAATCTGTCCCTTTTTACTTTGCAATTACCCGTGTCACCTAAATTAAGCAAATTGCAAAGGGAGATCAAAGTAAAGTTTAACTCTGGAAGCCCAGGTGGACTCGGTGGCCAGGGGTGCCTTTCTTCAGCTGTGGAAAATATACCAGCTCTGCCCCTACCTAGACGAGCAGAGCCTCATGACAGTTATGCATGCACTGGTAACATCCCGTATTGATTACTGCAATGCACTTTAGGTGGGGCTGCCTTTGAAGACGGTTCGGAGATTGCAACTGGTTCAGAATCGTGTGGCGCGGCTGGTAAGCGGTGGGGCCGCAAGGGATCACATCATGCTGATTCTACGTAACCTCCATTGGTTACCAGTTGCTGCCCGAGCCCAATTCAATGTGCTTGTTTTGACATATAAAGCCTTAAATGGCTTAGGACCTAGATACCTGAAGGACCTCCTCCTTCCATATGAACCTACCCGGCAATTAAGATTGAGCCGGGGGGGGGGGGCTCTTGAAAGAGCCATCTCTCAAGGAAGTGAGAGGGATGGCTTGTAGACATAGAGCCTTCTCGGCAGCTGCCCCCAAGCTATGGAATGCCCTCCTAAGTGAGATCCACCTGGCACCAACATTGATGACATTTTCGTGCCAGGTAAAAACCTTCCTGTTCCAGAAGTTTTTTAATTGATACAACATAGACTGTGGGTCCTCTGATGGCAATTTTAGTGTAATGATTTTAGTGTGAGGTTTTTATTATTGTTTTAATTATTTATTGATATTTGATGTTTTAACTGTTTTAATTCTTTGATTGTAAGCTGCCCAGAGACCTTTGGGTATTGGGTGGCATATAAGTTGGAAAAATAAAATAAAATAAAATAATTAATTAAAGTGATTACATTATTTTATTCAACTGAAGAAAATCAATGGACTGACACTTCCCCAGGGGAGCTAGGAAAGGCCAGCAAAAATCATAATGCAGAACAGTATATTATATAGTTACATGAGAGCAAACATTATTCTGGTCATAATACACTTGACCCAGTCATTTCCCATTTCCCCACCCCTACCCATATTCAAAGGAACAATTACCTCATCCCATAAGGATGGAGGTGATGGAGAGCATCAATCTTGGATCTTACAAGCGCTGGGCACTCCCTGTCTTTCAGGCCCTGTTATCTATTTGTGATCCTTAGAAGTAACTTGAAATAAGCAATTAGAGCAATGGAGACAGTTAGGCTAATATAACTATTGAGTGAAGCTATTCATGAAACCAGTTTAAACCGGCTTCCTTGCTGTGCTACTGAAGGTTACTGATAAACAATAATGAGATATTAAATCACTGTTACACAGGCCTTTGAAGTATGTGTAAAGTAGAAATGCAATTAGACAATTTGCAGTTGTGTGGTTAACACAAAGCAATACTAGATAGATAGATAGATAGATAGATAGATAGATAGATAGATAGATAGATAGATAGATAGATAGATAGATAGATAGATAGATAGAATACATATATTGAGAGAGTAATATTGAGGACACTCCAACAGTTTTATATGTCACCCTCCCTCTGCAACACCACCATTTCTAAAGGAGGAAAATAACTTTTGAGTACTGGTACTTTAAATTTATAATTTTTGGTTGGAAAAAGTGGGGATCGTCTTATACATGGGGGACATTTTATACATGGGAAAATATGTTATCTTTTAGTATAAAATAACAAATATTTCTGTATCGGTTTGGAATAGAGACAGGCACGAAACGGAAATATAGCATTTCATTTCGTTTCTTTAATAGTTTCATTTTGTTTAATTACTAATGGATTTTAAAGTAGTTTCATAACAAAATGAAGCGAAATGAAACAATGTGCTCCCCTGGGTCCTAGAGGAACCAAAATGGCAGGGGAGCTTATTTGGACTCTTCCATGTAATCCCTGAAATTTGGAGAGGTTTGGGGTTCATGGGGATGAGTTTTCCCCCTAGGGAAAATCATTCTAATTGAGTTGGAAATTCACAACTAAGCTGATAATTACCTCCCCCCCCCCCGGTTGGGCAAGCGATTAGCGACTTCCGACTCAGAATCATTTTTCCCTAGAGGAACCCCTGTGGAGTTTAATTCAGCCCCCTGAACGCCAAACCTCTCCAAATTTCAGGAGCTTACGGAGAAGAGTCCAATGAAGTTATCCTGCCATTTTGGTTCCTCTAAGATGAATTGTTTCATTCCTAGAGGGGAAAAGAGCCATTTCAATTCATTTCATATCAAATCAGATTCTACCATTTTGTTACGTAATGAAGTAATTTGTTACAAACAAAATGACAAAACAGTGTTTTGTTTTTCATTTTGTGCCCATCTCTAGTTTGGAATTGATTAATAACTTTTTAAGTTAAAAATAGCATGTGCCTGGTAGCTGAGATTGTGGAAATTCTTATAAAATGGAAGCCATGGAATTTTATATCAAATTTAAAAAGATGTTACCTGTACAACTCTTTGTTGTGGTACAGACTGCTGAAACCAGTAGAGATCAGAACAACCTGAGTTGCTTTTTTCATATAAGAATGCCTATGAACTTTTCATTCTTCAGTTAGTGAATTATAGAATTCTGTTGTGAACTCTGGAAATGGGGTTTGATAATTGCTAAAGTTTGCATGTTAGAAGCTGATATGTCAGCATATGGGTAATGTGCAGTTATTAACATTCTCTGCATTGTCAAATATATGTTTGAATATTTCAGTGCTGTAATTTCAATTCATCTCTAGTTTCCATTGTGCAGGTTTTGATTATCAGAAATTGCACTGCATATAAAGAGAAAGCACTGAATGAAAGGCATATCTTTAGGGAAAGAGAAAAGGTTTTCTGATATAGAAAAATTTGACAATCTCTTTGAAGTTCTAAGAGTCATTGTTAAATATTAGCCCAAAAGCTTCTGTATGGACGGCATGAAATTAATCAGATGGAAAAAGCAGTAACAGATCCAAAATTCTTCTCTAGTAGTTTGAGGACAATGGATTCAACTTTCTATAAAGGAATACAGTGAAAGATGTGAGCATCCACTTTAAGATGAACAAAACATGCACAAATTTTGTCTCTTTGCTAGGCAGTAGAAGATATCATACTCTTCGTTTAGAATGAATAAACAGGAACAGGACTTTGCAGTGCCTCCTTTTGGGAAACAACTTGCTGAGGTCAAATTTCTACAATCAGTGTGATATAGAAAAGCAAGTGTTTAACACTTTTTCTCCATTTTCATGCAGGAATTGAATACCGCTGGTTTGTGAATGACTTCCCAAACTTCATTCCAACAGATGGAAGGCGCTTCATCTCGCAGACCACTGGAAACCTATACATTGCTAAGACAGAGGCCTCTGATCTTGGCAACTACTCCTGCTTCGCCACTGGCCACATTGACTCCTTTAAAAAGAGTGTTTTTAGCACATCTTCTCAGCTCAATCTCGTTAGAGAAGGTCAGTGTATTATGACAGCAAGAGGATGTAATGTTCATTAGTCAGATTATTTTGAGGGAAACAAATCAAGGAGATCTGATTCCAACTACACATATTCCCAAGCCATGACTGCACAACTTGAGTTGTAACCCATTATAACAAAGATAACCTGCCATCGAGCTGTGGTGACCCATGAGGTGCTCCCTAAACCTCATTTTCTTGCTTATTTGGACTGGCAAGAATGAAGTGTTTGTTGAATAGTTCTGTCCTGCATTGCTGGTAGGACACACTTGGCTTGTTGGGGCAGAAGTTGTGTACTCTAACAGATGAATGATACTGTAACATTGTTTTCATGGTAATTGTGGTCATGGATATAATGCTGTATAATCAGGTAATGTAGGCAAGAGCTGCAGCAAGGAAGACCAGAAGTGAAATGGAAGGCGCAGACAATGAGCAATGGGTTGAATCCAGATTTAGACATTTGTAAATAGGAAGCAGAAAATGGCTTCTCTGTTCACACCTTCTCTCGGGTCAGTCTATTCTCAACTCTGGAAGTATGACACAAAGGGTCAGGGGATCCTGTTAAATAAAATGGGCTAAAATTAGACATTTAGTGAGTGGAGACCATACACTGGCAACAGGCAGACTCTGGGTCCAGCCTACTATAATTATTGTCTTACAAAAGCAATAAATAAAGCCAAGCTATTGCACCAAAGAAGAAAATATATCCCTTGGACAAAAGGTAATTACATTCTTACTGTGTATGAAAGGAGAAGATAAAAAGTAGCAGGTTGGTTAAGCAACGGAGAATGCTCAATAGAAATTCCAGTTTGGCTTGCAAAATGCCTCCCATGGCCAAAATAGACAAAACAGGTCAGCCATGTTTGGTGGCATATTCCTTTGTTCCTAGCTAGTTCCAGAATCTGTTGTAATACTAGGCCGAGTGAAACAGCAGCCACCTCAGGTTGAGGCTGGAGAGGAACATGTATTAGTCTGGCCCAGGTTGACTCTTTGAAGAGGTGAACCAGGATTACCTAATTCATAGTTGTCAGTAGTAATTCAGTCTCTACCTGAGTAGTGTGGGATATGATTAGACAAGTTAGTTTTTGGAGGTATGGGTCATACACACTAAGGGACTCTGGGAGTTCTAACCAAAATAAGTAATGTTCTCAAGGGCTGGATAAAATTATACAACCGAAGCAGCAAATATACTTTCTTCTCTTCTCCCACCCCTTGTTCTTCTGTCAGAGGTTTGACAGAAATATTTTTCCTTGGGATGCAACAGCTTCATGCAGTGATGTTGTCTTGCATTCCAACCAGTCTCCAAAGTTTTTCAGTCAATATGTTCTCCTCCTTTCTGTACTTCGTTCCCATTCATTTTATCTTGAATGAAAACTATGACATTTCTCATTATGTCACTAAAATGTTCTAGGCTTCTGTAGATTATGTGTTTTATGACTTCTTGGTCTATATTCTTTCTTAGTTTTTTTTTTTTATCTGCCTCTTGATCCATTGAAGGGAAAGGATCCAACTTACCGGGTCTGCTGATTGTTGCTGGTGCAGCACCAGGCTGAAACAAAAGGGAATGGCTACCCCCCCCACACACACACACACATGAAAGGGGAAGGCAGAAACAACAGGGTCACATACAAGGGCCTGGCCAATGGGCTGGTCGATCCGGGTCCTTTGGAGAGCATGACACGCTCACAAGGGGCCAAGTTGACAGGGTTTAAAGGGGGACTTGGAGGACAACAACCCCCTTCCCAGTAAAGTTTTCATTGACTTGATGAATACACAATCTTGCAATCTTTTTTATAGTTGGCTGCGTTAAGGTGCATCATTCCATTCTATACTGTAGAAGCAAAAATACACAGCACCGTATGGTGCATATTTTCAAAGTCAATTTTAAAGTTTTGTTGCTTATTTGTTTATTTTCATCATAAGGAAACTACCTCAGCCATATCTATTCTAATTTGCATTATATGACTATGATCCTACTGTTTATTCAACAAAATTCCAAGGGCACATATATTTGCCACC
Source organism: Phrynocephalus versicolor (assembly GCA_023846285.1). Lineage (NCBI taxonomy): Eukaryota > Metazoa > Chordata > Lepidosauria > Squamata > Agamidae > Phrynocephalus > Phrynocephalus versicolor. The sequence goes on from JAHTLZ010000129.1 coordinate 62,242,839, forward strand.
ACACCTCACATTTCATTTTCAGTCTTCTGCACCATTTCTCAAGCTGCCTGCTTTTGATGGATTAGTATGAACTCAATTTCCCTGCTGTTCTTTTTTTATTATGTATTTGTCATTTTTCTTTGTGGAATTTATAAAGTAACTCCCTTTGCAGAACTTCTAAATTGTCACCTGATAAAAATATAGCTATATACTGGATGCTGTTGATAACATCCCCATTACTAATGGTACTATTATTTGAAATAGCAAGTACTTTTCCAAATTTGTTCTCATAGTACATATTAAAAAGCAGTAGTAAGAGTATGCAACCTTATCATACACTGCATATTTCTGTGCTCTGATCTTCAACCTTCACTGCAGGATTTGGTTGCCAGTATAGTTTTCTAACTACAGTGGTACCTTGTATAAAGGAATTAATTTGTTCCAAATGAAATTATGTTAAGCAAATTTTCCTTTATACAAATTTCCCATAGGAATGCATCGGAAACAGAGTAATCCCTAATCACAACCATTTTATGTTCTACGGATTTGCCCCATAGACCAGTGATGGCAAACCTATGGCACAGGTGCCAAATGTGGCTCTCGGAGCCCTTTCGGTGGGCACCCGACATCGCCCCTTCATAGCCACCTGTATACAGGTTAAATTACTGTATTGGCACTTTGCAAAAAAAAAATAGTGGGTTTTGAATTGCAGTTTGGGCACTCGGTCTCTAAAAGGTTCGCCATCACTGCCATAGATGATTCTGTTAAGCAAATTTTCCCTCTCTCTGGAAGTTTTTATGTTGTACAGATTATATGTTATACAAATTGTTTGTTATTCGAGGGTCCACTGTATATGAATATTGCTTGAATCAAGACATTTGTTACCAACAGCGCTGTTGGACTGTCTGTTGTATTTCATTAGACTCTTTCTCATAATCAATATAGCAAGCATACATTATTACATCCATGTCACAGCATTTCTCTCCAAATTAAGATGTTTCATCTGTACATTACCTTCTACAGATAAATGCTGCTCTTACCCTTTTTATATTTTGTAAATGTGTGTGTTTTTAGAAGATGAAAAGCTTGGATGTCTAATCTCTACAATGTGCTATTTGTGTGGCTTTGACAATTTCACCCTCTCTGAAACTATTTATTTCTCTCTCCTCTTTTTCACAGATTCTAGACCATATGCCCCAACCATCAAAGCCAAGTTTCCCTCTGACACTTATGCTCTGGCTGGGCAACTGGTGGCTTTGGAGTGTTTTGCCTTTGGGAAGTGAGTAGTGCCAATTGCATTTAGATCCTCACTGTTGGTGTCTGAAAATTTGCAGATGAGTATAGTTGTGAAGTTGCTAAGTCAGGCTCTGCTTCCAAGAGTTAAAAATGCAGAAACAAGGGCTACCATTTTGAAAAGACTGAGAATCTGTCTTACAGAGTGTTTGTTAGTTTAACTATCATTGTCTCAAGCATTTAACATTTAATAACATCACATTTGCTTTCTGTTGTAGAGTGACTGATGTGTTGATGTAATCCATTCTGATTATCTCTTTTATAAGTTTTTTTAAATTGTGTAATTACTATTCTATCTATAGTTCTATGACTTTTGACTCCTGAGGAATATATGCCAGCTATGGCTTGGTTTACTCTGTTTTTAATGTTAGGTCCAGAATGGGTGATAGAATACATTAAGGATGCCTTGGAGTACATGTAAAGAACACACAAAATAATGAATGACTACCAATACATACCAGATTCTTGGTTTGGGTTATAATTTCTAAACAAGGATTAACTGATAGCACACGACCCCTAAGATCCACTGGCCACTTAAACTCGGACCAGAGATCTTGGGGGTTCGTTGCTCTTCCTGCGTCCCCACCCCTCCGCACTTCCTTGCTCCTGTCTGCGTGAGGGGAGGGAGAAAAAAGAGAGGAAGCTGCCCGGAGCCCCGTCGTCCTGATTCCTTCTCTTCTGTTTGTTTGTTTTTTTGCTTCCCGCCCCTTCTCTTAAAGGGGTGGGAGGCAAAAACAAACAAACAGAAGTGAGGAGAGCCCGGCACTCATCCGGATCTGGGGATTTTCACCCTCCAAGCGCAGGTACATGAAAAGTGTGCTGGGACGTGGGCGTGGTCGCACTTAATTTCCTGCAAACTCCGGAGCTGGTGGGGAAACAATTGTAAGCTCCGGAGCTGGCAGCCATTCGCGGCGAAGTTTAGGGGTCGTGTACAAATACCCTTGATTTGACAATTAAACTCTGGTTTGAGAGAGTTAAGGAAATGATAATTAACTAATAAAACAAAGAATAAAGTTTGAGCAGTTTAAAAGGGGTGAGGGGAGAGAGAGATCTTCACAATTAGGGAAGAAGAAAAGGAGTGATGTGTTGTTCCTATTGTAATGTCCCCTAAGCTTGCAGTACTCTTTGACAACAGGTATTTTTGTTTTGTTTTGTTTTTGGTCATGTAGCCCCGTCCCTCGAATAAAATGGCGAAAGTTGGATGGTAGCCATTCTTCCAGGTGGATCACAACAGAGCCCCTCCTGCAGCTTAAAGAGGTTGGCTTTGAAGATGAGGGCACTTATGAGTGTGAAGCTGAGAATATCCAAGGGAAAGACACCTATCGTGGACGCATCATCATCCAAGGTAAAGCACTTCAATCAATTTCTTCACAAAGCACAATTTGCCATTTTGTATATTGTGCTGCTGCTACTGGAATGCTATTGGGATGGTTATCAGCTAATATCTGTTTAAGTTCAACTGTACTATATCTTAGAGTCCTGGTTTCCAAACGTGGGCCCCCAGATGTTGTTAGAATCACTGATTACTGGTTGTGTTGGCTGTGGTTTCTGAGAAATTGACGCTCAACAAGATCTGGAGAAGGATGGCTATGTCTTACTCACTCAGCATGCCCCAGGTCTAATTATACGGAATAGGAATTGGAGCCTTGCTTCAAATAAAAGCCCTCCTGATTCCCCTTATGTCTTAGTTTATCTTATTTCTCACATAAATCATATTTAAGAAATCAATGAACCCCTTGAAGGCAAATACTAGATAATGAGCAATCCAGGAAAGCCAGCCTGTTGTCTTGAGTGCCTTCCCTAGTGAACTTAATATTAGAGTCCACGGCATTGATGTAGTCTGCAAAGGCCTGTACTTCCAAGATTGTGCAGACCTGACTGTGGCCTGGGAGTAGAAGTGTACAGGAAACCCACCCACACAGATCAGTACTTACTGTTTGACTCCCACCATCCATTATAACACAAATTAGGAGTCATCAGGACCCTAAACCACAGAGCAGAGAGCATCCCCACCTCCACAGAAGCCAAGAAGAAGGAAGACAGGCACCTGAAGACAGCACTTAAGGCCTGTGGTTATCCAAAGTGGTCCTTCAACAAGGCAGTGTCCCGACCCAGAAGAACAATGGATCAGCCTGGAGACCCAGAGCTGACGGAAGAACCTTATCGTTCCCAACATGGCTGGAGTGTCTGAGAAACTTAAAAAGATTTTTGGCAAACACCACATCTCTGTTTATTTCAAACCCACAAACACACTAAGTCAGAGAGACTCATCCACCCAAAGGAACCAACACCAATACACAAGAGGAGCAATATAGTATATGTGGTCCAGTGCAGTGAGGAGTGTGCAGACTTCTATATTGGAGAAACTAAACAGCCATTAAACAGGAGGATGGCCCAACATAGGAGAGGCAACAGCTCAGGACCAGAATCTGCACTTGAAGGACAAAGGGACCTCATTCAAAAATGAAGATGTACACATATTAGACAGAGAAGATAGATGATTTGAGAGAGGGGTCAGGGAAGCCATTCATGTGAGCATTGAAAACCCTTCTCTCAACAGAGGTGAGGGACTTAAGCACAGTCTATCTGCCACTTATCAGGCAGTGATTTCAACAATCAAAAATGTTTCACACCTCCACCACCAAGGCCATAGCTAACAACCTATAACCTTTTGCAGCAGGCAAAAAACAACAACAAACAGACGCGAGGAGAGCCCAGCACTCACTCCCTTAAATCCGCATCAGGGATTTTCACCACCGGAGAGCAGGTACATGAAAAGTGCGCTGGGACACGCTTAGGTGGGCGTGGTCGCACTTAATTTTCTGGAAACTCCGGAGCTGGTGGGGAAACAATTGTAAGCTCCGGAGCTGGCAGCCATTTGCGGCGGAGTTTAGGGGTCGTGTACAAATACCCAAAGCTGTTTGGATGAGCAGCGAAACATTTCAATCTCTCTCTCTCTCAAAAAAAAAAAGTTCAGTTGCCATGACTCAACTTCCAGACAGATAATGAACAAGATGTAAGGGTGAGCCAAATCTGAACTGAAGCTTGAAATTTTAGTTCAGAGAGCGTTTCATACTACAGCTAATTTTAAACTGCGTATTTTTAAAATATTGCTGTTTATAACCTCATAATTAGAGTTTGATGAACCTTTAAAGTGTTGTCTTCTTCCATATTCTAATTCTTTAAATCCTAAATTCTTTCCATCCTGAATATAAATATATTTGCAAATTTTGCTGATTCTTTCTAATTGAGACTACATTCCCATTCATCTTCCATGAACATGTTAAAAATGAATTGAATCAACATCTTCACTCATCTGTACTCATGATGCACTTTGAGGCTGACCCTGGACTTTTGTTCCTTTGTAGCTCAGCCAGAATGGCTGGAGGTCATAACAGACAAAGAAGCTGACATTGGATCAGACCTCCACTGGAGTTGTGCTGCAGGTGGCAAGCCAAGACCTACAATAAGATGGCTACGGAATGGACAAGCATTAACTTCCCAGGTACCCCATTTATAATTTACCATTTATGGCTTAGTGGTTATTATTGTTGTTTGGTCTTTCTCTTAAACTGCTAAAGACAAAGACAGTCTTATCTAGGCATTCCTGAATATTTCTATATGCTTTTATTTACTCTTGTCCCTTATTTCTTTTCCCCCTTTATTAACTAAATTTATCATTTATTAGCAAATAATTTTGCTTTCAATTGGACATGAACTGAGATGCAAATTTGTATATGTATCATATCAGTAGAGGAAAGTGCTTATATATAGACAGGATCTAAAGGCTACCATGAAGCTGATTTGATTTTAAAAAAACTCAAATAGCAGTAGCAGCAACAAGAGCAGTAGCAGCAATAAGCATAGAACTGTAGAGCTGGAATGAACAAGCCATGAGGCACCTCAGGAAGCTCATTTGCTCCTCCTTTTGCTTCAACTGGAAAGCAAGCCAAGACATTTTCAGTTAACTGAAGTTTTCTGTTTCCTCCAAATTAAGAACACAATGGTTGCATAACAAGGGAAGGTGTTAAGCTAACTTCAGTTTATATCTAAGTTTGTTCTACATTAAACTCAAACTTATTTCAGATTGTGATGTGAAAACATGGGCAGAAAATGACATTCATAAATATGTGCAGTTCTGCCCCAGGAAACTTTTAACAGGGGAGGGGTACATTCTTTCATGTTCCTTTAGGTACTTCATCTTGTTGTACCAATTCTGTATTTTGATGACTAACTACACACTGATGTAACAAAAAGGGTAGTAAAGGGTCACTATAAGTCTGAATTGACTTGGTGGAACATTATTATTATATGCTGGCTGAATAGGTCTCTTACTTAGGTATCAATTTGTGGAGCCAGTGGTTGGGAGTTTGAGTCCCCTGTTGGTACAGTGGTTGAGCTGCTTTATTGCAGCCAAAACGGTGCTCACAACCTAGGTTTCAATCACAGGTAGTTGGCTCACAGTTGACTCAGCCTTCTATCTTTCCAAAGTTGGCAAAATGACTACCCAGTTCATGGAGTGGGGAGTGAGCATGCAATATTTAGCCTGCATAATTAATTAGTAAACTGCACAGAGTGAGCTTTAGGTACTGTGGGGTACTATATAAGCAGCACACTTTGCTTTGCTCAGTGCCTTGTGGGAGAAGAGCCAGCCTGTGTGGCCTTGGACAAACTTCACAATCCCAGAATGCCCCCAGAAGAAGGGAATGGTGAACCACACCTTGAGTGTTCTTTATCTGGAAACCCCTGAAAAGGGTTGCAGTAATGCTGAATTGACTAGATGGCACATGATGATGATAATGATTACATGAAATAGCATAAAGAATGCGACATATTTTGAACTTGTATTTATCTTGTATGAAGAACAACCCTAATTTCTGCATTGAAAGCCCTTCCTTTTGGTCTCTCCAATCTGCTTTGGGACATGATAGTTTAAGAAGCTGAGTAGTCCACTTTTAAGTTTTCCAAGGTCTCACACACAGAGAGACATAGACACAGACACAGACGCAGACACACACGCATGCATGCATGCACACTTGCTGCAGCAACAATCACAGAACATGGCAAACATGCTGAACATGTGTTGAACAATATACCCTTGTCACCTGTGTAAGATGTAGTATGATGAAAGACAGCTCAGAATGCCTGGCCCTTGAATTTCATACCTTTGTTGTCACCTAACTTCTTAATTTTCTTGTTTGCACAGAATCGCATTGAAATAAATGGTGGAAATTTGAGAATTTCAAAGTTAACAATGGATGATTCTGGGATGTATCAGTGTGTAGGAGAGAACAAACATGGAAACATTTATGCAAATGCTGAATTATATGTGCAAGGTAGGTTCTAGCCACTCAAACAGTACTTTGATACAAATATAATTTAGATGCAGATGTTTTGTTGTTGTTGTTGCATTGTTGTTGCACTGAGCCTCGTGGCGCAGTGGTTAAATGCCTGTACTGCAGGTAAAACTGCTCACGACCTGGGTTCAATCCCCGGTAGCAGGCTCAAGGTTCACTCAGCCTTCCATCCTTCCGAGGTCGGTAAAATGAGTACCCAGCTTGCTGGGGGGGCAATGTGTAGCCTGCACACTGTAATTAAAATTGTAAACCGCCCAGAGACCACTTGTAGTGGTATGGGGCGGTATATAAGCAGAACACTTTGCTTTGCTTTGCTTTCTTAAATTTGTTTCAGCTCTGAGCTCTGGCCACAGAAAATCAAGAATTATTGTGACACACACGACCCTAATTATGGTAAATGGTGTGACTTACTCATTAGTAGCTATGTGTTGAATAACAGCTTAAATCCTTGGCTAATTGGCTGTTTCCAAACAAACAAACAAGGTAACAAATGATCTGGCACTTTTGCTATGTTATCTAATGGTAAATGTTACTAAACAAAAAAATTATACGGACCTGTTCCTCATGTGAGGTACTTCTACTGCCATAACATCCAGTATTGAGATAGCTAAAGACAGGAAAAAGAAAAGGGCATTCAGAAGATGTTAATTTGAAATGTCAAAAATGTGCTTCAGTTGAATGTGGTGCGGGTGACTCATTCCAGTTCTCCTTTTGTTATTGTGGTAGCTCTTGTAGCCATTCCTCCTGAGAATTTCCTGTCAGGCATCCTCTCCATTACTATGAAACTTGCCTTGATCTCCACCTTGCAGCTTCTAAGTCAAATGTAATGAAGAAAGATACTGCTTTCCATTACAATCTCATTATCCAACCCCCAGAGCTCTTCCACATGCAGCAGTATTTTCCAAAAAAAAAAAAATTCTCCCTTTTTTGTCACTTCATGACAGAAGATCATGATGTTGTATTTTGTCAAGACTTGTGTCTTAACTGTTAGCTTTGTAGCAGAGGAGAGAACAATATTGAATCTTGGAAGCCTCTGCAACTGACACCCACCAATTCTTACAAAAATGGGTGAGTCTTTTCTACTGGCAAGGCCTCTTGCAGTTTCTGAAGGCAAGAAAGAGCAACATGAAGTACAGAGAGCAAGTACCGAATCAGCTATTGATTGAAATATGCACAAAAGGGCCAGCGAACATTCATCTAGCGACTGACTTTCATTTTGAAGTTTTCATTTTGAATTTACTTTCTGCAGCAGCAGCCTTTCTATTCTTCAAAGTGTCAGATTTTTAAGAGATCTTTGTACTTCAAAGGTTGAGCTTTTCACTTTGATCCGTGGTTTTCTTTAGTATAAAACATTATCAAATTAGCAGGTTAATGAATTTAAATTGGCTGAACTTATTGGATTTGTAGTGTGAACATCTCTTGGTTACATTATTTTAGGTGACCAAATGAAAATGGAATGCCATATTTGATGTCAGTAATTAAATACATTACTGTTCCTTTTGTGCTCTCCTATAAACCACTGGGGATTGCCCTTCACCTTTCTCCATATCCCAGATTCATGGAAGTACTCACCTTGTTTTTTATCCTCAGCATTTGCACCTGATTTTCGGCTAAACCCTGTGAGACCTCTGATACCAGCAGCCCGAGGTGGAGAGATTATGATCCATTGCCAGCCAAGAGCAGCACCAAAAGCTGTTATCCTCTGGACCAAAGGGACTGAACTTCTGAGCAATAGTTCCAGGTATGAAAACCCATGCTTTTCCCCCCTTGATGAGCACCAATAACCCTAGTTATGTTTTCCTTCTCATTATAAGTACCTACTTATTTATTTTATTTATTTATTGTTGTATTTATATCCCGCTTATCTTCTACAAGTAGAACTCTAACAAAACAGTCGGTGCCAACCAACAAACAATCAAATACAGCAGAGTATAAAAACAATGTCAACATAGAACAATAAAGACAAACATAACAGCTAAGTACCTACACTCAATGACTTAGTTCATGTCCCACCTGACTCCATGTATGTTTACTCAGAGGAGTGCTCCAAATAAGATCAAGGTTTCAGAAATTATGTCTTGATAAATTATGTCAAAAAATTATTTAGAGCAGGGCACTGGTTTGGAATGTCAGCCCTGCTCTAAATAATTCTGCCTTCCCTACCCACAGGGAGCAGATTATGTCCAGGAGCATGACCATATACCCTGATGTTACTGGCTTTATCAATTTAAGCTGATGAGAAGCAACTCTAGCCATCACTACCATATGACCATCCAAATCCAGCACCACACAAAGAATCATTCCCAAGACAGGAGATTTGATTCACAGAAAATCCTGAGTTGGCTGATTCCTTTATTGCCGTACTGAAAGCTTTCAATCAGTATATGCTTGTGAATTCTCCAGAACTCATCTTCAGATGCAGATGATATAAAATGAGGATAGATTTTTTTTTAAAAAAAACATATTTTTAAATTTAATAACCGGTGTTCTTAAAGATTAAGTGCAGGCAGTAGTAAGATGGAAATGACAGGTTATTTTTAAAAAAGTATCAGTCCTCTCTGCTTTTTTGGGGACCTCTGAAGATCTGTTTATGGCCTTATTAAATAGCCTTATTAGATAAGCAAATTAAAGTATATCATAAGAAATGTCTATTGACATGATCCACTTAACACCAAAGCCTAACAACACAATTTTTTAAAAAGAAAAAATCCACCCAGCACTGGCAAAATGAATATGATCCACAGCATAATGCTCCCCATAGAATCACCAGTCCTTAACCCAAAGGTAGGAACCTGGGACTCTCCAGATATTTTAGACTGCAGCCCCTGCAATTCCAGCAATGTAAGGAGTCATGTTGGTTTTGGATTGAGTCTGTTTTCCCTTTTTTTGTTGTGGTGCTTAATTTGTGTTTGCTTTTAAAGCTGGGCTGTGGCCATGCAAAATGGTCACCGAGGCATTGTTCCAGCCTCCCTTCATCCAGCCAGTCAATGTAGTATGTTTTTTTATATATATAGTATTGGTATGATTGAGCAGGTGTATAGATGAAAACAGTGGGTTGTGACCTAAAGCAAAAACAAAAAAGAAAAGTGTGCTGTTTTTATATCACCCCATGGTGCTTAAAGCACTCTCTGTGTGGCTAGAATTTAATTATTCAGGCTACACATTGATTCCCCAATGAACTGGGTACTCATTTTACCATCCTCAGAAGGATAGAAGGCTGAGTCAACCATGAGCCAGCTACCTGTGATTGAACCCTGGGTCATAAGCATAGTTTTGGCTGCAGTACAGCAGTTTACCCGCTGTACCAGAAGGCTCCTCATATGGGATATCTGTTAGATGTCACTGCAGAGCACTCATCAGACAGTAATATGGAATGCACTGAAATTATGGCTGCTATCCCTCTTCCTTGGGCATCCGTTTTTTATTTTGCATCGCCTTATCTCCTCCCGCGGTCACGTGGTCGCCACAGCGGTTCAGCAGTCCGCACTTCAGCGGTTGCTTGGCAGTCGGCTTCCCCGTTCACATTTGGCTGAACCGCTTTAAACTACGACAGGGAAATGGCAGAAACAAGGGGGGAACCGAAAAAAGGTGGCGTAGTATGTCCATAAATACAACCAAATCGCTTTAAAGGGGAGTGCAGGAACTGATTTAAAAAAACACCACCTCCAGTGGTCATAGCAAGAAAAACCGACACAGAGGTCAAAAATGGGCGCGGCCAAGGGGGCTCTTCAGAAAAAGCAATTTGAAAAGCGGACAGTGATTTTTAAGGCGATTTGTCTTTAAGGAAAAGGCATTTCAAATCAACTGAAAGTTGCTGAAGCATACATTTAGACTGCAAACCTGGCAGAAAAATTGATGCATCAAGTCATTCTAGCTATCTAGCAGATTGTAAACATAACAAATAGCTCACCAAGCCATTCATATAGATGCTCAAGTTCTAACTTAGCACATCACCCAATTAGTACACAGCTCTATTAGAAGATTGCAGGGAAAGCAAAGTTAATGTGAAATAGCATTTAGCACTCAAAACGAGTGAACAACAACATTCCTAAGTCATCTTCTCAGCAAGCTGCCATTTGAGCATGTGAATATAAACATGATAAGGAAGGTGCAAATAGATTGAAGCAATATAAAAATGCACAGATGTAAGATAGTACTAGCAGAAGCAGGAAGCAGAAGCAGGCAACACAGGCAGGCAACACAAACAGGCAAGAATGAATCACCCTGTATGGAGTGGGCAAATGTGCTGTATGTATATAGGCTGTGTATAATTTTATCTGTTATACCCCTGTATTTTGGACCATGGTTTAAGTATTTTGCCTGCAACTTTTTTGGCTACAAAATTAAAACTTGGTGATTTATTTTCTATTTGAAACATTTTTGTCTGTAACTTTTTCTAGTTACACATTACTGAATGTTCAATGATATAAGCCCATTGCTTGTAACTGTACAGTTAAAAGATTTGGCTTTTAGATATATTATCTCTGCTTGTAACTTTCTGTGGTTACAAGTTTTGAAATGTCTATATATGAAAGATAGATGCAATGTAGATCACTGAAACTTTATAAAAAGGCAGCCTGATCTTTCCTGAATTGTTTTTCTACTTAAATGAATAAAATTTTAACATCTAGAGAAGAACTGTCTTTACCATGAGTGGAATAATGGCTCATTCTCATTTTGCGAAGAGAAATGAAGTCAGTCACTGTTAGTCAGTGGCAAAACCAGCCTGTTGCTGATGCCATGCCTCTTGCTGCTGAGGATTCCGTGGCAATAAGGCATGCAGGGATAGTGATTGACCGGTTCAAATCCTGGATCATGCAGATCATGGAAAAAATAGCAGCAGCTGCTAGGAAAGGTGAGCAAATGCGGACAAGCTTACAGTCAGTGGTCAAGGATAATAGGAAATGTAGTAAAGCAATGCCTGCAGAGCCAAAGGTTCCCCATCTCTGTGCTAAACAAGATTCTGCTCTCATTATTTTTCAGTATCTTAGCAGGAAGATCAGTCTTTTAGGTGGTTTCAGTCAGGGCCCCTCCTCAGCCAAATGAAGACTGGGAGAGATGTATCACTTTCAGTTTTTAAGGCACCATGAAACTCTTGCTGTTTTCCCTCTGTCATTCTCTCACTCACGTGCTCTTTCTGTGTCTCATTTCCATTCTCTGAAAAACCCCTCAGACTAAACATGATATCATTGCTACTGCTGACAATATCTTGGGGCGCTATCCATTAGTTTTATACAACATTGTTTCTAAATACATCTTGCCAAATACATACAGCAGGATTTGCCAGTATGTTGATGCTAGATATCTAGTACCTTTACTCAATTGCCTGTGCTTGCCAATATGATGTTTAATTTTCTCCTTGAATGCTTCCTTTCCACTGCAGCTCTACTATTACTCCAGATGGCACCCTCATCCTTCGGAATATTAGCAAGTCAGACGAAGGGAAGTATACCTGCTTTGCTGAGAATTTCATGGGCAAAGCAAATAGCACAGGAACTCTGTCTGTTAGAGGTAAGGTGTACTATCTTTTTCTGCTGGGGGCCAAATGTAATGATGCCAATCTTATCAGGATATTTGGCCATCATTTCTGCTTTAAAGGAGGGTGTGCTATTTGTGCTACATTTTTTATTTATTTTTATCTACCCCCTCCCTTTGCCAATATGATGAGACAGGCTTACATGGCTACTTCTTTGTATCCTCTGAGTGCTTATTATACATGCCAATCAAAATCCAGAGGAGAATGTAATTCAAGTTCATATTTCTGTCAAAGGGCGGAGGTGCCCTTACTGTGTTATGTCAGTAGGATCTCATATACAGCAGTCACTAATATGCAACTAATGGTTGTCTCCTCTCTCCTTCTGCAGATGCCACTAAAATCACTCTTGCTCCATCCAGTGCAGACATTAATGTGGGTGAGAACATCACCCTGAAATGCCATGCTTCTCATGATCCAAGAATGGACCTCACATTTACTTGGTCCCTAGATGACTTGCTTATTGACTTTAGCAAGTCTGAAGGTCACTATAGGCGAGGAAGTATGGTATGTATTGCATCTTTCACCCTGCAGTACAGTACTCCCGCATTTATTGCAGGAGTTAGGTGCCTGATCCACCCAATTCAGTGGGAAAAGGAAAATCCGCAAAATGCAGATGCCTCAGTAAACTGACCTAGGACTGCTCCTGCCGGCTGTGTTTCCAAAGAGAGATTTTTAACCCCCTCCTGACACCTCAGCACACCTTGCTGCCAGGAGCTCAAGGTCTGTTTGCTGAGGTGCCAGGAGGGGGTTAAAAACCTTTATTTGAAAGCCTGTTTCTCTCAATTAAAAAACTGCAATATACTGAGACCATAATATATGAACCACGTTGTGGCGGGGGACTACTATACAATCACCAAATTGCTGATCATGGTGTGGTAAAAATTCAAGACTCTTTAACCTTCAGTTCATGTTGTTCTGTTATGTATATCATCATTTCCTCCAACCCAGGAAAATGCAGGCAGAACCCTGATTTGTACTACATGTGTTTCCTTTTAAATGTGTTCGGGACCATTTCAACTATAGCTGCTTTATTTTTGTCTCCCATTCATAGAAAGAGAATATTGGAGACCTTATGATTCTGAATGCTCAACTAAAACATGCTGGCAGATATACTTGTACAGCCCAGACAGTGGTGGACAGTGCTTCTGAGTCAGCCATCCTAGTTGTAAGAGGTAATGTATTTAAATGTTTTTATTCTTTTTAATTGTTGACTGCTATTTTAATGTTTTAATTGTTTTAACTGTTCATTTTAATTATAAGCTGCCCAGAGACATTTGGGTAGTGGGTGGCATATAAGTTGTATAAATAAATAAATAAATAAATAAATAAAGTGTCTTTCATTTCTTCTGCTTTGGGAGTGCTACGCCAAAGACACTGTCCCCTTAATATTGGTCCTGTTTGCTAGTAAGGGCTTCCCGGTTACATGGCATGTGCCAGTGGCGTTTCATTTATGAACTGGTTACATTCACAACCCACAAGAAGGGTGTGAGATCTAGTTGAAATCATTTTTCTTTTCTTTGTGAATAAAACATATAGGGAACTATTTTGGTTACATCTGGTTAAAATTTGAGAAAGGTGACAGGGACCATGTGGCAGGCATTCAAATCTGGCAGGCAGTCCAACTCCTTTTCTCAAAATGGTGATTAATAAAGATATTTAAAGTCAAGCTCTCCCATCTCATGCAATCTTAAAATATGCACAGTTGTGGGCCACAGATTTTTATAATGTAAAAAGATCAGCCCAGTGGTAGTCTAGATCAGGATGAGTCACCAGCTCTGTGGATCTGTGTGTGTTGTGTCATTATAGTCGTGACGACTCTTTGTGACTCCATGTCCATGGAGTTTTCTTGGCAGGAATACTGGAGTGGTTTACCATTTCCTACTCCAGGCGCCTACAGCACCTGGTATTCCCTGGTGGTCTCCCATCCAAGTACTAACCAGGGCCGACCCTGCTTAGCTTCCGAAATCAAGCGAGATCAGATGTGTAGATACTGAAACATAATTTCCCATCAACACTAGCCAACAAGCAAATGATGTGGAATGATGGGAAATGTAGTTCAAAAACATATGCAGTGGTGGATGTTGCCAGTCCCAATCTAGATAAAGAAATGACAGTATGTTACATAAGAAGTAACGTTTTGCAAAGTTGTCCATAAGCAAGCTGAAAACTCCTGGCAAAAATGGAATGTGTTTTCAGAAATATCTTTTTATTTTAAAACAAATAAATAAAAACTACTCCAAATAAAACAGGAAATAATATAACACTTACAACTCTGTCCACAAATGGATTTTCTCCATCCATGATGCCTATTTGTAAATATTTGTTCTGGGTTCACTTTTCAGTTGGTAGGTTTAAGAAATCATTCTGTTCATGAAGTGGCCATACTATATCCTACCTCTCATACATAAAATACGTTATTAAGAAGCAAAGGGAATTCATGGACCATTAATGAATGTTATTCTGTATTAGTATTATGCAGGCAAGTGTTATATGCCCAGATGCCTGTATTAAAATTAAAGCACTGAAACGTAACATTTAATGTGCTAAACAAATTGTTAGGTTTATACCGCAGTCTTATGTGCATTGACATTAGAATAAGCTGACTGAACATAATGAGACTTATCTGTAATTAGTGCTATAAAGTTCTAGCTGAAATCATGACATAGATCCTTCATAAGTATTAAAAAAACGAAAACAAAGTAGTGGTAATACGGAATGAGAGTCACAGAATATGGGTGCGGGTGACAGAAGTCATATCACAAAGCAAGAATAGCTAGAAATTATTGTTTCTATTGTTCTTCTTTCTTTCTAATAGGTCCTCCAGGGCCTCCTGGGGGCCTAGTGGTGAGGGACATCAAGGACACCTCTGTGCAACTGAGCTGGAGTCGAGGCTTTGATAACCATAGCCCAATTGCTAAATATGTCATCCAGGCCTACACTCCACTCACTTCCAAATGGAAACAAGTGCGCACCAGTAAGTGTCTTGAGGGCAGTGGCCCATACTAAATATGGTCCAGTGAGGCATCTCTTCTCACTCTTTAGTGCTGTTTGCTCTATTTGTTCTATTCTTCTGCTTTTTGGGTTATAGATCCTGCAAATATTGAAGGTAACTCAGAGATGGCCCAAGTGGTCAACCTCATCCCATGGATGGATTATGAATTTCGGGTCCTGGCCAGTAACATCCTTGGTGTTGGAGAACCAAGTGTACCATCTGCTAAGATCCGCACCAAAGAAGCTGGTAAGTACATGCTTTGCAAATATGCTTAGTATTTATTCAATTAAAACCAAATATGCTTAGTATTTATTCAATTAAAATATTCAATATTCTAATAAGTTATAATGTAAGTGTCTGTTAGTCAGGCCAGCTAGTGAAACAATCCAGACAACTATCTATATAGGAAACTCTGACTGAATGAACTGCTATCTAATTTTTGTTATAGTATAACTAATGACATGGTGATTTCCCTTTGGCTTAGTTTTTCTTTCTAATTTAACATGTGTTCTTTCTTTCTTACTGGGGAACACAACAGCCCCAACTGTTGCACCATCTGGGCTCAATGGAGGAGGAGGAGCACCTGGAGAACTCATCATCAACTGGACGGTAAACTGGCAACACAAACTGGGTCTTTTCTTTGCTTACAAATTTCATTTTCTGAGAGGTGGTAGCATCTCAGCTCCAGAAGGTTTTGGATGAAGCTGATTATCTAGATCCTTTTCAATCAGGTTTCAGACCAGGCTATGGGACAGAAACTGCCTTGGTCCCCTTGGTGGATGATCTACGCCGGGGACTAGATAGGGAGAGTGTGTCCCTGTTGGTCCTGCTGGACCTCTCAGCGGCTTTCGACACCATCGACCATGGTGTCCTTCTGGGCCGATTGGCTGAGTTGGGAGTTGGAGGCACTGTTTTGCAGTGGTTCCGCTCCTACTTGGAGGATCGGACCCAGATGGTGGTGCTGGGGGATGCCTGTTCAGCACCCTTGAAGTGTGGGGTGCCACAGGGCTCTATTCTGTCCCCCATGCTATTTAACATGTACATGAAACCGCTGGGAGAGGTCATCGGCGGATTTGGAGTTGGGTGCCATCAATATGCTGATGACACTCAGTTATATCTCTCCATTCCCCCAGATTCCAGGGGGGTAGTGAAAGTCCTAGAGCGTTGTCTGGAGTCAGTGGGGATCTGGATGAGGGCTAACAAGCTGAAATTAAATCCGGACAAGACAGAGGTTCTCCTGGTTCGGAAATCTTCGATGCAGGTGCTGGAATATCGTCCTGCTCTGATCGGGGTTGCACTCCCTCTGAAGGAGCAGATCCGCAGCTTGGGGGTCCTCCTGGATTCAGAGCTGCTCCTGGATTCCCAGGTAGTAGCTGTGGCCAGGGGGGGCTTTGCCCAGCTTCAGCTGGTGTGCCAGCTGTGGCCGTACTTGGATCGTGCAGACCCGGCCACGGTGATCCATGCCATGGTGATATCAAGGTTAGATTATTGCAACACACTCTATGTGGGGCTGCCCTTGAAGACGGTTCAGAAACTACAACTGGTACAGAATGCGGCAGCCCGGGTGGTTACTGGAGCTTGGCGGTACGACTCTATTGGGCCACTTCTCCAGGGACTACATTGGCTGCCCATTCGTTTCCAGGCCCAATTCAAGGTGCTGGTTATGACCTTTAAAGCTCAGGACCAGGTTATCTGAGAGACCACCTTCTTCCGGTCCGCCCCCTTTGGTCATCAGAGAAGGCCCTTCTACAAGTACCGCCACCCAAAGAAGTGCGAGGGGCGGCAGCAAGAAATAGGGCCTTCTCAGTAGTGGCACCAATACTATGGAATTCCCTCCCCTTTGAGTTGAGAACCGCCTCCTCCCTTGAAATATTCAAGTGAGGCCTTAAGACTTACTTATTTAGGCAGGCCTTTTGAGCCTCCAGCCTTAAACAAATTTTATAACATCTTACTTCTTTAGGCTCATTGGCTTTTTAAACTCTGCTGCAGCTATTGTTTTTTAATCTTGTTTTTATTGTATTATATTGTATAGTATTTTTATAGTATTTTATAGGTATTGTGTTGTTTTTTACATTGTACCGCTTTTATTGTACTTTTATGAATTTGTTGTAAGCCGCCTTGGGTCCCTCTGGGGAGAAAGGCGGCATAAAAAATAAAGTTATTATTAAGGTATTATTATTATTACTTCACCGTGTTTTGTGCAGAAATAGAGTTAAGTGGTCTGTGACATTTAGTAAATTCCTAGAGATCTTCCCAAATAGTCTACCCTTGATACAAAATAAAGACTCTAGTACTCTGATAAAAAGTTAGCACATAGACATAATACAATTACTATAAGAATGAATTAACATATTTTTTAAAGTGACCAGGTGCTCTCTGCCTATCTTATAACCCTTTAAAACAGAGTTTTGTCCCTATGCTTTGAGTCTCTACTCTGTCTTGTCCTGTGGCAGTCAGGAACACAGTACCAGATGTCAAGACTGAAAAACATGGTGGCCATGCTCCACACTATGAGGTCTTCTAAACAGCAAAGCAGGTGCCACTGGCATGGCATTTTCAGCACTGTGTCCATGTGCTGATAATATATTTGCCATGTCTGTGTTCATTGTTGTGGTGGCAGAGCTTGAAAATGTTGCTTTGTTGAACTACAGCTCCATACTGGCTAGGGATTCGAGGAGCAACAGGGATTTTAAAGAGTAGCATATTCAACTGCTGTGAGTTGTGTAGATGAATTTATTAATATCAATGTTCAGTGAAAAATGTGTGTGTATCCATGTGTCCTTCTCACCATATAAGGTGCTGTTATTTATTTTAATGACTTAATATTTATTCCATGCAACTGTTGCATCCCTATTTTAAGAAGTCCATTTGACTTCGTACTGTGCAGAATGAATCCAGATGTTGTCCATCACATTCTTTTTTTATCAATCAATCTGGATATTCATCACTGTTGTATAAGGAAATCACTGTGCAGCTTATGACATGGAAATCTTCACCACACCAAAGTTGTGAGGGGGCTTTCTTTAATGGTCTTTTTTTTTTTTACTCCACCCACCCATCTTTCATTCTTGTCTTGGCTATATCTCAGCCAATGCAACGGGAGTACCAAAATGGAGAAGGCTTTGGATATAAGCTTGCTTTCCGGAAAGAAGGCACCCAGGACTGGAAGACAGCAAGTGTGCCCCATGCTGAATCAATACATTATGTTTATCGCAACGAGAGCATTGCACCTTATACACCATTTGAAGTGAAGATAAGGGCCTTCAACAAGAAAGGGGAAGGACCAGAGAGCTTAGTATCCATTGTGCACTCTGCCGAAGAAGGTAAGCTAAGACATATTCTATAGAATAATACTTTGTCTCAGACAGGCTCCATTCTCCAACTTCTTC
Organism: Phrynocephalus versicolor; assembly: GCA_023846285.1. Taxonomy (NCBI): domain Eukaryota; kingdom Metazoa; phylum Chordata; class Lepidosauria; order Squamata; family Agamidae; genus Phrynocephalus; species Phrynocephalus versicolor. The sequence continues at coordinate 62,261,385 of JAHTLZ010000129.1, forward strand.
TAAGAACACTGATAAAGGTATTGTTTCCTGTTGTATTGTCTGGCCTTTGTTTGATAGATTTGTATGAGTAAGATTGGACTGGGTGACAGCATTAAACTGTTGTTATTTTACTGTGATAGAACCAAGAGTGGCTCCCTCCAATGTGACAGTCAACACAGTTATGGCCACAGAAATGGATGTTTCCTGGGATCCTGTGGAGCACCATGACATGAACGGAGTCCTCCTAGGCTATGAGGTAAGAGGTGGGAAGGACTGCGACTGGAATGGAATCCAGGTTCAGACACAACACCCCCTCTCCAAAGAAGACACCTATTTGTCATGTCTTCTTGTGGAACAGCCAACACAGGCTGTTCCTGGGATATAGGCTGATGCAACTCAAGAGAAATATTTCAGTAGCTAAGGAACTCAGATCCCTGTGTATTGCTGACTTCAGATCCGGTACTGGAAACACAGTGACAAAGAAGAAGCTGCTGACAGAGTGAGGACAGCAGGCCTTGTCAGCTCAGCCCACATAATGGAGCTCCACCCCAACACCAAATATCATGTGGCAGTCAGGGCATACAACCGAGCAGGGACTGGACCACCCAGTCCCCCCGCCAGTTTCATGACAACAAAGCCACGTAAGTAAGCATTAGATTTATATGTCTCTTGTTTCCTATGGTTCGGTTCCAGATTCAGGAACATGGAACTGGGTTGGTGGAAGTCCATTTTCTCATCCCTTCCCCCCATGGCAGTCTCCTCAGCCCTCTGGGAAAATTACATCAAGGACTAGAGAGCCCTGGTGATTGGGGTGAACTGTACTGTATATAGAGTAGGTCCCTGAAAGTTGGATGGAGCTGCTTTCTGAAGTATCAGAAAGAGCCCTCCTGTCCTTGGAAGACATATCGTGGATGCCTATGCAAGACCATGGAAGACAGATCCCTGTATCTACTACTGTTTTTATTGCTTTGTTTGTTTTGCAACATGTGTTAATTTATATGATTACTCAAACTCCAAGTGCACCAATCTGTTTAAATATAGTAATGGACCCTTAATAAAGTTGTTGTTGCTGTGGCAGTTATTCATTTATAATAATTAAAAAAAAAACTCAGAAAGGTAGTCATTCCTGTTCTTTGTCTTATAGTCCTAAAATTAATAAACCACAGGCCATATATTGCACATATAGCAGGAATGAAGAACATATGGTTGTCTGGATATTGTTGGACTACAACAGGCTTGTCCAAACTTAGGCCCTCCAGATGTTTTGGACCACAACTCCTACTGTCCTTTGCCATTGGAAATACAGGCTTGGAATTCTGGGAGTTGTAGTCCAAAACATCTGGAGGGCCGAAGTTTGGACATGTCTAGACTACAATATCCCATCTGGCCTGTCCAGCATAATTAACTGTGAAGAATGCTGAGAGGTGCAGTCAACCTCTGGAGGGATGTGTTTTGCCAACTTCTGACTCAGCCACAGGGGGCTGAAAAAAATCCTGTGCAGTCCCATGACATAACCATTGAGAATCTACTTATTTCTCCTGACACTTGCCTTGAAATACAGTAGAACCACTGCAACAACCCCAGAAAGGCATCCAAGCTCACTACTACCACACTAGTGAGATGTGTACTCCCCAATGGTCACACACACACATATATCTTTGGCGCCCTCATCTTAAACCCAACTACCTCCTTATTTGTGCTACCAGTTTAGCAGGTTACCTAAGGACTAGAGATGGGCACGAAACGCCAAAATGGCATTTCATTCGTTTTTTGTTTCTCCCACGCCCAGTTCTTTTCTTTTCTTATGAAACAATTTTTTTAAAAAAATTCTTTTCATATTTTGTATTGTTCCATTTGTTTGTTTTTTACACAAGCCAACCAGCCCAGCACTGGTTTTTATTATCTCGTGCTGACCACCTGGCCCGCAGGCTAGGTCAGCACTTTTTTTAAAACTCTCGCACCGACCAGCTGGCCCGTGGGCCGGGTCAGTGCGTGTGTTTTTTCATTTGGTTTTTTATTCCAAACCTGATCGTGCCCGATTGGGTGGGGGAAAGGGCGGGCTTATAAAACTTTTTTTTCCACCAAAGCCCCGCGCTCCAGCTGATCGGCGGTTGCTTCGGCAGGAAAAAAAGCCAAAGGGGAAGGGAACCACCAGCTTTCCCCCATAGGAATGCATTGCTACAATGTATTCCTATGGGAAAATGAAAAACAAATAAATTTCCATTTTGTTTTGTTTCATTTTTCTTTGATGGGTCTGTTCGTTATTCGTTTTGTTCTGTAACAATATAATAAATATCAAAATGAATAAAAAATTCACTTCGTGCCCATCTCTACTAAGGACAACAATGCTCAAACCTTTTCTAAGTATTTATAGTTGGCCTCTTCAACTCCCCATGGAGTCAGTGCCACTTGCCCTGGAATATGGTCCTGTATTCATATTTTGATTTATTATTGAGTAAAAAGATTACATAGTGAAAATCTGGGGTCCTTTCTTCTTCTTTTTTAAAGACTGCTAAGTAGCCACTAATACATTTAAATGATTAATAGGAAGAACTGTACATAGAAAAAAAAACCAGAATGGAAGTTAGATGTAATTAAACAGGTTTCATATTCTTCGAGGCTTTTGTAAAGACTTCCTTGAATTCATGGGGAACTCATATTTATAGCAATGATATGGGATTCAAGTGTTCAAATTCCAGCCATCTTTCAAGAAGCCATGGGTAGGTGGGACTAGACAGATGCACAGTTCACTTACAGGGAGCTACCAGTACATATAAAATCCAGAGCCCCAGAATATATGCATCAGGGTGACATATATCCTCCTCCAGATTGAGCTTTGTGGCCCTGCTTTGCTTCCTATTGTCTCGGCATGACTATTTATTCGTATCTTTTAAGCACCAAGAAGTCCCCCTGGTAACATCTCCTGGAAGTTTTCCAGTTCCAGTGTGAGCATCAAGTGGGATCCTGTGGTTGCCAAGGCAGATGAATCTGCTGTCACTGGGTACAAGGTACTGATAAATGTGTTTTTTGTCCTGGCGGTGCTACAGAGAAAGACAATGCAACATAGCATGGATAGGGGAAGACACTTCATTTTAAAGCAGGCTCTGCAGCCAAATTCTTGGTGCTATATTTGTTGAGCAACTTTGTATTTTCCTTGGGCTTTTCCAGCTTACAGGCTAAAATCCTAATGGTAGGTCCCATCAAAATCCATAAGCCTTAACTTCTGCATCATTTGAGAGTGCTTCTTTCATAGTATTGAAAAGAGATAGTTCTCTGAACATTCTCTGACATTGAAAAGGGCATACTGCCCTTGTGGCTACTCATCTATAAACTGGCTGGAATCTGTCTTAAATATTAGAAGACCAACATTAGTAATAAGCAAAAATTATCTTTATCTATAGATGCTGTACCAGCCGGACTCACACTCAACTCCTATTCTATACATAGCCAACAATAACCGGATTGAGATCCCAGTTCCAGAAGACTCCACTCGTGCAGTGGTGCAAATCAGAACAACTGGTCCAGGTGGAGATGGAGTGCCAGCAGAGGTGCGCATCCTCAGAAACAGCGGTGCGTCTGCTCTTCTCTTTTCTCTTTATTTCTGCTAATCCTGCAGGCTCAAACTCCCACCGATATTCCACCAATTGCAAAATGGTGGCATCTGCTGCCTTTAGGAAATAGGCATGTTTCTTCTTTCCTCGTTGTTTTACTTGGTTTTCTGTCTAGATGAGTCACAGAAAGAAATAACAGGAGTGAATGCTTCAGTACCAGTTCTTTATATTCCTTCCATGTTGCGGGTCAATAACAGAGGCACAACTTGCTGTTAATCTACAAATTAGCTCTTACTGTACTTGAGGTCATCTTCCCTACTCAGTTAAAAACCTCACAGTTTGAAAGGGTTTATAGTACAGTCCTGAAAATGGCCAAGTTTAGGAAGATAATCCAAAAAAACAGTGTAAATCAATTGTGTCAATTAACATTTGTTAACCCCTTTATATCTCTATTCTTTCCATCCCTATTTCCACACTAGCAACATGTGTTCTGTTCTGTTACCTTCAAACACCAAATTATCTGTTTGGGTAGGAAGAGGTTAATAAATAATGAGGTCTGTGGTCAAGTTGGATGTTACAAATCCAATGCAATTCTGAAGGGCAACAATAAAGGATTTAAAAAATCAGTAGAGGGATAAAGATCAATGATTCTAAATCAGAAGTACTTAGAGCGCATGTGAACATAAGGTGACTTTTGCCACCATCCTCTCCTTTTGCCATTCAGGATGAAGACGTGAGCTGGAAAGGTAAGTGCAGCAGAAAACCTGCTGTGCATGGAGGGGCTGGAGGTCATAAGGTCAGCCTGTGGCTCCTCCATTTTAAAACAAAACAAAAGACACAAACATGTGGCACCTTAAACACTAACTCATATTATATCTTACACCTCATTCTGCTGCTATATATGTCTGAAGAAGTGCACATGTGCACGAAATGTCACATTAAAATATGAAAGTTAGTGTTTAAGGTGCCACATGTTTGTGTCTTTTGTTTTGTTTTGTTTTTCTTTGATTTTTGCCTGCAATTCTTGAAAAGACTAACACTGAAACTTCCATTTTAAAAGTTGAGGAAACCCTACAGAGAACATGAGACTCCTGCTGTTATGTCCAAATGAAATGATCACAATTTACTCAGATAGTCAGTATCACTACCTCTTAAAAAGTTTGTTCCGCAGATGAAGAGAACGCCTGTTAAGAGTTCCTTAACAGCTGCCCATTTCTCTGCACTGAGAAACAAACACACCCTCTGGACCTCTGGATAATTTCCTTCTTGAGAAGTAGGATTTGAACAAGGCAGCAGGCTCAAGTTCTTCAACATGAATTAAAGTGCATTCATGTACACTTAAAACACATGAATAAAAGTTATTGTATACTCTTGGAAACAAGATGTAGGTGCCACAGGGTGCCTCACATTGTGCAATTTAGATCCTTCAGCTGGAAGAAAGGCGATAGATAGATAGATAGATAGATAGATAGATAGATAGATAGATAGATAGATAGATAGATAGATAGATAGATAGATAGATAGATAGATAGATAGATAGATAGATAGATAGATAGATAGATAGATAGATAGATGAGTTAAAGTTAAGCAAAAATAAAGTTACATTCTTGTTCAAACCTTGGGAGATGATGGTCCCCTGTGTTTCTGCCACACAGCTCCCAAACCAAAAGTGATTAATTTTGTGCTGCAGTCTGTCTGATCATATTTTTACCAGTGCTTCTGATTGGCTAGCTGCCTTTGATTAGAGACTTCATCATAGTAAGTCTGAGAGGTATCGCATTACATCATTATATTATAATGATATATCTGCTAGTATTAAATGTGGATACATCATTACAACATAAGATGCTAAAAGACTGCAATAAAGGATGAAAGAGAAGCGTGTTGCTGCCGGCAGTCATGGCCACTCCTTCTAATTTACCCAGGCAAGATCTTAAAAAGTTACTCTGCAGCTCATTTCTTCCCTTTATCATTCTCGTTCTTGCCCGAGATCCTCATGACACCTTTCTCCTCAGTCCCTCCAGATCTGACCAGTGCTTGCCCGTCTCATTCCCCAAGCTCTAAAAATCTCTCACAGCTTCTGGCTCAGCTGTAAAGCATATGCCAGTCGGAAGCCATATATTCAATTGATCCCTTCCTTCTCCCACCTTCCAGCAGCTCAGAACAAACTAACACAGAGAAACCACAGCAATTGAAACGATTTCCAGCTACCTGTTAAACGTTGTGACATACAAACATACAATAAACAATAATACCATCAAACACTACAAAGTGCACCCCCACCCCCCAGGACCATCCAGTGTTCTTAAATCTTCTCTTCCTTCTTCATCTTCTTTTTTTTCTAGTTGGCTTCTTACGGTCCTTTTCTCCAGAACTGTGTTGGATTATACGTCGGTTGTGTCCCTTTCCCTTTTAGTAGTACATACTCTATAAATTTCCCCCAAATATCATAAAAATATCCTATTATTATCTGCAATAATTATAATATTAATAAAAAATAAAATAAACATTGTGAGTGTTCTTGCAGTATTTTCAATTAATATTTCTTAAATACTGATTTTAAAGTTTAATAACATTTAGTCCCTGTTGGGCTTCTATTTAACCAGTTATGCAAATGAATCAATATTTTCCCCTAAGCTCTGGGAGGGAAGGTGCCTTCACCTCATTCACCTCTGTGGTGTCAGTGGTAGCAGTATGGGGAAGTGCAAGGGGGTTAGGAAAAGCACAGCACCTGCAGCTGACCATGAGGGAGGACTCTAAAATTTAATCCATTGGCTAGCCATGTCTGATTCTCTAGAGTAGTGGTTCCAAACTTTGGGTTCCCAGATGATCTTAGATTAAAACTCCCAGAAGTTTTCACCAGAATTTCTGAACATTGTAATTCACAGCCACCTGGGGTCTCGAGGTTGGGAATCAGTGCTGTAGAGTGTCATGTGTTGTAAAGAAATGAAGAAGCCATCTCAGATTCAGGTATCATGGAACCCATCTGAAGACCTATTTTAATATGTCTGAAGAACCTTGGCTTTCCAAGTCAGTAAATAAGTTTGACCACATCAATAAGTGCATGAGTTCAGCCACAGTGTTCACATGTGGCAGTATGCATACAGAAATATAGTATGCATTTCGTGGAACCATGCAATTGGTAGTAGAAGTGTTGACAGAGAAATCAGACTCTGGGTAATACTTAGTGACATCCGTTTGAAAGTTATCTAAATTCTCAAGATACAGCAGTTCAGAAACTGAACTAAAAGTGCAGAAGTAGGATTCTTAATTTTGAAATTATAAGTGGAGTTATACTAAAGTCAGGGCTTCTGGATTAATGCAACAGGACTGTACGCTGAGTAGAAATGATGTTGTAATCTGCCAACCCATTTTCCAGATGTCTATTTCCTCCCTGAATTTAGCTTTAATCCCCAGAATACATTTTCCCTGCAATAATGTATTGTTTTTAGCTATCCTTATTGTAACCAAAGGATTTGGGGATGGCTTTGTCTCAAATGAGCAGTTAAAATTTATTAACTATAAAAATGATGGCCCTAGTAGAGATAAATAGGGCTAGAAGCAGTTTGTTCCTCTGGATCAATGCTCCCAGCTTGCATTTGAGGGCTTTCCTTTATTGCTCGAGGGACTATTATGATGGCTCCTCCGTACTCAGGCTTTAAAAGATTTCTGTGTGGGAGAAAAATGAGAAAAATGTCTGCACAATTTTTTTACAAACCGAGCGTCTGGAAAGGAACAGAATGAAATAGTTGCTTTATATTAGGACATCAATTATAATATTAAGGAATCTGTACCTACTGAAATCTAAAATCAGTCCTGCTTTTGGGATACCTATTAGAGATAGGAATGAACCACAATTCAGCAGTTCATCCCACTTGAGTGCATTGCCCACACAAGTCTTCTGCCTGCACTTTGCACTCCCTTGTCCTGCCTACTCTGCAGGTTTGCCCACCCCCTGCTCTTCCCTCCCCACCTCCTCACCATGACTGCTGGCTCATTGATCTCAGTGCACACTTCCCTCCTCTGCCTCTTCCAACAGCTGGCCAATCAAAGGCAGTGCTGCAGGCTTCCCTCCCACACCTCCCCATCATTGTGGGGGCCCAGTGGTGGAGGAGGAGGAGGAGGCAGAGGGAGGAAGCTCACATTGCAATTGGTGTGAGTAGGCAGTCGTGCTGAGGAAGGGGGGAGTGCACTTCAGCCAGGGAATGGGTTAGCATGCAGAGGAGATGGAAGAAAGCCTTGCATGGTGCCTGTGGAACACCTGTGTGGTCACTGCCTTGAACTGGGTTGAACCACCGAACTGCAGTTTGTGCCCATCTCAAGTGCCTGTCATCTGCTTTCAGTATAGGAACAGAGCTGGGAAATGTCGCGGCTGGATTTAATGCATTAACATTAAATCATTAAAGGAAAACATTGATTTGTTCACGTCAAAAAGGTAAAGGTAAAGGTTCCCCCCTGCTCATGCATGCTAGTTGTGTCTGACTCTAGGGGCAGTGCTCATCTCCATATTCAAGCTGAAGAGTCATTGTTGTGCAAGTCCATGGCCATGTGACCGGCATGACTGCAAGGAAATAATCTTTTACTTTTCTGCTTTTTACGGCAGTACCAGTTTATCTACTTTCATTTATATGCTTTTGAACTGCTAGGTTGGCAGGAGCTGGGGTTAACTGCAGGAGCTTACTCCCCTGTGTGGCACCCGGGAGTCGAACCACTGAGCTGCCAACTTTGTAACCAACAGTTTTCAGTGCTCTAGCTCACTGAGCCACCATGCAACATTAAATCATTAAAGGAAAGCATTGATTCATTCACATCAAAGAGATATTTATAAAATTACTGTACAGTATTGGATTAACCAGTGAGAAGACCACTAATTATTTAATAAAATGACTAAAAATGGCACAAGATGCTATATTATATCTTCCCATAACATATTAATTGTTAATCAAAGCATTCTTTTGGCACTTAATTTCTGAAAATTTAAATGAAATTCACTACTAAACATTTTATGAATTAGGGGTAACAAGTGATTTTTCAACAAATTATTGCCAAAATCTGCACAATATTTCAATGATGCTTAAAGGTAAGTGCATAGCAGAAACATCTCAAACACCAGAACTTCTGTTCTTCAAATCAAGGCCATTCCCCCTCAGATCTCTTTGTAACTCAATTGGACTCTTTCTTTCTTACAGGGACAATTATGATGGTGAAAGATTCTGCAAGCCGTCCAATTGCACAGACAGTGGCTGCCCTGACTCACTCACTAATAATGTTTGCTCTCATTGGTTCCTTGGAGCTCTGATAGTTGCCCCCGTAATGGAGGATTCTGGGTTAGGATTCCTCCTCATCTATTGGGAACAAGTCAAAAATGACCATTAGGACTACAGATTTGTACTACATATTTCTACCGCAGCTGCTGTGTTGCAGAGAGTGGGCTGAACAAAACTGAAGAGGAAAATACACATTTTCTTTCTTTCTTTTCTAGAAAATAGGACATTTCATACAAGACCTGAGTCTTTAATCAAAGATTTTTTTAAAAAAAACAAATAAATGAATTCAGGATGAATTCTGAATGAATTCTCTGGATGTCTCATATTCTTCTGCCTTACAAAGCCATGTGCAAATGTAATCAAGACTCTAAAAACTTGATCTTTTTCTCCTTTTTTTAAAAATGAACCAAACCAGAATAAAGTATCTTTTAGGGAAGGTTTTCATAACAACGAGCATGCTGTGTACCATTGCCAGCTTATTGTACCAAGGACTTTGGTGTTCTGACTTCAAGTGAAACTTTCAATGGGATATTATTAGCCACACGATCACCTTTGATGGGAACTGACTGAAGCAGGGAAACCCAATGGAGCTGACGGTCATCTCACAACCAGAACACCTTAAGGACTTCTCTACCATCATCATCCAAGTTAATTTGTAACATTAACACACATCAGCAGAGCATCATCCTGTATGTTATGCAAGCTGGAACCATCTCCCTGGATACAGGTGCTGTGCTACCTTTCTACTTTTCTTCAGATTCATCTTCAAAAGACATGGTTTATTCACTTGCTTTTTAAGCTTTTCCCTTAGCACTCATTTTCTTCTTTGATCCATTAAAGAGATCTAACTGTGCCGTCTTCTGTCATTAATCCTTTGCCGACACTTTCTACCTCCCTCCACCTTGTTATTCTTCTTCTTGTTTTCTTAAACTGTGAGTTTCATGGGGTTAGAGATATCACTGTCATTTTCCTGTGCACCTTTGTGAGGTCCACATGTACAGCTGTAGAAGTGATCGTACTTGCAAAGATAAATAAAGCCCCAAAATCATTTTAAAGTGATTCAGGGTCACAGTCAATGTTAATGGGAGTGCAGTTCACACTTTTTCTTTCTCACAGCAGGACTTCCTCAGAAATATGCGCCTCAACAACCAGACTTGCAAATGAAGCCCAAGTTTACCTTCCAGTGACCAATCAATATCCAGCATCCTCAAGCAGGGAGGAGTTGGCTGCTCACAGAAATAGCTCATAGAGCCATGGGCCATGCATTGCTCACAGCTGTTCTATTCATTAATAGGGGCTCAGCAGCATTTATTTCTAAGCTGATGTATACGGTTGTTAATTTAAGATTGGTCAGCCTGGTTTTGGATGGGGTTCACACTTGCAGAATGGATTTCCTTGGCTACCACCTTCTTTTTTACCTCCTTCAGCTTACCACTGGTAAACACTGGTGTGAGAACAGTATGAGTCCTTTTCCAAAATTCATCTTCAGCTAATGAAACAGCAGGTGCTAACTTGCCTCTTGGTCCAAAGCCTTAGGTGGAGGAATGTTCCCCAGAAGTGACTATTTGATTACTACATCATCATCATATTATATTGCAAATCATACAATACTATAATTCTGTGTTTTCATCAGTGCTGGTGTTGAAGGCACAGCAGTGCATTGTTTCAGCTTTTATGGAACAGTTGCTCTACTTAATTTATTTTTTAAAAAAATAATTTTTCAAGTTTTAAATCTGAATTCTTTTTGAGTGGAAAGAACGAGTAAGAAATTGAAAGAATTGGAGAGAGAGACTACTGTAACATTTATTGTCCAGTTTTCTAAGCCTCAAAAGTTGGAAGAGTTATTTATTTATTTACTGTTTTTTCAAAGTAGTATGAAAAATTAATCATAATTTAATAAGCGGAAATTACTAGTCATTGCCAAAAGAGAAGTATTTCTTCAATACTCTTTTCTTTTCCTAATACAACAGACCAGAATCAAAGTGGCTTCCAATTTTAATCAAGTGCAAGGTCAATTTACAGCCTTTTAAAAAAATGCACTTTCTCCATTAATCAATATGTGTTTTGATTTCTGAGTCTATCAGTCAATTTCACTGAAGCTTGAACCTAAGTATTCAATCACACTTGGCAGAACAACCTCAGTTATACCAATATGGATGGTTTTTAGATCATTTCATTCATTTCTGAGCAAAGATCAACTCATTTTGCCTACCAGTGGGAATCCTTTTCCACCATATCAATGTATCATTTAGGGATTTATTAAAAAATAAAAATAAAAGTAAGGGGCAACACTGCTCCAGAAAAGATAACAGAAAATGAATTGATTCCACAGTGTAGCTGGCAATAACATTTCAAATAGGAACAAATGAACTGATACTGTTAAAACCAGTGGAAATGTTACAGCCAGGATATATAACACATGACATAAATGGATAAGTACAAGAAATCTATTTTTGGCAAATGAAAACTCTGGACAGTACAACAGGTATTTTCAGTAAGGATTCCTGCTCTCCTGGTGGCTGATGGTGTGTGCCCCTTGACAAACACAAGCACTGCATGCGTCTCAAACCATTTTTGTAGGTCCTATAGGTAACATTCCTGCTCAGGTCTTGCAAAGGAAAGGATGTAGCTTCCTTTACTGAATCAGTTCTGTGTCTTCGAGTCCCGTGGCACAGTGGTTACATGCCTGTACTGCAGGTAAAGCTGTGCTCATGACCTGGGGTTCAATCCCAGGTAGCAGACACATGGTTGACTCAGCCTTACATCCTTCCAAGGTCGTTAAAATGAGTACCCAGACAATGTGTAGCCTGCATACTGTAATTAAAACTGTAAACCGCCCAGAGACTACTTGAAGTGGTATGGGGGCGGTCTATAAGCAGAACACTTTCCTCTTCAGCTACTGCCCAGTCTTATTTTCTTTTCCAGTGAGTCTTATCTTATGATATGTTCAAAGTACAACACCATTAATTCAGTCATATTCCCTTTCTGAAGAGGTTATTAGTATTTTTACTTACTAACTTCCTTTGTAACCACAAAGGCCTCACTGCAAGTGGTTTAATGGGCCCAAAACGAGCTCCAAAAACCTAGAAGCAAAGTGAAGGGTCTGGGAGAGTACAAGAGGGCAGAGAAGCCCATAATTTGAGCAGAGTAACTGGGATTTTGACTCAGGGCACTGAAGTGTAAGGGATACAAAAATTTGCTGTTGGCTGTAAATGTGTATAATGTCTTCAGTTGTTCCACTATGGATAGAAGGGAACACAACTCCTATGTGCTGAACATGGAGCAAAGAAGGTATTTGTGTTCTCATACCAGTCTAAAATACCTCTCACTTCTTTCATCCTCGCCTTGCATATGCCAGTCTGAAGAGTCCTAAACTGATCTAATAGGACAGCAAAGCCCAATGCACCAGAATTGCCACATATCGCAGTAGGTACATGTACCTAGTTTCATCAAACCATCAGGAGCAACATCTACCCACAAACATCTTACTCAGGAAGCTGTGGTGCCAATGGGAGTGGGTAGAGATGGGTGCCTAAACTGTAGAGCCATGTGACACTCCAACATCAGGCGCTCTACTCCATCAGTGCCATTCACCTGCCCTCCTGATGACCCAGAGATGCATATCAACTCCCTGTACGGAGGTTGGGTCATGCCAACTGGACTTATGTTCTTGTGAGATCAAAATGTTTCACTGCTCACCCAAGTATAGTAGTTTTGTCAGTCTAACAAGGCTACTTGGATGAATACTGAAAAGCTTTAAATCTCACAAGGAAAAAAGTCCAATTGCCATGACTCAACTTCCAGATACCTTGCATGAAGCTAGAATGGTGATTTTTAAATTTGGGGGGCTAAAAATCCTGTAGTTCTCCATTCTGGGAGTTGTACCCAGACATCTAAAGGTGGCTCACTTGAGAGAAAGGCTTAAAATTGAAATGTTTGTGGTGCTTAGCTAGGCCTAACTTTATGCAAGCCTCCTGTTCCTGCCTCATGTGATTTGTTATCCCAGGGGAGGGGGGGACATTCCTAATGAATGGCAACGCAAGTCACCATAAGCAAACCAATTCCCTGAATTTAGCCTTCATGAAAACTGTGGGCACTTTAATTGTAGATCCCCCACCTTTTTCTCTCTCCAGAATACAAAAGTTAAGAGAAGGGGGAGAATGCTCATGAAGCAAGATCCAGGCAGCCCTGGAAGCTAACCATATTACCAAATGCCCCATGGCTAAACAAAATGCATGGCTCCAAGAATCTGTATTATGACAGGATAAGGCAGTGGCAATGAAAGGGAAAGAGGTTGGTCCAGCAATTTCTAATGTTTTGGAGACACCGGAAGCCCAAAAGCAATGCCTGCAAAAACAATGGGAAGGAGAACCTTTATATGTTTTGTTGATATCAAGAAGATCTCATTGCTGTCCTACAGTGATGATCCATGTGGAGGAAAAGTCCATCACAGGTTACAAACCATGATGGAAATGTGTAATCTTCAGGGTACTTCAAGGACCAGATGCAGGGGGAGTGGTATCAGGAGACAGATACCTAGTCTTGTGTGCTCCCGGACACATTTGGTGGGACCACTGTGAGATACAAGAAGCTGGACTAGATGGGCCTTTGACCTGATCTAGCATGGCTCTTCTTATGTTCTTATGCTTGTGGAAACAAAGAAAGTCAGTATGCCAATCCCGTTGTTACCAACCATGGGGATACTTTCGGTGCCAGACAATGACAGGCCATTACACATGAAAGAATATGGACCAGTACTGGAGTAAGATTTCATTTTTATTGCCAATTGAATAAAATTCTAAAGCACTGAAGAAGAGGGTTCATTCGCTCCATCATTCACTCAAGACATACATACTTACCAGGGGACACTTTGCTCAAAGGATGGCCAGCCCTTTGACAAAGATAGATGTCTGGTCACAGGAGCTGACAGGATTCAAGCACAGCCTCTGCCCATCTCCATCTTCTTCTTATAGACAACCCTGTTGCTAGGGCAGAACTGGGGCAGACCCCTGCAAACCATGTTAGTTCTGCAGCAAAGTCCTATACCCATGTGGTTGTTTCCTGTGGAACAGTCTGTTAGCTGTGCCATCTCATTCTTCCACCATGCACTTCCCTTTTACTTCTGCAAAAGCAAGTCCAGCTTCTGCTTATCTCATAGCTCCAACTTTTTGTTTCTGCAAACACTCCAGCTTCTCCAAACTCATATGAAAGTCCTTTGATATAAAATTGGTTTGAACCAATCTGCCTCCATTTTGTGCGAGTTCCTCTGGTTCATTGCCTCTTGTATGGCCATGCATTCTTCAACTGCTATCGGGGTTCAAGCAGATAACTGATTCCATTTCTGAATGGTAGCCAATACATAAACCCCCTTGATTCGAAGGATTTACTTTAGCTGAAACTAACAACTGGATTTAGAAAACTGAATTGGATGGACCTGTTTATACATACAACTTGCACATGAGAAAGAGGCAGTCCGTATTTAATAACACTTGTTCTTCACATGTTGGTTTTCTTAGCAAGAAAGACTATTGTATGTGTGGGTGTGCTAAGTATAACACTGTAAGTGGCCATGCAGCAAGGAAGCTGATAATGGTGATTTTGTAGAGGTAATGAATCTGTTCAGGACCTCAGTTAAGCCCATGACGAACCCTATTCTTGCAATAGTTTCAGCACCTTGGATAGCTCCTATGAAGTCATATAGAATCTGGAGCAGACTCGTACACTCTCCTTCTCGCATGTGCATATATATGCACATACACATAATCACCAACCTCCACTGGGGTGCAACAGAAGTTTGTGTTTGCAGTCATGTGTCAGTAGCTTAGCTTTTCACCTTAAGCCATTCCTGCTTTAATGTTTATGCTGCATCTCTGCGGACATGGCTTCTTTTCTTAAGGTGTTATCATAGGAATGATCTGGCTGTTTTTTTTCATGGGGACAGGTCTTTTCTTCTTCAAGGTGGCATGTGTGTGGTATCTCTCCTGCTCTCTGCTCCCTCTCAGCTTTGGAATCCAGTTATTCCTAGCATGGAGAGAGACTCAGTTTATAAAATTCAGTGTTAGTCTGATGGCTTTAGTCCTGCTTCAAAGGCAAGGAGTCAGCTAAAATACTAAAAAAAAGTTTTCTGATGGCAATGATGCTTGATGTGCTTATTTTCTCTTGTTTGATTTATCATTCCCTGCATCCATGGGATATCATTATTTTCAATAAACTTTAAATTGTAGCAGTTTTCCTCCTATTCAAACATTTTTGAGGTTGTTTACACTGAGGTCTCACTAAAAAGACTGAATGAAGCTGTTGCTAGAGACCTACAACATACATGAGTAAATCACTTGCAAGCCAGAATGGCTTTCAAAAACTGCAAATTTTCAGACTGCAGAAATGGTTTAAAGAGAATTCCTCTTTAGAAAAAAATGTCACCTGGTGCTCTCAAGAGAGTGCAATGGACTTTCTGCCACTTGGGGCCTCAGATACACATTTATGCCCTTTCACATACTTCCTGAAAGCTCACCACACTGGTTTATCCATTCTTCATTCAGGAGGAGAATATGACACCGAGATATTATAGCTGCAGCATGAGACACAAATGGGAGGACCAAGTAAAATCATAATGAAATAAAATGTTTTATTTTTTTAAAAAAATTTCCTATATGAGGATAAATAGCTTTAAGTTTCTTCTGGTTTGGGGTCAAACTAGACAATATTTATATAATGGTTTCTTGGGTGAAGTGTGTTCCTCCCAAATGGTCAAAATTGTGTTATTATCCTGCCATAGGATTTTCCTCATCTCTATATCTTGCATTGAGTGTGTCACTGAAAGGTAAGCAAAGGCCTCAATTGCAAGTCTAAATGAGTAAAAGTTTTTATAGCAACAATCTGTTGACTATACAAAATATATTCCCTTTAGTTCCTCACTGGACTCTTCTATGTGCAAGAACAATGCTATAGCCACTAAATCTGGGATAAGAATCTGTGTGGATGGGATAAAAGAAACAGAAACAGGGCTGTGTCATCAGGTGGAGTGTGCATATTGCCTTGGATGGCTGATGCCATCTTAGGTGGTGGGAGCCTCCCAGCTGCTGGTGGTTAGCTATTTCTCTACCAGTGTTGAAAAGCAGTTCAGCTACTAGTTAAGCTGTCTTCTGGAAGTGGGAAGGGGGAACAGTCCAAGCACCATCTTATTCTTTATTTTAGGCAAACATGTCTTGGGATGAATAGAGATGCCAGTGAAAGCTGCTGGGCTCAGGCGAGGGCTAGCCCAAGGGATATTGCTACTGACAAATAAAATGATGTCCCCATCCATTCCAGATACACAAAAGCATGTGTGTATGTGAGCTGTGACATGACTTTGGAAGGACTGGGACAATACAAACACCTCCCTCCCCTCATTCTAGATGCAGCCTAAGAACATCCAAACTCCAAGCCTCAACTAAGAAACTGCCTGGCCTTTTTCCCTTCTTGACAAGGACCTTACATCTAAGAAATAACTCCTGGCAAATCCATCTTTTGCCATGTTCTAAACTATTGGTACTGCTCTGAGGAAGAGGGTTTCGCCCTCAAAATATTAGCAATGTTTTTGTTAATCTTCTAGTAGCCTAAAGGTATCGCCTGTTCCATTTTAACAAAAGCAGATTGCAGTGGAAGACCCATTTTTCTTAAACGTGACTAATCATAGAATCATAGAATCATAGAGTTGGAAGAGACGTCAAGGGCCATCTAGTCCAACCCCCTGCCATGCAGGAACCCCCATCACAGGACTCCCGACAAATGGGCATCCAGCCTCTGCTTAAAAACCTCCAAAGAAGGAGACTCCACCGCCCCCTGTGGCAGCATATTCCATTGCTGAACAGCTCTAACTGTCAGGAAGTTCTTCCTAATGTTCCTAATGAGTGAGCTTCCCCATCTCCGCCTGGATGCAGCTGGGTAATTTAAAGAACAGTACAAGCCACATCTCTCCTCCATCACCTTGCTGCCACCTCATAGCATCTATTGCTTGAAGCCGCTGTCTTATTATGCCTCTTGGTAGGGCTGGCTCTGGCTCAGGCCTAGAAACTTAGACGAGAGAGAAGCATGGGAAGTCTTGGGCTTTTTAACAAGTTGGGAAAGAAATATATCCCACCACAAGCCATGCTTTAAAAGGCTCCTCAGGAAAAACTGTTCCAAAAATAATAATAATTTGGGCATGTTTATTTAGGTCGCAGCCCTTCCATTGCCAGTACAGGATGCTTATCACTTAAAAGTGCTGTATCTTTAAACAGTAAAAAGTGGGAAGTGCGCTCAAAGCAACTGGAGACAAGTGGCTGCGCATGTGCCAGAGAACTACAGCATGGGCTTGTAAGCCACCAGATACTTGGCAATGTGTATTTCCACTTAAACTGGAGTGGGAGCAGGAGATGCCCATACTTCTTTGATCTCCAAAGTTGGGACAAAAATAGATCCTGCGTATTATGCATACACTGAGCCCAAAGCACCAACTTTGCATAAATTACCCTCTCACTCCCCCTTGTGGGTTGTATCAGTTATGCTTGGAAGAAGCTATGGCTTTGAAGTGTAAGTTAACCACTGTATCTTTATCCTCCTTTTTGGGGCAGGGCAGTGTAGGAATCTGCTAGAATGGGGTTAATCCTATCACTTCCTATCTTTGGAGGCAGGAAACACGTGGTGTTGAAAGAGTCATTGTTGGATTTGGTGCCCTCTGTAAGTCCCCCAATGTCAAAGAAACAGCTCCTTCAGCCTTGCCAACAAAGGGTGAGCTCGCTAAGAAGCCACATAAATATGGAGAAATCTGCACTGCTGAATTTGATGAAGTCCCACTATGAGCTTGCTGAATACCCTGGCTTTGGAATTCAGGCTGAAGGGCATTACACTGAACAGAAAATGTTCTTTGTTGTTCCTGGAGGCAAAGAATATTTATTTATTTATTTATTTATTTATTTATTTATTTATTTATTTATTTATTTATTTGTTTGTTTGTTTGTTTATTTGTTTGTTTGTTTGTTTGTTTGTTTGTTTGTTTACTGCACTGATTTTCCCAGAGGGAACTGGGTGGTTTACATAAAACAAAACTTAAAAAAACTAACAGTCAAAATCAAAAACATAAATACAGTGAAGACAAAAAAGACAGACAAATAACCTGGCAAGAGGCACTAATCAAATAAATAAATAAATAAATAAACATCAAACATGGGAACACAGAAGACACAGTAACAATTGCCAAATGCATCTGTAAATAGCCACGATTTCACCGCCTTTTTAAAGGCAGCCAGGGATGGGGCCTGGTGTATCTCGCTCGGCAGTTTGTTCCAGGTAGCCAGGCCAGCCACCAAGAAGGCCCGGTTGCATGTGGCAACCCAATGGTGGCCACCCGGAGCGAGCATGCCATAGAAGCTCTGGTGGGCCAAGCCAGCACTGACTTTTGGGAAATGCACTCTGCCAGATATTCAGGGCCCAAGCCATGAAGTGTTTTATAAACCAAAACCAACACCTTGAACCTTATTCAGGAGGCAAAGGGCAACCAGTGCAGGTGAGCCAGAATTGGGGTGATGCAGTCAAATCTGCCCACACCAACCTCCAATCTAGCTGCCGCATTCTGCACCCACTGTAGTCGCCGAATAAGGGTCAAGGGAAACCCCATATAGAGAGCATTACAATAATCTATCCTTGACATGACCAGTGCCTGCACAACTGTTTTCAAGGAGTCCCTATCAAGGTACGGCGAATCTGGGCGATAAGCCTAAGGTGGTAAACGGCCAACCTGGTCACGGCAGTCACCTGGGACTCCAGGGACAGTGCTGGATCCAGGACAATGCCCAGACTCCTCACTCTATCCACCAGCTAGAGGACAGTCCCATCCAGACTGGAAAGAGGGCCACAGTAACCATCCAGAGATTACCTGAAAGATAGAACCTCAGTCTTCTTGGGATTGAGTTTGAGCCTGTTGGTCCTGGTCATTCCAGGACCACAGCCAGGTAACGGTCAAGGGTCTGGACGGCCTCCACTGCAGAGGTGGAAAGGGATAGATAGAGCTGTGTGTCATCAGCGTACTGAGGACAGCAGGCTCCAAATGGGGGAGATAGCTGACCTCTGAAGCACCCCATAAGAGACTGTCCAGGGGGACAATAAATCACCCTCCAGGCTCACTCACTGGGGTTGACCCTCGAGGAAGGAACAGAGTCAGCCAAAGGCTGAGCACCCGATCCCCACCTCAAAGTCTGCCCAGGAGGATACCGTAGTATCAAAGGCCATTGATAGATCAAGGAGGACCAACAGGGTAGAGCAACTCCCATTGTCCCTCCTCAATAGCTCATCCTGCAGTGCAACCAGGGCAGTCTCAGTCCCATGATGTGGCCTGAACCCAGACTGGAAAGGATCCACGACAAGGTTCTCCTCCAGGAATGACTAGAGCTGCATGGTGGCAACTCACTCCACCACCTTGCCCAGGAAGGGAACATTGACTATTGGATGTTAGTTAGACACGTCATCCAAAGTCAGGCCAGGTCTTTTGAGAATGGGCTTAACCACTGTCTCCTTCAGCCAACAGGGAAAAACCCTATCCCTGAAGGAGGCAGTGGCGATCAACAAAGCCCATTCCAGCATGCTCCCTCTGACAGTCTTAATCAGCCAAGACAGGCACGGGTTAAACGGAAAAGCTGCTGTCCTGCAACGCACCAGCATCCTGGAGGCTTCAGGTGGAGTAACAGGCACCAGTCACACTTGGGGATAGATTAGTGCAACTGGTGTCCATATCAAAACAGAGGGCCTCAATTTTGGATTTTAAAAAGGCTGTGAATGACTCACTAGTGAAATCACTAGGAGGAGGCCCAAGTGGACCAGGATTGGTAAGGTCTCGAACCACCCAGAACAATTCCACCTGGCAGTTCAATGCCCTGTCAATTCTCAGGGAGGCAAAAGATCATTTTGCATCCCTGATCACTCATACATAGTGCCTGGTCAACACACAAACCACAGCCTAATTAAATTCCATCCAATTCTTTCTCCATCTGCTCGTTAGCCTCCTCCGCTCTTGCTTCATCACCCGCAACTCAGCCATGAACCACGGGGAGGAGCGGGCTTGGCATCGAATGAGGTGCTTTGGGGCAATCCGGTCAGCAATCCCGGTGACACCCACCACCTGTCCACCAGGGAGTTGACCAGATCATCAACCAGACCATCCGATAAGCCCCCAAAGGCCTCCAAAAACCACACAGGATCCAGAAGCCCTTGAGGGTGGGCCCAGATTGTAGGGCCAGGCTCCCCA
Source organism: Phrynocephalus versicolor (assembly GCA_023846285.1). Taxonomy (NCBI): domain Eukaryota; kingdom Metazoa; phylum Chordata; class Lepidosauria; order Squamata; family Agamidae; genus Phrynocephalus; species Phrynocephalus versicolor. The sequence goes on from JAHTLZ010000129.1 coordinate 62,281,439, forward strand.
TGATGGGGGGGGGGCAACTGACAGGGAAAAGTCAGCAAATAGTGATCTGACCATGACACATTCTGGGAATGCAAATTCCAGACCCCCAGATCAAAGCTCACAGATATGGAGGAAAACACCAGGTCTAGATTATGTCCACCTCTGTGGGTGGGGCCGATGACAAACTGGGACAGGTTCATGGAGGCCATGAAATCCATGAACTCTAGAGCCACTCATGACAGCCCATGCCCAGCATGCACGTTGAAATCCCCAACTACAAAAAGGCAGGGGGACCTCAACAATGTCACCGAGATGAACTTGGAGAGTTCTAGGAGGGCATACGCGGGGTCACAAGGAGCTTGGTACCTGAGCACAATCCCAAACCCGTCCCTCTGATCTACCACAAGATGTAGACATTCTAACCCTGGACACACCAACATCATGGATTTGCTGACATGAAGAGATTCCCTATGAACAATGGCCACCCCACCCCACCCCTCTGACCTGCCCAGATGCTTAACACAAAATCCTTGGTGGCGCAGCTGGGAGAGAGAAGCTGCCCCCTCTGCACCCACCCACGTTTCTGTAAGAAATGCCAGGTCAGCCTGCTCATACACAATCAAGTTGTGGAAGATGGGGATCTTATTGTGAACCATCCTAGCATTAATCAGAAAACAGGACACTGATGGAATGGTTCCCTGGTATGTGGTAGTGGGCTGGAGGGTCAGAATGGGGGACAGGCACCAAATGCCTGACCCGAGTTCTCCTTACCCAATCAACCCCCAGGCCCAAAGCGTACCTCCCACGGTTCGACACCACCAAGATGGAAGAGCCCACTAAAATCTGTAATCACAATGTAACAACACAAGGGGGTAAACAAAAACACAACACAACATATAAACCAATAATGACACCCCACCCACCCTCGTAAGAAAAGGAAAAGGGGAAAGAGGGGGGGGAATTGAAAGCAATAATAATAATAATAATAATAATAATAATAATAATAATAATAATAATAATAATAATAATAATAATAATAATAATAATAATAATAATAATAAATATTGGGAAACGTTCGACTAGTGATTGGTAATATAAAATCCAGCGTAGATAGCTGTGTGGTTAATTAATTAATTATTATTATTATTATTATTATTAATAATAATAATAATAATAATAATAATAATAATAATAATAATAATAATAATAATAATAATAATAATAATGCATGAAGATATGCCTCTGTGTAATCCACTGAGGCTAAGAAGTCCCTCAATTGAAGGGGTCTGTTGGTTGTACCCTTTTGAAAAATGCCAGCTGCACCACCCTCATTCTGAGCATTATAAGATGGTACAAACTCCAGATATACACTCTTTGCGTGAAACCCAATCAGTTACCCTGAACTCAACTCGTTGGATGGTCGCAAATTACTTTTTCTCGAGTTTGCTGGGGTTTACAATAGTAATAATGATTTACAAGTAATAATAGTAGTCATTGCATTTTTATATTTTTATTTGCTTTGTAGAATTGGAAGCACTATAGAGTGAGCATTATTAAGCAACTGCTTCATCATTAAGCCCTTTTCCAACCATATCTTACTGCTCCGCAAGGTTTGCACTTCTATTCAGAGGTCTTGTGAAGCTTAAAATCATGAACACAGAACTTGGCACTTGGCTGGTCTCTAGTAAGGAAACTTCCTGCATGGCTCACCTCACGAGATTGCATGCAGTTGCCTGCAGGTATAACACAAAGTGGAATGCCAATTAAATGTGTTTGTGTTTAGCCATGAAATGGGTTCTTTTCCTGCTCACAGATAAGCAGTTAAAAGTTACTCTCACCATCACAGGAGGCAAAAAAAGGAAGACTATCAACTGGTGCTACCTCGTTAACATGCAGTCTATTTTAACTCTGATACAATGCGTCTGTTTAGACCAGTTATTCTATAGTAACAAGTAAATGTCATTCCTTCACCTGTTCGTAGTCTCCACCGGCCTTCAGAGAACACCTGAGCAGGGTGTGTAACAAGAGCCCTCCTCCCACTCCACTGCCAATGCCTACCAGAAACACAAATGCAGCTCTTTGCCGCCAAGACCACCATCGTTCTGGGACTGGAGCCACTGTGGCATTCTGTTGAGGGGATGCATTTTCTACGTCCTGTTCCGGAGTCAAGGATTTGTCAAAGTTCATATCTACCAAGTCACCGGGGATCACGCGAAGGCCAAAGTAGATCCTCTTGACAATTTTATAGGTTTTCATAAACTGAACATCACATCTGTATGTTCCTGCATCGTATTCCTCAGCAGAAGGCAGCTTAACGACAAAGCTAGGAGTCTTGAAAGGTGCAAAGAGAGCATCATCGGTGGTAATGATACCTCTGGCTAATCTCCATGAATACCTAAAGCTCTGGGTCTCTGGACCAATCTCCTTGGGGCTCAAGCAGCTAAATTCAAAAGGCTTTCCAACAAGGGTGGTGAAGTGCTGCATTCCACATATCCAGTTGCTCAAGCAGTCCACTTTCCGTTGGGTACAGTGTTTCCTTTTCCCATCTGTTTCAACTACACATGTTTTCTCTTCCTTGTAACCCAGGCCACATGTGACACTGCAGCTTGTAGAACTGACCAAAACCTGAGCAACAGCTGACCTTAGTTCCTTGGGAATGGTTATGGGAGTGGCAGATGTCTCCTCAGAAGCCACTGATAACGGTACCATGAAAGCAAACGCAAATATTCCAAGCGTCAAGCTGGTTTCTGCAGTCATCATACCCCCAAAGTCCTCTTGGAATCCATTTTGTAGCCTGATCAAATAATCTAAGTGTCATTCTATGAAAATGTCATGAACATTTTTGAAATTTAAAACAGATCTTTCTTCGAAAGCCAGGTACCAAAATGTAGTATGTTCTCAAAATATAAAACCAATTTGAATGACATGTCGCTAAGAAAAAGAAATATATTGAAAAGCTGGTTAAGGTACATCTTAATGCACTTATTGTGCTCCATTTTATGCAATACTTCATAAAACCAGTCTGCAGCTAACATCATTTTAGAATCAGTGTCCCCCAGACACTGGCTTCCCAAGCACTATCTTAATAAAAATGGGAAGAGTTTATTAAGTCAATTTTAGTATTGCAGTCTTGTCATACATTCACATTGTCAGGGTGTTCGACATGAAGTGCAGTGCTTTTCTGAGCAGGTAAAAACCCTGGTAAAAACTGAGATGAGAGAGAAGCAGAAATACAATAAATAGCCAAGTACCTGGTGGGGTGGGAAGGAAAAAAAGATATACAGTACTATAATTATACTGTTCTATGCTACACAGAACTCAGTTCTGGACTAATTTTGATATTTGTGCTTTATCAACTGGGATCTTATTATTTGTTCCATGTAAAGAGAACTCAGGGAAGACTAAGAGCATTACCATTTCATTTCCTAGGCAAAAATTCAGCAGAGGTTATCTTCCTCCAAAAATAGTACTGAACCCAGTAGCATCTCCATATCCACTGATTCACCATCCATGGATTCAGTTATCTGTGGTTGGCAATCAGTGGGGGATTGTGCTGGGGGCAAAAGCTGCACCACAAAGCCCAGCCCTTTGGCCCCTGGAACCCCCACCAGCCCCTGCCACCGGGCAGAGTGGCAGACTGGGTGTCGCAAAGGTGAGCTGCTACACTTCCCTATTTGCCACCCAGGAAGCTTGAAGAGCCAGGGGCTAACCCAGCCATTTGAGCTTCCCAGGTAGCAGACTGGGTGGTGGAGCAGTGCACCTTTCCAAGAGCTGGCCCACCGCACTACCCAGCAGTGGGGGTGGTGGGGTGTTCAGGATAAAAGCTTTCACCCCCATCACCCGCCACCACTGTCATCACGGTTACTCTCATATAAGAACATTTGCTCTTATTCATCGATTTCGATATCTGTGGGGAGGCCTGGAACTGGTCCTACGCAGATACGGGGTCCTACTGAATTTGGTTCCTCTTATTGTTCTGTCTTCTAGGTGGCTAGTTGGAACTGGGGTAAATGTAGAAGCTCAAAAGCACACTTTGGGCCATAGCAATGTACACCTGGAACTGAACATCCTTGAAACAAATGAACACATGACATTGCCTTCAGCTGGGTCTGCCCAATGCCTTCTGCTATCTGCTCTGGTTGCCAGTGGCTTTGCAGCCCCTCCCCCCAAAGGTTCTTACCCAAGTGTACCAGGCAGAATTTGGAGAAATTGCTATTTTTGGATTATAATATGCCAGTAACCCCACAATTGGCTTGGGGATTCTTGAAGCAGTTTTGTGCAAAAAGCTGTACTGTATTTCCAATATCTGTATCTTTTTAACTAAAGTTGCTAGGTAAGTTATTAACTTTTTAACTAAAGTTGCTAGGGCTCGTCCTCTAAAGGCACTAGCATCCACAGTATGCATCAGGGAGGGCAAAAGTATCACATCATTGGAAAGCAAGGAAACACATTTTCCAAATATTTCACAGATTTGAAAGCCGGAAAGCAAGGGAACAGCCACTTCTGTAGCGTTAAGATTTATGATAAAATGAAAACTGACTAATACGGCCCAACCTGATTTTACACCTCCCATCTTAGGAAAGCAGGCTTCGAAACATCTCACACCAAAGAAAAACAGAGTCACTATGGTGTGGTGGCTTGAGATTTGGGGAAAGTCTGAAGAAACCACAGTTCAAAGCCACATATAGGTATGAGGCTCATTGGGTGATACCTCAATGGACTTGTGAGGAGAAAAATGAGGAGGAGGCCATGCACCCAGTCTTGAAGTTTCCGGGGGTGGTGGTGGTGGTGGTGGAATCTAGGATATAAACAGTGCGGCTACAGTAACAGGGGACAGAAGAAAAAAATGGTACTTACGTAACAGTGACTTCCACATTATCTAGTTAGATCTGAAGTGTTCGCAATTTACATGGATTTAGAAAAGTGAGTCAGCATTGTGGCAGTTGGGAAGACCATGTCAATCAGAAAATGTTTATTCCCCAAGCTAACCATCTTCCACTAAGAAGGAATTCTTAGTCCCATTCTTTTCTTTTAGGTTTTAGTTCTGGAAGCTTCCTTCGCTGACTCATTGTTACAAATGTGTGAGGTCACAAAGCAAGTTTATCCAATGTAATTGTGATGTTACAAACCAGCCTTCTACAATTCAGCAGTCACCATAAAACACCAAACCAATGCACTCTCACAGGTGTTTGACAATAGGCAGATCCATCTATGAAAAAAGCCTGTTTTATGCTTACCACAAAGTTTTTATTAAGGAAATGGCTACAGTAGTTGGGAACCTTGATTATTTGTCCCTAAGAATTTAGAAGACAAGGAACAACTATATAAGGCACATCATCCCAATAAGCTGCACGTCATAGAGTGCCACTGCTGTGCATTGCAACACACCCATTGCCATACTATCTGCATGCCAAAGAAAAAAGGAAAGATAACAATGTTTAAGAAACAAAACATACCCTTTTATTTACAAACACAGATACTAACATCACAGCAGTAATTTACAAAAACTAAGAAGTAATATGCCAGCTTTGTGCAAGCTACAGGAATATCAAAACAGTTTTGAGATCTGAAAGAAAGGAAAGCCTAGACATTGAGGCCAAGAAGTGTACAGGACAAGCTAGGAATTCTTAACACCTTATTTGCAGTACAGCTAGTTATCCAAGCATTCTTTCATTCTTTGGATGGACTGGCAGCCCACAGATGGCAGGATTACCCAGAAAGGTTGAATGGAAGCTCTGTTGGTCACCAGGTACATGCAAAGCATATTACAGAATACAACGGACCAAGAGTAAGTTGCCCTGAATTAGAGGAAGAAGGCCGGAGAAGAACCTGTTGTAAACAAAATCACTAAACCAAAACACCCATTTGCAGCTTAAATATGTATTTGCATGTTCTGCAATGCACTTGGAGAGCACAAGGCTTACATAGCCTCCTTCAAAATCCTAAAATGATGTACTAGATAATGCATACTTTAAATCTCTTGTGTTTAGAGATTGATATGACTTTGGTTTAAACAACTATGCTTGAAAGAATGTCAATGCATAACGCAAGTTTATTTCTAATACAGGTCTAGAACAAAGATCAAATCTCCAAAGGGCTTGGAATAAGACACAGAACAAGAGCGTAGGCAAGTCACACTTTTCCTCATTATGTTTCCTCATCTTGTTTGCAGGTGCACCTATCCCCTCTGAGGATATTTTTCATTTTTTTTCTGCACTTCCTGGGTGGAGGGTGTTTGGGCAGCAAGCATCTGAGCTATGTACGACACATGGAACCACAATGAGAAGTGTCAGATGCCTATACAAACATCTGCTTCTCTCTTTTCCTGTCTTCCTACAATTGGCAACAATTTTCCGTAAACCCCTTTATAACACTATAATCCTCTGGTTTCACCTGGATTCTAAATATCCACTCCCAACCTGCATGGAGTAGGTCAACGTGCAAGGCAAGTATATGCTTATGTAGTCACTACAGTCTGGGCAAGAGAGAGGAAAATAATGATACACCATTTAGCAATGATGCAGTGAGATCAACAGCAGCATAAGAGGTCTTTAGCCTCCACCTTCTTCAGATCTGTATGTAACAGAAATTAACATAAAACCATGGCTGAGTGGCAAAGGGGTCTTCTGGTCGTGTCCTGTGATAGATTCTCTACCTTAGGGAAGTCTAAGCTGATTAGCAAGCAGAAAGTCATTCACTTCCATCACATTCTGTAAAAGTCTTCTTTCCTGAGAGTCCATATGTTCATTCATAATTGGCAAGAAGAGAGGAACAAAGGCAGGTTTTTCTCATTCCATAATTCAGCATCTTTTTAAAAAAATGCTCCGTCTCATTCAGCAGCCAGGTCTCTTGTTCTTACCATATTAACTTAAAGTCAGTCCATTACCTGACTCAGTATTTTTTCCTTACTCCATATTATTGTTTTGATGCAGGAAATAAGGGTAGATAGGGAAGGGAAGGATATACTCATAAGAGCTCTGAGATCCCGCCACCTGCTGAAAGAACAAAATAAAAGGGAAATACAAAATCAAATTTCAAAAACATGCAGCAAGATTTTCAAACAGAGATTCTCAGTCTCAGAAGCTGGCAGTTACAAAAAAACAAACAAACCATAATTGATACATAGGCATTATCTTTTCTCTAGCTTGTACTTATTTTACTTTTAAAGATTCCAATCACAACAGCAAATAATAGTAGAACTGGATTAGATGCTGGAGAATCCAAAAACCTCCTCTTGGTTTAGGTTTTCCCACCTTACCCAGCTTCCAAATAGGAACATATTGTCTTCAATTGGGTGGGTGCTAGTACTAGGCACCCTTGGTACCCCTTTTTGTGAGAATACAAAGAAAGAATGGCTGAGATTCAAGTAATGTGGCAATCTCAGGCAGAAAGAGTATGGCGGTTTCAGCTCTAAACTAGCCTATTGCCCAGGTTCTGTGCAAGACAGAATGTGTAACAAGGGGAAAGCAGAGTATGCGGTCTTATCTATGTCCAAATTTTCCAGGATGTATGGCATACCTAAAATATATTCTTGCAAAATGAAGTCTTATAATTTTATCTCCATCACTGTGTACATATTAAAAAGCAAAGTGTTCTGCTTATATACCACCCCATACCACTTCCAGGAGTCTCTGGGCGGTTTACAGATTTAATTACAGTATGCAGGCTACACATTGCCCCCCCCCCCAGCAAGCTGGGTACTCATTTTACCGACCTCGGAAGGATGGAAGGCTGAGTGAACCTTGAGCCGGCTACCTGGAATTGAACCCCAGGTTGTGAGCACAGTTATGTCTGACAGTTTCTTGAATCTCAAAATAAATAGATGACCTTGTCAGGAAGTACATCTCATTCCCTGCTGGATAATGCTGAATTGAGAGTACAATGTGCTTCTGACTGATTTGAGTAGTGCTGAGAACAAACATAACTGGAGCTCTAAAGAACAAGTTTATAGGAGCCTCGTGGCGCAGTGGTTAAATGCCTGTACTGCAGGTAAAACTGTGCTCACGGCCTGGGTTCAATCCCCGGCAGCAGGCTCAAGGTTCACTCAGCCTTCCATCCTTCTGAGGTCGGTAAAATGAGTACCCAGCTTGCTGGGGGGGCAATGTGTAGCCTGCACTTTGTAATTAAAATTGTAAACCGCCCAGAGACTACTTGTAGTAGTATGGGGCGGTATATAAGCAGAACACTTTTATAAGTTGTTCAAGATGGAGCCTGGAACCGAAAGTGGATTCCAAGAGACTTATGTTAACCTCCCTAAACACTATAAATGTAAAGCTTTCCACAAATATCAACAGAACTTGACCCAAACCTTACAATTATTGAAACCAATAGCTCTAAGTAGGTCTCTAATCTGTAGTGTCTCTGGTACAGTTCAGGTAATCATAAAATGGATACCAGTGGACAGACACATTAGTACCAGCACATATATGCATGGGTTTCTCAAGTGACCACGGGTAGATGCCAGCTCTTGACATTTTCCAGACAATGATCCATAAGCAAACAGTGCAATTTGCTAGATGGTCAGACCCTTTATTGATGGCTAAACCCTATAATAAAGTCACCCACCTAGATATGTGGAGTTCAAAGATGCTTAACAAGTATGTTCAAGTGTAGTATTAAAATGAGGTATTGCACACTGTCAAAATTCTTTTTTTTTTTTAAAAAAAATCACACTTTCCAGCCTTTGGGGGAAAATTTGATATGATTGCATAATAGTAAGATGAATATGATTCATAAAAAAGATGTCTCTGTGTAGCAAATTTAGGATTTCAATATCTTACAAAAAAGTATAGTGGATGCTGTGAAAACAAGAGTAATGTTCCTTAAACATCCTTACAGAATAATCAAGAACACTTTGGATCTTTATTATAAAATGTAGCACAGGCATACCAATGGGTTATGCCTTGAGTAGGGGCAACTTTATGGACAGACTGCATGCAACCAACCAAACAAACAAACATCAGTTTAAGTATAAACTGGCACCTGGAGGAAGGATGATATCAGAGGAATCTTTCCCAGCACAGAAGCGACTGCCATCTTTTCTCTTCCCTCCAGACAGGTTCTGGTTCTGAGGAACTGCTTGCATGTCTCTGTAATCCTGCCCCATAAACTTGCCCCAAATCTCACAGGTACACCTATTATATGTAGGAAGTGTTTGCCAGTTTGCTATGATCAGTCCAAATTTAAGTAGTTCTGCACTGCCTAAAAGCACTTACAGAAGTATAAACAAAAATAAACTTGCCATCTTACAAAGCATTAAAACTCTTTATTATTCCAGAAAATGTGTTGCATGGTGCCACTTAACCTTTCTCATGTTTAAATGACACTAAGTCTGCTTATGTGGTTTCTGTTTCATATGAAGTTGTATAATTTACAGCATTCTGTTGAGAAGCTAAAGAAAAATAAGAAAATGCTAGCAGCAAAACAACAAAGCAAACCAATGCCTTCCTTGGAAGAAGACCACATTTTATCATCATATTATTTATACGCAAAGATCCAGTGCATTTATTAACATTATAAAAGCCACGTAACAGGAGCAGAGCAGGAAGGACAATGAGCAAGCTAGGTAACACTGGACCAGCAGTGAGGGAAAGAAAGGGTTAAAACAAATCTCAGTTCTAAAAATCGCGAAAATTCACAGCAACAGCTACTGAGCTTCAAGGATGTACAAAATTTTGTGTATATATGACATCTGAAGCTTACTGCATTCAGCAATTGTCATATAAAAATTTCTTAAGACCCCTGTAAAATAAACACAGCTCCACCCACTCTTGTCTGGAACTCTTTCCTATAAAGTACAATGGTACCTTGTTTAAGAATGCCTTGCTTAACCAAAAAAAAAATCATTTACGAAAAGAAACTATTGGAAATGGGGATGCCTTGATTTAAGAAAATTTTAAATGGAATGCCATGGTTTCCCTTTTTTTCCTGACGTCCAGAATGGATTAATTGGTTTTCAAAGCATTCTTATGGGAAACCGTGTTTCAGTTTACGAATATTTTGCAATACGAAATGGCCTGGAGAATGAATTACTTAAACAGAGGTACCACCGTATAAGCAAATTTAATGTGGGTGCTCAGGAGCATCCCAAGAATGGAGACTAGGCAGGTTCCTCATCTCTGATCATCCTAACTCCTGGAAATCAAGGCTGCTCCTACATACACAGTCCTACCCTAACTGCACAGCACCACGTTGCATTCTGTTTCTTTCTCCAACCAACGAACAGCACAATGGCTTATCTGCAGATACCACACTTCAGCAGCCAACTATAGTCATCTCACTATTGCTTCATGTTGTAGGCAGTGAACTCTATAGACCATCACTCAAATGTTAGATAGTCCTTCCACTCTATTACTGGGATGTGGGGTAGGGAAAGAACAATATCAAATATTCATGATACTACTCTAGAAAAATTTGTTTGCTCCTAAATTGTCACCCAGAACTTTCACTTCTGCTTTACACCCCAAAACAGCCTTCTTGACTAAAAAATATAAACTATGAAGATAATCAGTAAGTTATTTCTCTCTAAGGTCAAATTACTTTTTTTTTAAAAAAAACCTTCTTCACTTGTAGTGCCTACAGATCAATAGCTTGCTCCAAGGTTTAAAAAACTAGTGATTTCAGTTACGATATATTCTGCAAAGTAAAATTTTGTCCATCCTTGAAAGCAGAGCAGCTAAACACTTAGCAAGCAAATGTCACTGGGAAGCTCAAGTGCTAAGACTATGCCATGTCTGTAAGAAGCAAGGTCACCAAGCAAGCAAACGCTCACGCTGGGTCCTTACCTGGCAAAGGCTGTCCCAGCTCCGCCTGCACTTTACCCTTCGCTGCTCCTTCCAGAGGTAAAGAACCTCTGTCCCCTTTGTAGAGTTTCGGTTTAAATGGAGAATCTTTCTCTTTACCTTTTGATCCTTTCGGTCTGCCTGCTTGCTTCTTCTTGGATTTACCATCTCCCTTCACACCCAGCAATGGATGGACTTCTGTGGGGGGAAGAGATCACATGCAGAAAAGAAGGTGCATATATATATGCCACTTCACATAAAAACAGAAGGGTATAGTCACTTTTCCGTCAAATTTGTAGTTCTCTGAAGCTCATGCCATAACACAAGCAAGGGGGAATACATCTCAGCCACTTCTAGAAGCCAGTAGGAAGACAAAGCATTTTAAATCACAGAAGAAGATGTGGATAAACAGTAGTCCCCTGCCATATCGCGGTTCATCATCCACGGTCCCAGTATACCATGGATTTTTGAAGCACACCCTCCCCACTGCGCCAAGCTGAACTGACCTGCGGGGAGAGGGCTGCTGCCCACTCATGTGGAAGACAGGATGCTTGCCAGGTGCCTCTTTCACCTTCCTCCACCTTACCAACCTGAATCAGCGCCAGTTCATTGAGTTTAGTAAGGGACAGGGCTGGGGAAGGCAAA
>JAHTLZ010000129.1:62292853-62339373 GCA_023846285.1 Phrynocephalus versicolor
AGCATGGTGTGGGGAAAGGTTTGGCATGTGCTGGATCTGTGCAAACTCTGGGTCTTCCGAGCAGCCTTAGCTCCTGCCTTTGCCTTCCCCAGCCCTCCCCCTTGCTAAACGGAAGGACCCAGCACGGGCTCTTTTAGCTTGGCTGGAGGAAGGTTTGCAAAGGCAGCATGTCTTCAAGCAGAAGTGCCCTGTCTTTGCACCTGCCGGTCAGTTCAGTTCATTGAGGTGTGTGTGTGGAGAGTTATTGTGCCGTAGAGTAAGCACCCTGTGTGTGGCATCTTGGGGTGAGGAGGCAGGAGCCCTCATGGGTCAGTTTGCCATATTGCGGATTTTCCTTTATCGCGGATGGTTAGGGAACCCAACTACTGCGATGCATGAGGGACGACTGTAGTCAGACTCATGTTTCCTTCTATAGGAAGGAAGTGTTCTTCATAAGGTAGAAGAGTACAGCTGTGCTTGATAACATGGGACAATTAATAAAATGCAGTGAGCAATCATTCCAAGATTTCAACCCCACCCACCCCAAATATTGAAGAATTGGTATATTCTCCACCCCCACCCTATCAGTCAATGTGACCGAGCTGTAGGCTATCTGCGCAGGCACAGGGCTGACAGCAATTCCCACTTACCATCATTGGGAACTCCCTGCAGTTCTATGTTGGTAGTTTTGGGTTTCTTCTTTGGGGGCTGAGGCCCATCAGACAAGGACTGCCTCTTCTTCTCACAGCCAATGCCCTCATCAGGTATTGCAGTCTGGACTGCATCTGGCGGAGGGCCGTATGGGTTTTCCTCTGGGTCTTCCACTTCAGGAGCAATAGGCAAGTACAGCAAAGCTTTGGAGTCTTCCAATTCTTCATCGCTGTCAAGGAAACAATACTTTGCTTCAATGAACACGGCAACATTACAATCTACTTTTCTTTATCTCTTATGTTTGAACCTCATCCATTCAACAGAAGGGCTTTCTCCAAATGGTGATGCCCATATTTGTTTGGGGCAATTTCCATTGTTCTATGGAAATTGAACAGGAAGAGAGCTCTAGGTTGGGTAAGGCTACTCTATGGAATGATTTGTAGCACCTTTTGAACTGAATCATCAGCATTTGCTGCCTGCTATTCATTCAACGAAGTTGGTGAGCCAAAGTTGCACTTGATTTCCTCAGCAATACACAGGTATGTAAACATATGTGATATCCACAAATATTTGCACATGCATAGCTGAATACATAAATTAAGCATAGATCTTTAAGCATGTAGTCAGAATGATTTCCGGACTTTTATTTCTCCTCGGCTTTTCCCCAGTCCTAAAGTCTACACTGCCCAATCTGGTGAAGTATCCTCTATTCAGGGTTCTCTAATTGACCAAGAAGAGTATCAGCCACCCTTGTTTTGCATATAACCATCTTGCTAGCATGCATTAGAAATAGAATACGACTTCAAGTTTCTTTTAGCCCTTAATAGCACTCGATCCTCTTGCTTAGTTTGAAACTGGATGCAAAATAAATACTGAAAAAGACAAACCATACCAACTTTTAAAAGACAAACTTCCATTGGATCTGCAAAATGTGCTTGATTAATTGATCAATTAATCAGAAGGCTACTTTTAATATAACAGACTCTTTTTAAAACTGCCAACAGTTTCCCAGAGCACAAGTAATAGATCCTTTTTAAAAATCAGAACCATGATTTGCTTATATTAAAAATGAATATTTAGGCTGTAATCCCAGCTGCACCTACCACAGACCAAGTCTTACGGAATGTGGTGGAAGTAAAATTCTAAAGAAACATGTATAGAATCATGCTATTAAACTAATATGCCCCATTAAAGTATTAAGTAGAAATTCTTTCACATCCTCAGCATCGCCATCATTTTACCTGCTACAAAAAGCAGCAATGGGATCTACACTGGTTACATCCACTTCTTCATCCTCTGCTGCATCAGCACCTGCCAAACAAAGAAAGCTCAGATCAAATATTGGAACTGCAAGTCTCAGTGTCCATGGAGCTACAATCCTCCAGATGATGAGAAAAAGTAATGAAGGAATGAAAAGCAGAATATGAAATTACAAAAAGATTTGTCTGGGGCCAAGAGAGACCATTTGGTGCTTTCCAGAAGTTGTTGAAAGTACAGCTCTCACACACTTGACTACTGGTCATGCTAACTTGGGCGGACAAGTGCGGTAGTTCAAAATAGCTGCACTGGCAGACTGCCTATCCATAGGTTGCCCAGGAGCTTCACTAAATGAAAAGGTTATTTTTAGAAAATAAAGTACAGTAAGACTTCGCTCTGAAAACGTCCTGTTTTACATAATTTCCGCAGGACGTAAGAAATCCTTCGGAAATAATGTGCCACTTTATGCTATTTTTAATATAAAACACCCACTTTATACATTTTTCCCAAAGGGCTTTGTTTCCAAGGATTCACTGCACGGCATTGCGCCCCATCCGGATCCGCTTTAAATAATTTTTGCTTCACGGAATATCACAGAGAATGGATTATTTCTGTAAAGCAAGGTCTTAGCGGATACAAACCTGGTTATGGGACTGACGCTGGTTTCATCACTTGATTTACACTGGCAACAGAACAGAACCTATTGGTTTTTCTGGACCTCTCAGTAGCTTTTGGTGCCATCAACCATGGTATCCTGCTCTGCTGCCTTTCTAAAATGAAACTTGGAGGCAGTGATTTACAGTGGCTCTGGTCCTTCCCGATTGGGCAATCTCAGAATGTGGTGCCAGAGATTTCCTGTTTTACATCTTGGCCTGTGGCATCCTTCAGGGTTCTCATTCCATCCTCATTCTGTTTAGCATGCATATGAAATCACTGGGAGAGGTTGTCTGGTGTTGGGTGCTCCCAGTATGTAGATCACACTCAACCAAATCTATCCTTTCAGTCCAGCTTTGAGAAAGCTGCTCCTGTTTTAAAACCAGTGTCTGGCGCTACTAATGAGCTGGATGAGAGGAAATTGATTTATTTATTTAAAATATTTTTATACTCCCTTTCTACTTAAAAAGGACCAAACACAGCTAACATCATTAAAAGACAATACAGTGGTACCTTGTATAAAGGAATTAATTCGTTCCAAGTGAAATTCTGTTAAGCAAATTTTGCTTTATACAAATTTCCCATAGGAATGCATTGAAAACAAAGTAGTCCCTAATCGTGACCATTTTTATGTTGTACGGATTCACCCCATAGGTGATTCTGTTAAGCAAATTTCCCCTATCTCCGCAATTTTTTACACTGCACAGATTTTCTGTTATACAAACCGTTGGTTATACAAGGGTCCACTGTACTGCTGGAACACAGTATCCTTGGGGGCCTGGTTCCCAGCCCTCCCTCCACGGAAGCTAAAACACACACAGAAGTATCAAATACTATAAAGCGCATGGTCTCTGGCTACCTCCAGTAGTTCTGGCAAATACAAACTAAATATAAATATAAATAGGCATTTCAGGGTTTTTTCATGTAGTATTTTTAGGCAGTGGATAAGTTAGAGGGATCAGTAGTTTTCAACTGAATTTGAGAAGAGGTGTCTGGTTAATTATAAGGCTCTGGCAGCCTTTCTCGTGGCCATTAGGCTCTGTATAGGATGCCTCTCAAAAACTACTAGTCCTCTAATTCCTTGCAGCTCCCACTGAGCCTGTCCCAGCCACTCCCTCTTTGATCCTCACAGGCTCATAAGAACTGCCTGAGTTTTCATTCTTCACCTGTGAGTAACTGAAATTCTCTATGAGGACTTGAGTTTCTTGGCTAGAGCCCCCAGAAATCTGGCTAGGGGGATTTTTGCTGAATTCCGAGGACTGAAGTTAACAAAATACCAATGTCCCATGCTTAATTCTTTAAATATATGTCTTATTTATATCCTATACCAGGCATGTCCAATCTTCAGACCTCCAGATGTTTTGGACAACTCCCAGAATTCTAACCTGTATTTCCAATGGCAAAGGACTTTGGGAGTTGTGGTCTAAAACATCTGGAGGGCTGAAGTTTGGACATGCCTGTCCTATGCCTTCAGCCCAACCCACTCTTGAGGCAGCCATGGCAACCACAAAAATGCAAATATGTACCTGTGAAGAACTTCATTCCTTATTACCTTCCTAGTCTATGTCACACATTATGAACAATGTTTATGTAGCTGGGCCAGCACTATGGCTGAGGAGCAGCTGAGCTGATATTAGGCCAGGAGAAGCTCTGCTGAATTCACCTTCTCATCGCCAGGGATGTTGGCAAGTACTGTCCTTGCTCTCGTGTAGTTTTGTGCTGACACGGTGGCAGTGTGCCTTAACTTGGATCTGGCATACATACTATAAATCAGCTTCTTCTTTGCCCTTCTCCTTCTCTGCCTCTTTTTCAGAGCTTCTCTGGGACATCTTAGCTGACAGAGTACAGTGGTACCTTGTATAACGTAATTAATTGGTTCCCAATTAAATTACGTTATACAATTTTTTCGTTATGCAAATTATTATTTCCCATAGGAATGCATTGGAAGTGGATTTAATCCGTTCCAATGCATTCCTAAAGGCCCCGCAAGCCACCTCCCGTTCCAGCCTCTCTCTCTCACTCTCTCTCTCTCTCTCTCTCTCTCTCTCTCTCTCTCTCACACACACACACACACACACACACACACACACACACACACCAAAATGGGGGCGAGGAGGAGGGGGGGAGAAGGAGAAGGAGGAGAAGGAGAGAGGAAAGGCACCAGGCGGGTTAAAAGACCAAGCCGCCAGACATCTCCCCCGCCGCGGCCGCTCGCGAACTCTCTCGGTCTTGTCACCTCTTTCCTCCCCCCCCCAGAAAAAGGCCTCCTCGCCTCGCCCCAGAAGCTGCAGCCACCACTGCCCCCCCATTACCTCGCGCCCCCTCTTTTCTTTCCTCCTCCTCCTCCTTCTCCCCTACCGCCGGGCAGGCGGGCGGGCGGGCGGCGGGCGTGTGTGTGTGTGTGGGTTGGGGGGGTGGCTGCCTGCCTGGCGGAGCCAAAGGACCCCAAGGGGAGGAAAAAAGGGGGAAGCAGCAAAAGGAGGAGCTGGGAGCGGGAGCCAAGAGCCGCCGCCGCCGCCGCCACCCCGTACCGGGTCTGCGGGCTGCTTCTCGCGGCCTCCGCCGCCGCCGCCGCCGCTTGCACAGCCCGCAGTCGGGGGAACTCCTACCGCACACACACACACACACACACACGGGCGGCGGCGGCGCTCCCAAAGGCCCCGCCGGCCCGTTCCCGCCTCTCTCTCTCTCTCTCTCTCTCTCTCTCTCTTACACACACACACACACAGGCCTTGCCGCGTCTCCGTCCCTCCGTCCCTCCCCCCTTTCGAGTGCCCCAGTTGGCACCCCCGCCGCCGCCCGCCCAACCTGCCGGCCCCAAAAAGCAGGCGGTCGGCAGGCAGCCGTCGGGTTGTGCGCCCGGCCGGCCGCCCGCTCGTCCGGATCCCCGGCGGGGGTGCCCACGGCCAAGCGGAGCGCGTGGGGGCAGGGCTGTCCGCGGGCACCAGGCTGGATGGGCAAGAGGGGCTTGGGCGGCCGGGGGGGGGTGGCGGGCGCTTGGCCCGGCCACACGAGAGCGAGCGGCGGCAGGAGGAGCAGCCCCAGAGCCGCGCCCAGCAAGCTCATCGCGGTGGCGGCGGTGGCGGATCTCCCCGTTTGGTGGGGGGGGAGGAAGAAGAGAGAGAGAGAGAGAGGAGGAGGAGGAAGGGGTGGTGGTGGTGGTGGATCGGGCCCCTTCCCGACAGGGCTCCTATCGCTGCCGCCGCGATAGAATGCCGCCACGAACTCCCGGGTTCGACCCACCGCCGTCGCTTGGGTCTCTCTCTCTCTCTCTCTCTCACACACACACACACACACACACTCTCTCTCTCTCTCTCTCTCACACACACACACACACACACACACGACCCGCCAGCCACCCGCCTATTCCCGCCGGCCTCCCTTTTCCTTTTCTCTCTCGGCCCCCCCGCCCCCACCACCCTCCCTCCCTCCCTCCCCGCCGAAGAACCCGGACTCGCCTCTTCCTCCGTTCCTCGGCTCCTCTCCTTCCTTCCTTCCTTCCTTCCTTCCTTCCCTTCCCCGGGGATTCCAGCCCCCGGGGGTGCAGCCAGCCAGGTAGGCAGGCGTCCGTCCCCGTCCCCCCCCTCAGGGCGCAGCCTGAGGGGGGGAGGGGGGGGCGGATTTTTTTTTCGTTGTACGATTTTTTCGTTAAGCAAACCCTCCGTTGTACGAGGGTTCACTGTAGTTCTTTTGTAAGCTTCTTTGCCAACAGATCTCCGAGGTCGGCCAGTAAAAAAAAAAATTCTATGGGCACAAGGGCACTCCTGTCAATAACAGCTGCTTCTATTTACTCCCTGCTCACTTCAGACAGTTCATCTCTGAGTTGTGATTGCCCTGTTTTGGTGCTAATTTTATGCACTATCCTGATGAACAAGAGGAGATGACACCTGATGAAGTGCAAGTCCCAGGAGCAAGAGAATAGTAATTCAGGTTTTAAGTTGGCTGGAATGTAAGGACATGGAACAAATTGAGCTTTTAAACAATGCATTTTTACCTGTCTGTTCTGGCTCACTCTTGTCTTCATCTTCTATGTCAAATTCAGATTCCCGCTCTTCATACTCTACATTTTCGTCCAGTTCTTTAAAATCAGGCGCAAAGGCACTCCAGTTTTCCTAAACCACAAATGCAAAGAATACTTCACCATCGTGCCAATATCCTATTAGCAATTCCGCTACATCATCACTGGTATCACATGTTAAGCACAACAAACCACACAACTATACAAAGACCAATTCTTCTTTGTAACAAGGCATGCCAAACAGCTGCATTAGTTAGCTCTCTTATGGAAAGTCACATCAGGATCTCTTTCACTGTTTTCATTACTTTCCTCTCTGAAGTGAGAGTCTCAAGGCCCTGACTACATACAATTCATCTCCAATCAAACTAGAAAGCACTGGGCTGTCTGTAAAGAATACATACACAAAAAGAATGTTCATCTTATTGCATATACCTTATGGAAATGCTGCAAAAATATTAACGAAGAATCATACCATAGAATCATGCAAGAAAAGTTATCTGTAGTAACGATCAGGAAATACATTAGTTTTACTACCTACCACTTGATTCTGAGCCCAGATGGACACTACACCACTGGAAATTGATGCAATGATGGGTCGGACAGGATGCCACTGAAAGGCAGGAATTGCACAGGGGATTATATTAAAATACAAACTTTTACAATATGTATACGTATTTTGTAAAATTAATCCCTTGATGGGGGAAAAATCTGAAAAGCACTTACTGCTACATCTAGCAAGAGCTCCCCCCTAGTGCCATGGAGGATTTTCACTAGGTTTCCAATGCTCTTCTCCCAGATGTACAAAGCATGCTGGCGTGCTGACCCTGCAACAATGTATTCTCCATCACCAGAAAAACAGCATTTTTTCCAAGGTGTTCTGCAGAGAAAGGAATCGACAGAACAAATTGCCCTGTACTACTACTCTGTTCTATGACATGCAAGAGTGCTAGATAACACCAATGCCAAAATCACAACTGTCAAAAGGTGGTGTGATAAATTCTAAAATCAAGTGTGTGATCCTCTGAAACTGCAAATGGCAAATTCCACAGCAGCTGCCTGGTTGAGGCAGGATGGATCTTTCTGGACAGATTTGGACTTTCAATGAAGGGTAACAGGAGAAGGATGGCACAGAAGCGCTGTGAGACAGCAAAAATCCCTTCACTCAAAGCTACCTTTGAGTGAAGTATTAGAAGTAGACTAAAAGTAGCAATAACAAAAGAGAAGTAAGAGTGACAATAATAGATTCCTGATACGAACAAAGTCCATGCCTGCCCATGCTTTGTGACAAATAAATGTGCCCTGTATGTTCTCTTGGATGATGACGCCCGTGTTTTGACAGGATATATTCTTCTTCAAAGACAGACATTTCTTTCAAAATCTTACCTGTTCACCAAGTCCTGTAGCTTTTGCATTGGTTCTGGTTCTCCATCTCTACCACAAGTCAAGATTTCCCGACCATCATAAACTCTGATTATGCGATCAGCAGTATTTATAAGAAAGCAACTGAGAGATGGGAAACATATGCAAATAATTGCTGAGCCACTGTTCTACAATAGATTGTTATGCAATCAAAAGGATCAACAAACAGGTCAGGATTTCCAATACAGGCAGTTTTGAAAATGTCATTGAAAAAAAAAAGATGCCCCGGTTCTCAGCTTTCCTTTTCAGAACACCTCCTTCTTCCTAATTGCACCACTGGAGTCTGGTGGCCATAAGATGGCAGTATTGCTATTGCAAACAAGAAGGAGCCATTTTGAAAAGGAATCTTTACTTTTCCCTTTCATAACTTGGAAAAAAAAGGCTTTTTTCCTAGCTTGAATTTTTCCTATATCCACGGATTTCTATTCGTAACTTGAATTTTTCATAACGGGGCATTCATAACTCAAGGTACCACTGTATCTTGTTTCAAAAGCACAGTATGGCTTACAGACGGCTGTTCAATAGCATCATACTCAACTCCCAAAGACATAGAGCTCTTTAAATTTCTACAATGGTGTCTAAATATTTCTTGTTCCTTCCTTTTATTGCAAGATAGCCACAACACTCATCCCATTCCATTTTCATTTGATGTGCTGCTTATGCTGTTTTATTGATTCTGCTCTTCTTCTTTTTTTAGTATTACTTCCCTTAATGCTTTATGAGTACAGTAACCCCCCCCGCCAATCATGGGGGTTAGGGACCCACCCCACCTGCGATGCATGAAAATCCGTGATATGCGGAACCGGGTGGGGTGGGGTGGGGCCTGAGGGCAGGGAGGCGAGAAGTCTTGGGGCGGCGTGCGCAGGCGGTGTTGCGGGATCTTACCTCCCACCGCTGCCTGTGCGGCCCCGAAGCTTCTCAGAGGAGCGTGGGGGCAGCGTGGAGCAACGCGATCGCCCTCCTCCGCCGCCCCCACATGGCCCCGAGGCTTCTTGGCAGAGCGCGGGGCAGCACGGAGCGACCTGATCACCCCCCTCACAGCCCCGAGGCTTCTCGGAGGAGCGTGGGGGCGGTGCGGAGTGACCCGATCGCCCCCTGCCGCCCCCTCACGCAGTCCCGAGGTGCAGGTACTGCGATCCCGCGATGTAGTGGGACCGGAGTACCTGTACCGCGAAATGGCGTGGGGTGACTGTATACTTGATTTATTGTTATAAACCACCCAGAAGAGTGCCTTGCACTAATTCAATGGTATAAATGTGGAATACATATTTAAAAACATTTAAAAGCAAGAAGCTAAGATTGTTCTATAGGTGGTCCAAGTAGCTTATACATGTTATCTACCAGCTTCACTAAGGATTACTGTAGTCAATCTGCAAGACTAGTTATGCCTTCATTAAAAACTGTTTGTACAACTAGTGGTGTCTCAAGATGCAAAATTAATGTGTTCCAATGGGATTGTCTTTTCTTGAAATTTTTGTATCTTGAAACATGGTTCCCCATAGAAATGCAGGAGAAACCAATTAATTTGTTCCAAGTGGGAAATCACCCACCCCCAGAAAGCAAAAAGCAAAATAAAAGCCATGGAAATGATGAAGCTCAGCTCTCTACCTTTCAACCACTTGAGAAATCCACCAAAGAAGTCCCAAAAAGTCCTCACAAAGGTGCCAAATATTTCCAGAATGGCTCCAAAACAGGTGCTTTGTGCATGTCACTGCAAACAGAAGCCATGGTTCTCCGCTTCCGTTTGCAAAGTGGTTCCCTGTTTCTTCTCAATAGCAGTACAGTAAGGTGGGGTGGCCACAAGATGGCAATATTGCAATTGCAAATGGAAGGGAAGCATTTTGCAAATAAAACCAGGGCTTTCATTTGCAATTGCGTCCTGGGGGAAGCTTTTCATAACTCAAAAAAAAAACAAAAAAAAACAGGGTTAAATTTTTCTATCTTGAATTTTGTATGTTGAATATTTTGTAAGTTGGGGCAATTGTAACTCAAGGTACCACTGTATTCCTAATGCCAAAAGCAGACTCTTGATGCCTAGCAGAAGTTTTCCTAATCGTATAGGACCTGCTTCACCTTGGACACCAGGATATATAAGGCTGAAGGATGCAGCCTTTCAGTTCTTGGGCGGCAACTGCCATCATTCCTCACTGCTAGCTATGCTGGCAAGGATTGATGGGGAATTGCAATGCAATTACATCCGCAGGGCCCAAGTTGGCATAGACAGTACAAGACACAGTCTGACCCGACATAAGGTAATTTAAATGTGCTATGCCCCTATTATCATGCAGTTTTACATTATTGCAAGACAAGTGTCTCCTTTAAAAATGCCAATTTTCAATTTACAGCTTTATGGATGCTTATGGAATTAAGCACATCTTCAAGCAGTGTGCATGTAATACAGTACATGGAGAAAAGACCACCATTAACTAGCTGGCCACAGTTTCATGGAGGAGTCCCAAAATATATATATACATATACTCCCACAGAAAAGTGCTTCCACATTTTACTGAACACAGAGAGGTTGCTGGAACAGTAGCAGATATGACACTGCTCTTTCTAGTTATGTATTTGATTACTACATTTTAAAAATGTGAGCAAGGCTCCAACCTTCAACTCACCTTCCTTTCCGAGCAAATTCTATGGATTTAATAGCTGTGGTGTTGCTGGTTCCTGTTGTTACTCTAAAAGAAGCAACAAGGTCTTGGGTGTCTGTCTTTAAAACTAAGATCTAAAGGTACAAATAAGAAACAAATTAGATTGCCTTTATTGCAGCTCATATTTTCATGGCCTTTTCTTAGCAACTGGAAAGAATTAAGTCTGCACAGACTTCAAAATAAGGAATGAAAAGCTTCAGTTCTACCAGTGACATATGAATTGTTAACCAAGGGATTTAATCATACCTCAAGTCTCTCACAAATCAATAACAGCAACAGCCAAAGTTAGGGACAACTCTATCAATTGTAGATGGTGAATTTAAGACAGTGAAACCCTGGAAGACATATTTGAGACTATGTTTCCATCCAGTCTAATGTATGCAATCCATCCAGCAGAATGGTATTTCTTCCAAAACAAACAACCTCTATTCCCCATCAGAAACAGCCAATGGCTCCTAGTTTGTTCCCCTGGAGCTACAGAAGTAAGGGGAAAGAGTACTCTGTTCCCACCCATCAGCCAAAACAAAACAAAAACTAAACAAGCCCCATCTGCTGTCAAAGCAGGATCAAAAACAAGGGAACCATCATCGTTTCTTCTTATAGCTAATCATATTTTTATTAGCCTCGAGCATCCATATTCTCTCCCTTCTGTGTGTGCTTTTGCACTTGAAACCTGTAACCAAGACTCCACAAGTTGTCTCCTTTATTTATAAATATTAGTTTGGGGGGAAAGTACCTAAAACTCCCGCAAAAATACAGCACAGGAAACAAAAAACAGTGAAATGTAGACAATAGTAGGAAAGAGAAGCAAGAATTTATCTGCTGGAGCTATAAATTTAGCAAGTGTGAAAAGGAGATCTAAGCATGTAGCAATGCCTCAATTCACACAAGGAGTCTTGAACAGCCACCTGAAGGAGCCTTGAATATGCAGAGCTTAAGTAAGACATAAGGAGCATCTGTAATACTGAATCCATGGCAACTAAAAGTGACAAGCAAGCCCACTACTACTGTGTCTACACATTGACTGAATTAGGATCAGACTGCTGCATCATACATCATCATACACTTATACTGTCATTATCGACAGCACTTGAGCCCACTGTGCTCAGTGAGCCCTATGTTCGTGTAACGAAGTATACAGCTATAGCCCAGGACTGCAATCTTATGAACACTTAACAGGGAATAAATTTATGGAACTCAGTTGTATAAACATCCTTATGATTATGCTACATGACAATGAATCAAAAATCTCCTTTAATATATATGCTGAAAATAAAGAAACCACATGTGATTCACGTATATTAGAACTCTCTACCCACTAAAGATAAGTTGTGGAACTTCTTACCTTCCCTTTTGCGTTCCCTGTATAGATATATTCCCCTCGTCTGTCAAAGGAAGCCACCACATTCAGATCAGAGTCATCATCCACTGGTAGGACGACATGTTTTGAATCAGACAAAGTTAGCATGACTGGGGCAGACTTCATGGGACATACCAAGACCTTGTTTCTAAATAAAATAAAATAAAACCAAAAGGAAAAAAACAAGTCAAATTTTCTATTTTCGTGTTGCTTCATATATAGATTAAGAATACTGTACATAAATTCCACTGTCTTTGAGACTCTAATGAAACAGCACATTTATGGTAGTTTGGAAGTTGATAAAGCCCCATAATGTGAAGCTATTCATTATTACACATTTGTTCTCCAAAGGATGGCAGTATGAACTTCTTTCCTGAGTTTAACAGCAATGTGTTTTAATTTTGAAGCAAGGGCTGTGTATGAATGAAAGGACCAGCTAGTAAGATCTTACCAAAATAAGTTGAAGAGAGAAGATGATATGATAAATTCAGATAAAGGGCTTCTGCAACCCCAATCATACAATGCAGAATTCTGCAACAAATGTGATACTAAATACTTGTGTTTTCAAAGGTTTCTGTTTTCCATTTCTCAGACTGGTATTTTTTTCTATATAGTACTTGTTTGCTACTGTTCTTAGTTCTAGTACTGCCTTGCCAATGGTGTAAGATGCTTCTGCATACTCATTGTTCTTAGCCTTAAATATTGTCTTGAATGTTAATAACCGTTCTATACCCATTGTCTTCAACATAAATATTGTCCTTCAATACTGTAAGCCACCTTGAGTCCTTTTCAAGGAGAAAGGCAAGGTAAAATATTTTAAATCAATTAATAAATAAATATTAATAAATATTAATATATACAGAAATCATATTTTCCTTTCCACATATTTATTTTTAAAACAAACACTGCTGTTCTTCTGGGATAGGAATCCTTCTGAATTCACCTAGAGAACTGAATGTCAACAACTTGTTGAAGATATTTAGTTACAAAGCTTCTCAGTGTCTTTACAGAGATAACACAGATCATATCTGGTGTACCACATTGTTTTTATCAACAGACCACTCAGAGTGTGAACTAGCATAACCACTGGCCACTTTTGCATGCAAACATTGTTTTCCATTTTTACGCAAGCCGAACCAATTTAAGCTATAGCAAAACTCAAAACAAAAAAACTGATGTAAACATTACAAACTATGAAATGAATAGTTTCCCTACAATTTAGGGCCCTACTAAACAAAAGGAGCTAATATATTACTTACTGATCACGGGGATGGTACTGGACCTTCAAGATAGGAGATGGGAAACGAAACCTCTGGTCGCAATCACCAGAAAGGACATCCCATTGAGATACCATATTATCAGTGGACGCACTCACCAATTTGTGGCCATCTCGACTCCAACTAGAAGACAAAAATCAAGATGCTTTGCCTTTATCTTCTGAAATATCTTAATATACAAAGAGACTGGCTTCTTTCTGCATTGCCTGATCACTTGTGTTCTTATTGATGCATTGAGAAAACAGCAACCTCTTTCTTAGTACAGAAAAAGGGAATTCCATTTTTACAACAAAAAAAATGGAAAGGAAAATAAGAAAAATGATAAAGAGAGATGCATGGATATATAATATATATAGACAAAGATGGGAGACGAGAGAAAAGACAAAAAGAATATGTAGGTTTGATCCCACCTAATTTGGGCTCTGCCCATACTCCCCTCTGGTGAGTAATCTCCAGAGGGGTTACACAAAATGTTGTCCTTGGACCGAATAGTTCTCATTCCTGTTCTATACCTTTAAAGATGGGATGTAAGTCAAATGCATCTATATATCAATGAATTTATACCAAAATAAATAATAAATACAATATTACAGTAAATATGGCCTATGACTTTTTCACTAAAAATTCTACAGAAATGGGGAAATGCACCTAAGTAGTTTTTTTTAATCTGCATAAAACAGATGAAATATCCACAGATCAGGTGGAAATGTAGCCTTTAAAAGGTATGGCAACATTTCTATAATAGAAAAGTACAGTCTAAAAAGACACCGATAATAGGAGAAAACATTTCAAGTCAATGACCATGACTGAAAGAACTGTACAATAAGTTTTATGGGTCCAAGGGACGTTAAGATTTCCTTTTCTTGCAACAAAGTAACCTGTTTTGAAAGGGAGAGAAGTTTCCAGAGTAGTTTATTGGTATCACAAGAAAAAGGGTGACCCTGTGTCACAGATAATGAAATGTATTGCATGAGCCTATGAAACAATTTAGATCTTTTCCATTATCTGTGAACCAAAGATACAGAACATATACAGTATTTTAAGGGAAAAAATACTATATTTTTGTCTAATATTGTTAGACTAAAAATGAGAGTCATCTTATAAATGGTAGTAAGCTGACAAGAGAACCATGCAGTTGCAAAACTGTAATTGTGGCTTGGAAAAGTGGGGGTCATCTTATACATGGGGGCAGAAAATTATAGTAATTTGGAGAGAAATATACGTGGCACTGAAATTTTGCCAGTTTTTTGTTTTTTTAGTTTCTCTGCTTCCACTGCCCACGATATTTAGACATTGGTCAGAATCCCACTGGTATTCATGTAAGGTATATACATCCTGCAATAGCTAACTGTCTCAGTTACATGCTTGGTTATACACCGACTGTGAAAGTGAGATGCACCTAGGCATCTTGTCAGCTATCCACAATTAGCAATGACAAACATACTAACAGAAACCTGGCCAAGGTTCAATTTAGGAAAACAGTTTTTTTCCTTTATTGGCTAAGGTATAAAGTTCACATGAAACTCAACCTACATGTAAAATTCCCATCTCTGCACATATAGACAAACTGTGGGTGGTAACTGCTAGTAGTGAAAACTAACATTTAGTATTAAGACAAATGTGTTTTTTGACTTCTAAAAATGCACTTGCGAACATATGCAGGATATACTCTATTTTCAACCCAAACTGCTGGCATGCTGATCATATTCTACTGATATTAAGATAAGTCCTTACCATAAAGAGCACACTGGATGTATATGGGCACTTATGATTTTTGCTATGCCCCTCGTCAAGAAGTCCCAGATGACAATTCGGCCATCATTACAACCCACTGCTAGGAGAGTGCCCCACCTATTAAAAGTACATGTAAGAGCCATACTAATACAATCCAGGGTGCCATCAGCTTCCTGAAAAATAAAAGAGACATAGAAAAAACTAAGAATATTTTCATTTTTAAACTGTATGACCAGATGGTTTTCTTGACCCCTTTGAATTGTTTCAAACAAATTCCATTTGTGAGATCATTCAAACAGCAAACCAAGCCACATAATATTAGAACAACATCTATATGGTTGTAAAGGCTCTTACCTCTGGATAGTTCTGCCCAAATGATTCTGAAACAAAACAGAATCACAAAGCATGAAAAGTTTTTCCAGTACTGCACTCCTTAAGTTATAAAATACTTCATTATTAAATAAATATGCCCCTAAAAATGGCATACACTCTGTGGGTACATGCTTCAGAATCTGAAGAAGGTTATGGTGATAAGGTACAACTAGTTTAATACATTCTTAAGGGACAAGACCAAAACAAAGATGATACTTGGGCAGCCCTGCTTAGCATGGCATAATACTTCTCAGGAGAACAACATGTAAATATATGCCAAAAAACAGCAAAACCTCATTTCAGATAACCCTGTAAAGCTTAGTCACTAACAGACTTTTCTTTCATCATGATGGCAATCTATTTATTTAAAATAAAAATAATCAGAAGGAATTTCTCTCTACGTAAAAACATCATGGTCTGTTCCACTGAGGAACTTTTACTAAATGTAAGAGGGTGGGTGGGTGAGAGTGGGTGTATGGGTGTGTTGTATCATTACAGTCATGACCGACTCTTCATGACTCCATGTCCATGGAGTTTTCTTGGCAGGAATACTGGAGTAGCTTGCTAGTACTCTATGCCTAATCCTGGTAGTTACTAAGGGAAATAACTGATGAAAATAAGGTACTTTTTCTGAGATGAATTTTTCTGAAACAAAGTCCAGTGGGGTTTATTTAAGCACATAATTGTCTAGAAAACAACGTTCTGACACATTAATTGGGGCTTTTAACCTGCGATGTTTATTTTAGTTTTTGTACTTGTTTTATTACATTACTGATCCTGTAATTTTATCAAATCTTTTGCCAGCTAACAAAGTAAGATACAAATGAAAGTCAGTATAGATAAAAAATTAAAATAATCTGCACTCTAACATTACTTTTGGAAGACATAGCACCCAGCTACACGTCAATCAAGATTTGTCCCCAGTGCAACATGAATGGAAGAATTCCACCCCCCACCCCCAACTTAAGAATGCAGCAAAGAAGGAAAGAGCTCAATTTGCATTTCATGCATGCTGTTGTCCCAAACTGATGTGCTTTGAGCATTCATAAACACTGCACCTAGGATGGAGGATGGTCAATATATGTTTGAAATGCATATATTTAAGGTCAAACCAAGTCTATCCCTGAGTTTTGTTCCTATTCAGGAAGTGATCCATTGGGTATTTGAGACCAAGATCTGAGGCCACACATCACTGTTCCCAGGATCTTTTGCTTTACTGTATGTGTTGTGTGGATCATTGGCACTTATTAATTGGAGATACCATAAATACTCTGAAAACAGTTCCACAGAGCCGCAATGCTCCACCTAGGCTGCAATGAAAACCACCTTTCACACTGTCATTTATGAGTACAGCACTTCAAGCATCAACGGTCCTGACACTGGAACTGGCAGTGACCCTAGACAACTGTTTGTTTCTTCGAGCACTTTGTTTGCCTTTACTACAGAGAACAGTCAAAGTAGCATAAAGATCAGGGCATGGCATCGGAGGATGCTAAAGTGAAACCCATTAAAATCAGCGGGTCTCGCTTTTCCTGCCCATATGAATAGAAGTGGCTGTACAAACCCTGTTGCTGGACGCTGTCTCAAAGACAGCCCATTGGGAAACTGAATCTACTTTGAATCTCTCTCTCTCTCTCTCTCTCTCTCTCACACACACACACACACACACACACACACACACACACAAACACAAGCGCAGCACAAGGCAGACTCCCACGTCACGGGTGCCCGAGAAGCGGCCGGGGCTGTCATGGCAACCGAGCCAAGCCTGTCAGCTCGCCCAGCCGGGGCGGGAACGGCGAGGCCAAGCCGTGGCTCGCGGGGGCCCCACGTCGGCCCTCAGGGGACATGGACAGCCACGCCAGCCAGGAGCGCCGAGTCGGGCCGGGGGGTGGGCGTCGGGGGTGGGTGCGCGGGTGCCCGAGCCCGGCGCCGGTGCGGAACGTCGTCGGGCGCGACCCTTGGAGAGGGCATGTTTCAGTCCATGGCGGGCACGGCTCGAACCCGCCGAAGGAAACCTCCCGGCGAGGACGCCGCCGCCGCCCCCCCATCCACCCAAAGCGGGGGGGGCGATGCTCCTCTCCCCGATCGAGCCCCGGAGGCCGCCGGTCCCCCGCCAGTCCCTTGGGAGAGGCCCAGGCCCCGCGCCCCTCGCCCGCCTGCCCCGCCACCCATCTCCCAGCGGGGGTTCCCCGCCGACGGCCCCTGCCCGCCCCCCCCCCCACCCCTCGACCAAGGAAGGACTTGAACCCACGCACCCAGGAGCTCCAGGTTCATCTTGGGCCCTCTCTCGCTCCGTCCGATCCCGCTCCGCAGCCAAGGACCCCGGGGGCCTTCACGCCAACCCGGGGCTACCCCGCTGCCGCCTGACAAACGCCGCTCCTCACCCGCCCCCGTCCGGCCCCTCTCTCTGGTTATGGGCCAAAGGCGCCCAGTTACAGTATTTGCTTTCCTAAATTAAGCAGAGGCGTGAACAACGTTGCAGGAAGGGAGGGGGGAATTGGGTGTTGAACGACGCCGGCAATATTAAGGACGCCTCGGCATCGCGGTCCTCACTTGAAAGAGCGCCGGCTTAAAACAAGGTAGCGTGTGAGGAAAGTTCCGGGGTGGCAGCTTGGGAGGATGGGGCGAAAAAATGGAAAACGAGAAGGGGGCACAGGAAGGAAGATCTACGCCGACCTTTGGGAAATGATCCATCCATGGTGTGTCGTTACAGTCGTGACCGACTCTTCGTGACTCCATGTCCATGGAGTTTTCTCGTCAGGAATACTGGAGTGGTTTGCCGGTTCCTCCTTCAGGCGCCTACAGCACCTGGTATTCCCTGGTGGTCGCCCATCCAAGTACTAAACCAGGATAGACCCTGCTTAGCTTCCGAAATCAGGGGAGATCGGATGTGCTTAAGGCATCTAGGCAGCTTTGGGAAAAGATAGACCGGGAGAAATGGCTGTGCGTTTCAGTTACAAACAGTTGTAGGGATGAGAGGACTGAAGCCACAGTCCTTATTTCCAAAATGTTGAGTGGATTTATGAAACAGGGATCTGATGAAGCTGTTTGGATGAGCAGCGAAACGTTTCAATCTCTCAAGAAAAGAAGTCCAGTCGCCATGACTCAACTGCCAGATAGCCTCACCTGGATGACTTGAGAATCTTCACAGACGCAGATCATCCACACTCGTGTTTCCAATCACCCTGTATTCCTGTGAAAGCTTGACAGCGAAGAAAGCTGATAGGGAAACCTTGATTAAAGTGCTGGAGAAGAGCTCTGCGGATACCCTGGGTTTTCAGAAAAGTCGGACATGTGGGTCCTAGATGAAAATCAAGACTGAACTATCTCTGGAGGCGGTCCTGTTTGGGGCACATCAAGGCAAGTCAGGATTCTGGGGAAAAGGCAATGATGCTGGGAAAAGTTGAAGGAAGCAGGCGAAAAGGAAGACCAATTAGGAGATGATAGACTCTCTAAAAGGAAACTACAGACCAGAGTTTTAGCTGAGCAGGGCTGTTGAGGGCATTTTTAGAGATCGGTCAGTTGGGGCCAACTCCACAGCACATAATAAAAACGTGAAACAAAAGTCATCTTAAACATGAAGATTTATTTTTGTGTGAGCACTTGCGACTACACAAATTTCTTCAGACATAAAGTATACACTACATGGTTGTGGGGGTGGGGACCAATTGGATTGGGATACCAGTTGCATTACTATCAATACAACATATTCTATGTATTGATTATGCAAATAATTTGGTAGGTATAAATTGTGTCTCATTTGAAGGCACAAAACAATTTTAATAAGCTCTGTGTTTTATTTACACAACAGTCCTGTGTATAGCTGAGGTTTTCTTTGGCAAATTTTGATCTCAACACAAACTCCTAATTCAGAGTTAATTCCTTTATCACTTCAAAAGACTTAAAGTGTATCCATTGTGGATCAGTTGACAGATACTTGGCATTAACTAAGTGTCTGTTGCTGTAATGTTTGTCTAATCACCTTGAAAGCATGTTACAGTAATTAATTATGCACTTTTCATCTTCTGTATTCAGTTCCTCTTGGTCCTCACTTAAAATTATGTTTGTAGATATAAACTTGTAACCTCAATGTTTTACTCCATATATCTAAAGAAGTGCATTCCAATGCACAAAATCTTACACTGAAATAGACTTACAAATGTCACCAGCTTCCGCCTCCTCTTGTTTTGTAAAATTCTGCCAAGGAAATATTGGGATGTTCCTAAAAATATATGAAGGTGTACACCGTTAAAATGAACACAGGGTATAGCAAGCTGAAAAATACCTTTAAATCATCTTGAAGTGTTGATGAAGATGGTACACAAGCATTCAATATAATGGATAGCAGTGTATTACTCTGACCATTCTCTTAATTGTAGTGTAATATATCTTAATAGGTAGTAAAGTATTAACCTCACTATCAGGTTTAACCTGCTGTTGAACCTTGACAGGCTGTGAGGTAAGCTGGTGAGAGCCCGGCAATAGGCCAGGTCTTGGAAGAGGCGCTTGGACCACACAGTCAGTTCTGCAATGGAACTGTCCCCCCAGCCAGAGAGGCTGAATCTCGGAGACAGCGCCTGGAGCTGCTAACACGGGGGTATCATCCTGATCTGGATGCCTTAGGTCTGTCAGTGTTGGAGTAGGGCTGCAAGCCTGAAGGACGGGGCTGGAAGCAGCTTTAGAGCTCAAGTCCAGTTTAGATGTTGAGGAAGCAGATTTATTTTTCTTTTTTCCAATAACGAAGTGGAGGGCTTCGAGCCCTTATTTCTGCTGTTTCATAGATGGAGAGAGGTCAAAGAATGGAACTGTCGTCCTGATCTTGAGGCTCCATCAGACAACAGGATTTTTCCCAAAGATAAGCATGCAGCCTTCCAAAGCGCTGTTTAAGTGCCGCTTTAGTGAGATTTTTACACTCTGGATACTGAGGGTTGATGTTCTCCCCCAAAACAGTATAAGCCAGTGGTTCTCAACCTGTGGGTCCCCAGATGTTCCTGGACTGCAACTCCCTTGGTTTATAGTACTGTATATAAACCAAGGTTGAACTTTTCAGCCATAATTCCAAAAGGCTGGGTGTTGTAATAAAATCAAAAGGTGCTTCAATAAAGTATTAGTTTAAGGATATGCACACATATGCCACCATATTATTTCAGTTTTTTATTTTTCCTTCCTCTGTCTCCAAGATTTCAGTTTGTGGTTCAACTGAGTTGTACACTTCATTGGTTTAAATAAAGGTGGAATAAGTTCTGAACTGATTTCTTTGTCATATTTAGTTTAACAGGGGTGTGTAAACTTTTTATATCCACTGAAGTAGAGATATCTGAGTGATCGACCAAAGTGGCAAAGAAGGGTCTCTTCAAGCCTCACATGGAGATGGTGAACCTTCAGCATGCCAATAATATGCTTCACCACTAGGCCCTCATTTTATACATTTGTCAGTTGACCCGTGTTCCAATTTGGCAGCAGCCCAAAACAGATCTGCTACTGCCAAATCTAGTTTTGCTCTTAATGCACAGCTATTAAATTTCAAGAAACAATTAACATAAATCTATTTCACAAAACAGGATCATTGCCTGGGCAACTTAAGGGAATTGTGTGTTGTTTGTACTGATCTCCTTTCACGATACCGCCTTTATATTTATGGCAAAGTGAAGACTGGTGAAATTCACACAAGAATTTGCCATCTTCCAATATATTGGCTGAAGAATAGGGAGTCTGTATTCATGACTACAAAGTCTGCAACGTTTTGTTTAATAGAAATTTTGAATATTTTACAAGAAATTTAACAAACTCTATCATGCTCATAGAAGCTGATTTTCTTTTTCTAGGGGATCAGTATTTTTTGGCCAAAAACAACACAATTCAAATGCTGGATATCTCACACTCTTATTTTACTTGATGCTAGTATTGCAGCAGTAAAATAGAAACACTCTTAACTAATTAAAAAAAATTGGACTCAGCCATATATGGCAGCTCTTATAAAGTGCTTAGGGTCAAATATTAAAAAGGTATTTCTTCCATGTCTTTTGGATAGCCGTGTGTGTAGACTCACAACTCTAACACAGGTCACAGAAGTAGGCAACATAAGTCTGCATGCCGGTTATGTGACCACCCAATATAACAAAAAACTAAGCAATGCTGGGGTGCATTACCTATTTGAAAGGATAATCACCACATCTGGATGCTCTCAGGAGCCAATTTTGCCAGAAAAATAAAAGGCACAACAGGCCTCAAGAACAGCCTTAGGGCATCCATATGTGGTCCTAGGAGTGCATCTGGTCCATCCTTCAGTATGCTGTCACTTGTTAATAGAGATGGGCACGAAATGAACAATTTTTCATTTTCGTTTTTTCGTTTCGTTACGTAATGAAACGAAAAATGAAATTTGCCTCCAAAATGAAACAAAACGAACAGAAACACCAGTTTTGTCGTCTGTTTCGTTTTTGTTACGGCAATACATTGAATTGCTTTAAATGCTAAAAAAAGTAACAAAAATTGAAATAAATGGTAACAAAACAGTAACAAAACAAACGAAAACGAAAACAAATGTATTTTTCCAAAAATTCATGAAAAACGAAAACGAACCGAAACGGACCCCCTAAACAAAAAATGACAAATGAAACACAATTTTTTTGATTCATGCCCATCTCTACTTGTTAATATAACCAGCAGATGGACACTGTATCATGCTATGGTGAAGTGTACTACAGTGGTACCTTGTATAAAATAATTCGTTCCAAATGAAATAACCAAATTTTCCTTTATACAATTTTCCCATAGGAATGCATTGAAAACAGAGTAATCCCATTTTAATGTTGTACACAGATTCTCCCCATAGGCAATTATGTTAAGCAAATTTCCCCTATCTCCGGAATTTTTTATGTTGTACAGATTTTATGTTATACAAACTGTTTGTTATACGAGGGTCCACTGTATTAAAAACATGTGGTAGGAATAAACAATGAGAGGCTGGGGGCTCTTCAGTGGTATTTCTAGAGATTTCCAAAGGAATTTCAGTCTACATGAAAGTGGGTTCACTAGCTTTTATAATTATATTATGAGGAGGAGGAACCACCCTCGTTTTCAAGTACTGTGTTGTAACTATGTTAACACACTACAGTAATGCAAGTGCTTAAATAACTGGCAGTTTATTGGTGTTATTGCTGTGTCTTCAACCCCCACAACCCAGGTGTTAATGTGACGAACACAGTCACGTTTCTGTAACATTTATTTGAAGGAAGCACAACGGAAGCAGCATAAAATGTTAATGCAACCTTTATTGTACAGCACAACATTTCTGTGCATTCTATTCTCTATTAAAAACAGACCTTCATTCTGGCACTAAATGAAGTCTTGACCCACAGTCACGTCTCTTAAAATACATGTCATAAGGGAGGGGGCTGCAGTGGAGAGGTTAGTATTTCAGAATACAAGGGAAATAATTGTTCTCAGTCATGTTGCTTTCCATGTTATTGCACTTTTCCTATACAGTTGGTAAGTTTCTTTCCTATGCCTTTAGGACTAATATACATTGGTTTGAAAAATAACAATAGTACAAAATCTATAGGCCTTACATGGGAACTGTACACCTTTTCTCATGTTTCTCCCTCCCCCAACAGGCAAGTGTAATAGCTGACCACCAATAACAAAACAAAAACAATAAGAAGTTTAAGAAATGCAGTGCTATATAAGCCCCTGAGGGAGTTTCAAATGCACATGTGCTCTTATTCTCTCCCTGGAGAAAAAAATGCAATATTACAATTATCCTAAAATAAGGATGTTATCCTTAACACCTAGTGAGAAGACCAGTAAATACAGAAAAAGCATTATGTACACCTCTAAAAATGAAAGGAGCGTGAAAGAGAACCACATTCAATAGAGATGCAGTACTCCAGTTCCTTCCATTATCCTCTGCCACCCTGCAAAAGCCAACATTCAAGTGTCTCCTGACCCTCCAAACACTGTCACAGGAAAGGGAGTGACTAAGAAACAGAAGTGCTAAAAGGATTCGTGAAAGAGCTTGCTTTTTTCGTTACAAAAGACAGAATAGCCTGCATTAAACAGTCAAGTCACTAATAATAACAAAAGGGAAGGAAGAGACAAAAAAATTGTCAGTTGCCAAATAACAGCTCCTACAATCCAATTGACTGGACAAACAGTGTGATTGGTAGCAGCAATGCACCAGCAAGCTGAAAGTAGCACTCCAGTGCCACATCATGGCAGTCCGGCATTGCATTAAAGCCTTGCTTTAGCAGCTAATATTCAGTTCATGCAGTTCCTATGTAGTGTTTGTGCAGAGGCTAAATGGCCATGGTTTCCAAAGGAAAAATAAGAAGTAGTACCCTGCAATTGATCAACTTTGAATATCTCAGTTCTGAAACCATCAGGTACTAGCACCAGTATGGATGTTGTACTTCCTCCAGCCTGCAATTTCTGCAAGTATTCTTGTTTTGTAAACGAGTTCGATTTATCATGTCTCCAGTTCTATGGAAACTTCTCTTTCAGAGCACCTGCTTTAGCCATTAGGCTGATGACAACATGTAAACCTTGCAAAGTACAGTTCAGTAAAAAAAAAAAAAAAGGTTTTAGGTTCAGAACAAAATGGGCGATGGAGGTTTGGTCCTATAAAACAGTATGGCATGAGAGTGAGGCTGATGGTAGTACAGTATCTTAAGATATCAAATCGTACTTGGGCAGAACAGTCACTTTTTAGAGACCTGTCATGTTTTGCCTTTGACGAAATCATTGGAGGAAGACAACAGCACTGTGCTGTTACATGCTCACTAATGGGCACCATTAGTCACATCACAATATATTTTATGGGCCTGCTTGCTCCTTTAGCTACATCTGTGGATCTATTAGTTTATACACGACATGCTTAGACCATAAACACAATAGCATGGGCGATACTTCAAAATTTGAAAAGTGTTATGGTTTCAATCAAAACCCAATACAGTTTAAATGGTAGCACCTTTAAAGCAACATAGTTTATCTGTTCCAGAGGCTGTGAAATTCACTTCAGGGCTGATCAAAAGAATTTAAAAGATATTCAGTGTAGGAGTGGATGCATGTTGTTCAGTGGTTGTTCAAGGTACTGTATCTGGGGCAATTTCTGTCTATGGTGAAAAAAAAACCTAGGGGAACCGAACCATACTGGGACTCAGCTTTTTAAAAGGCACAGGGTATAGAGTAAGGAAGTAGCTGCTTGGGAAAAGCTATGCAATACATTTTCAAATACAGTTTTATTTATTTTATTTAACATAAACTGTTTCTGTACTCCAAAAAATACTGACCTAGACCCTTCTAACTCTAAACAAGGTCACTAGCCGCCATGGCACAGAGTAAATGGATATGAAATGAGTAATACTGTCAAGTGACTGGAATGGTGGTCCAGTTATACATATGTGACATTCTTAGAACATCTTATTTGAGAATTTATGTGCTTTCCTATGAGTTTGTTTGCCAGCTATTGCTGCACATTTCAGTTCAACTTGTCCAGTGCTACAATCTGTGGGCTGAAGTGCCAATCCAGTTTAGATGACCACATAACAATGAATGCCCATTAAGTAAAAGCAATCATTTTAAAAGCATCTCCATTTTATTGCACAGAGACTTATATGTTTATCTTACTGGTAAGTAGCACTGGAGGGTTACTTTTTTCTACTGGGTTAAGTAAACAGATAAGAGGCTGCATTGCTGCTTCATACAACAAGAGCAACTTCAGAACCAAAGTACTTTTATGGTGTAGACTTGATTGGCTTTGCACAGTGTATAGATTATCCTATGGAGATGGAACCCGTGCATGTCCTATTGAGTAAAAGGGGAAGCATGAGGCTACATACCCCATTTCCAATCACCTGTAGTAGAAATGGTGGCAGCTGGTCCCTGCTCTCATTTATGCCAGCTGCATTCTATTTGCTGTCTGCACCATCCTCAAATCACTGTAGTACTAAGCGACAAATTTCAAGATAAGCAAATATACGGAATCATTGTTCCAAAGTGTATAGAATGCATGGGAAAGAGCCCTTCATTTCAGACTTCTCAGGACTTTCCTCCCCATGTGCTCCCTGCACTGGTCTCCTGGATTAACACAGCCAATTTATAAATCTCAAGGAAGTGAATGATGGTCAGCCACAGCAACTATGAACACCTATGGAATAATGACAGGTTTGTGTTAGGTTCTCTCTCTCTCTCTCTCTCTCTCTCTCTCTTTTCAGGAATGACTTAAAATACACATTGGAATATTTTTTTTAAAAAATGGCTTGTCAATATTAGAGCTTAAAACAGTCACTGCCTCTGTACTTAACTCAAAAAAAAAAAGAAAAAAGAAAATATTTGTAGTTAAAAACATGACCTGTTAATTGTCCATTGGGTACAGAAAACAGTTACTAGGCTATGTTTCTATTTTTGTATGTGCAAATTCTTTTGGTAGAGTACCCATTTTGGTGTATAAAAAGAAAAAAAAGGCTATCTTCAGTCAGATGTCTGTAGACTTGCTACTAAGCATTCACCAGAAGAGAGCTTGCATTATATGACAAAGAACAGATAGCTTATACTTTGGGGTATTCCATTGCAGTGGGCCTTCCCCTTAGGAGTATGGATGCTTTAATCCCTCCTTGTAAACATACCAAACATTATTGGAAGTCAATGTTAGCTCATACCTATCATTGTCCATGCGGCTAAAGTTAGGAGGATCACCCTTCCTACAACACGGATGCCACCGATTTCTTCCAATCATCCACATCCATATGTGTGGCATTTAGGGAGCTTGAGATATACCGACCACTAGCAAACTGTCGCTGGAGATGCAAACATGCCAGCTGCCAGTCTTCTGAAACATACA
Source organism: Phrynocephalus versicolor (assembly GCA_023846285.1). NCBI lineage: Eukaryota > Metazoa > Chordata > Lepidosauria > Squamata > Agamidae > Phrynocephalus > Phrynocephalus versicolor. Next base: position 62,319,072 of record JAHTLZ010000129.1, read on the forward strand.
GTACTGTCCCCTCTGTAGTGGAGTCTTGTAGGGGATAAGAAAAATCCCTTCCAGACTAAAAGGTCTGAATCCTCTGTCTTTTTGTTCATTTTTTTTTCAAAAAAAGAAGGAAGCACTGGCAACTTGCATTAGTAGTGTGGTTTCGGAATCCCTGTCCCTGACTGCTGTTGCAACATGGAGTGTTCATATCCTCTCACCTGAGTGCACAATTTTGGATGATCTCTTCTGAACAGTTACATCTTGAGTTTCCATTGCTGAGGTGGGGACCAGAGCGCTCACATAACAGAACACTTCCTCCATAGTTTTTTTTTCAAGTAGAATCATCCAATCCTTTGTTTAACTGCTCAGAGTTTGACTTGCAAAGCCTGTCCATTATACCCTGCAACATAGGCTGAACTATACCCAGAAGTGGTCGCTGGGATGGGTCACCATCCCAACAGGCTTCCATTAGTTGCCAACACTCCTCATCAAAAATGGGAAGGCGTTCAGGGCGGACTCCTGGGAAAAGAAAAATAGATGGTTCACTTACTTAGTAAAAGTAGAAAGATGTCCTTTGATCTCACTATTTCAGGCTTCACTTCACAACCAGAGATGTAAACAGTTCCAGCTGGTCATTCTAGAAACAACACTGATTCCATGAAGTCCCACGCCAAAAACTCGGAGCTGATGGAGACATCTAATCCTTAATATGTTTGAATACTAGCTTATATACACCTATTCACAGAATACAGTAACAGCCTGCATAAAGCGAATGTACAAGATTCCTCAGCTCGCTGCCACATACCCGGGAGCCATTCCGTCAGTGCCTCCAATGTGTCCTGTCTGCTAGTCAATCCCTGTCTTTCATGATGCTATGTTTGGGCAGTCAGGGAGGCTAAAAATATTTTGCCTCCTTGAGAATTGGTGAGGCCTTGAACTGCCAGGTGGAATTGTTCCGGGACCTCACCAACCCTAGTCAGTCTGGGCCTCCTCCTTGTGATTTCACTAGTGAGTCATTTGCAGCCTTCTTTAGATCCCAAATTGAGGCCATCTTGAGCTGGTCTAGATTCCAGTTGTTCTAACCTCCCCTCAATTATCTCGAGTGCCACACCACTTTGGTCTCCTCATCTGGATGAATTTGGTCCTGTATCGTCAGCTGAGGCCTCCAGGGTGCTGGCCTACTGCAGCCGGCGGCCTCCCCCTTCAACCCTTGCCCATCCTGGCTTATTAAATCTGCCGCAGGAAGGGTGCCAAAGTGGGCTTCTGTTATTTCCACTGCATCCTTCAGGGAAGGGTTTTTTGCATCTCGCCTGTACGAGACAGTGGTGAAGTCCACATTAAAGAAACGTGGCTTGGCATCCAACTATCATCCAATTGCCAATTCCTGGCAAGGTGATTGAGAGGGTGGCCACCATCCGTCTCCTGACATTCCTAGAGGAGGATTGTGTCCTGGATCCATTCCAGTTCTGGTTCAGGCCGTGTCGGGGGACTGAGACTGGCCTGGTCGCACTGCAATATGACCACTTCAGGGGGCCTGACATGAGTTGCTCTACCTTGTTGGTCGTCCTGGGTTTGTCAGTGGCCTTTGATACCATCAACCACAGTATCTTGATGGGTGGGCTTTCCAAGGCAGGGATTGGAGGAACAGCTTATAGCTGGCTCCGGTCCTTCCTTGGTGGTTGTTCCCAGCATATTCAGCTGGGGGAAGAGTTGTCAGCTCCTTGGCCACTCGCTTGTGGGGTGCCCCAGGGGTTGGCAATTTCCCCCATGCTGCTCAACATCTATATGAGGCCGCTTGCTGATGACATTAGGGATTTAGAGCTCTATCTCTCCTTTGCCACCTCTGCAGTGGAGGTGGTGCAGACCCTTGACTCCTGCCTAGATGCAGTCATAGAATGGACCAGGACTAACAGGCTCAGACTCAACCTGGAGAAGACCAAGGTTCTGTTCTGCAGGGCATCCTCTGCTGGATATAGTGTCCCTCTCCCCAGTCTGGGGGGTGTCACCCTTTCGCTGGCAGACAGAGTGAGGAATCTGGGTGTGACCTTAGATCAGGCCTTATCCCTGGAAGCCCAGGTGATGGCTGTCTCCAAGTCTGCCTTTTTCCATCTTTGGCAGATTGCCCAGATCTGCCTGTACCTGGATGAGGCCTCCTTGAGAACAGTTGTGCAGGTGCTTGTGATCTCAAGGACAGATTATTGCAACACTCTCTACGTGGAGTTGCCCTTGACCCTTGTTCCGAGACTACAGTGGGTACAAAATGCAGCGGCCAGACTGGTGGCTGGTGTGGGCAGATACGACCGCATCACCTCAGTTCTGGCTTGTTTGCACTGGTTGCCCATTGTGTCCTGAATAAGGTTCAAGGTACTGGTTTTGACTTACAAAACCCTCCACAGCCTGGGACCTGAGCACCTGACAAAGCGGTCTGACCCATCAGACTGTCGCAGGCACTCTCACTTCGGGTTGCCACTCCCAGGGAAGACTAGAAATCGATCACTCAAAACCGGGCCTTCTCTGTGGCCACCCCTTCACTTTGGAACAAATTGCCAAGTGAGATTCGCTTTGCACAGTCCCTGCCTGCCTTTAGAAAAGTGCTTAAGACCCTGCTTTTCAGAGAGGCATTTGGCAACCATTAGGGTTTTGTTTTGCTCTGTTCCACCATCTTGCCGAGCATTTTTTAAAAAACTGGTTGAAGTGTTTGGTATTTTCTTTCTTTTTTTTAATGTTTTATGTGATTGTTGTACACCACCCAGAGTTCCTTCGGGAAGATGGGAAGTATAAAAATAGATAAATAAATAAGTAAAAAATAAGAAAAGTATAGAATCCTATTCATGGAAGCTGCTGCTGGGACTCTAGTGCTCTACAGTTCAAAGATGACTGAGCCAGTCTTCATTTCTTACATATTTAGAATGGAACAATCAATATTAAGCACATGAATCAGTATGAAGCTCAGGAATCCTGAGCATGGCTAGGTGAAGCACAGCTTGGTGTAATGCCGGTCTTGCTAAACTCAGCAGACATGCGCAGGAGTGTGTTTCAAGTGGGTGAATTCCATGCTATTGTTAACTGTGCCTTTCATTTACATACTAGGCATAGTAAAGAATGTTCATGGCTGAGAATATACTTGGCAAGCTCCAAATAAATATGGATCTCCTTACCTTAGAGGAAACATAAGATATTCTTGGCGGAGTGTGAAACAACAGACAAGCTCTCAAGTAATATATCTGAAGGGGGGAAAAAGATGCAGGGGGCTGTGCTAACTCTGGTAAACTAATGTCAATTATGTACTGAGTATGTTGCACCCTAATGAAGCTTTTTCATTCTTTCCATTCGGATTCCCAAAACACTGCAAGAAGTGCATCTTCTTAAAGGTGATTTATCGTACTGTTAGGTTTAAAAAAACCAATTATGCTTTTGAAAAGCTTGGATTACTGTTATTTTTCTTTTTAAAAAATCAACTGTTCATTCTTTATACCTTAAATTCTCTTAATGACTATGTACAATTTTACAGAGACTTGAAATCCTGGTAGTTAAAATAGTCACCATTCCAAAACAGAATCCAAAGTTGCTATTTTAATTTTATGCTTAATTTATATCATTCTTTTATGTCATAGCTATTAAAGCAGCTTAGCTCAATATCCTGCTGCATTTTGTGACTGTGTAAGTAAATGCCTGCACCAGCAGACTCCTGTTTCCATGCCTGATCTTATACTGATTGTGAAACTGGTCAGAGAGCCAGATGCATGATTGATCACACAACCAGAGGCCTATTGGAACAAGGAAACCATCACACAATTGCCTTTACAGCCCAAATAGGACACTGATGTAACAATGTAGCATTGAGAACGATCCAGCACTTTTAGGTGTATGGCTGATACAGTACTTAAAGGGCTTATCGCAGAGGAAGGTTGTCCTAAGGAACTTTCTTAAATCACAATATGTTAAAGCTCAACAGTATACTAGAACAGGGTAGAGAAGCTGCTCCTTCTCAGTCATTTCTCTGAATGCAATCTCTTGGTTTTCAGCCACTGTGAGTAAATCGGCAGCAGTAAAAAAAGTACTTACTGATTCACTTAAACTGCTACTCCAAAAGCATCTAGTTATGTTTCTGTGCAAACATACCTCATGATATGTTGAAGTGTGCTACAAAGCCCTTCACTCACGTATCTTTTAAACAACGGCCAGAGAGCTCTCTGGACCCTCTTTGTTCTTGTCCAAACAGCACCCAATTACACGACATTAATATGCCAAGAGATAAGACACCAGGCACTTCACACTAGTCTTAGTAACACTGTTGGCACTGCATTGAAAGGTGTTTCTAGAACTGTCCTGAGTTTTGAGGTTGGCTTGTCAGGGAGCACAGTGCACTCTAATTAAAAGAAAGAGGCTCTGTAGTCCAAACAATGTGAACACAGTTCAACATGCAGTCATTCTAAGTAGGCTTTGCTCTTCCTGAAATGGCATTATGCCTTTTTATGCTTCAGCCATGCCTACCTCTTCGGACATTGTTCCAAAGATGATCCTTGCTTGCGCATCTCTCAAATGCCTCTGGTAACTTCACATGTCCCGAACAGATATACCAGAACAAGATGCCAAATGCATATACATCCACAGAGTTATCGTATTTCCCTGTGACAGATTAGCAAGACATATTAGCTCAAAGTGACTTACAGAAATCCATTTCCAATTTCCATAAGGACATCAATAGGGATGTAGCACCACAATGGATTACTGGGGAGACTGGCACATGTGAGAGATTAATGGAGCTGTCAAACTGGTCACAGGAACCAGCAGTTGTGAACACATACCCCCTCTTGGCATGCCTTCAGTGCCTCCCTGCTAGTGCCCATGCCCAATAGAAGGCACCAGTCATGACCTATAAAGCCCTTGCCAGTCCAGGACCTCAGTACCTACTGGAACATCTGTCTCACAAAACAGCTACCCACTTCACCCACTCCTTGCAGTCCATGATGCAAAAAAGAGGCCAAAATGATGCTTTCTCAGTCATGATCCCTTCCCTCTGTAACAAGCATCTAAGACAGGTTTGTCAGCTACAATCCCTCTCAGTTTTCAGGAAATTAGTGAAAACACACAGATGCTTTTTGTTAATGCTTTTCACCACTGACCTGAGAAGTCAGATTTGTTTTAATAAAATTGTTTAATTCTATTTAAATATAGATTTTTGACTGGCAACAGTGTTTTGTTTATTTTGTGGTACAGTAATATTTTGGTTTAAGAGTAACTTGGTGTAAGAACATTTTGCAAGACAAGCCAACATTTCTTCTAAATTTTGCTTTTATCAACAAGCAATGTCTTGATATACAAGTACTGGAGCAGGTCATGAGATCACGTGAGCCAATGGTGGCTCTCGCTTCCTCACTCCCCCTGCTGGATTGTGGATGATTGTCTGGAACATTTAATCTTAGGCAGCCTCCAAAGCAGATAGAGGAGAGAGGATCGGAGGTCTCCCTTGCACCAGCCAGGAACGTTTTCAAAGGAGAGTGCAGGTTAGGGTTTTATTTTTCTTTATATTTATATTTTTCTTTAATTTGATTTCAACATTCTTATTTTTTCAAACCATTTCTAGTCATGGGGCAGCTAGTCAAGTGTATGTATGGGTACAAATTGCACTTTATTATTGTCACATTAAAATACAGAGTAAAATCCAGTTGTTAGTCCGAGGCAGAGCAGATTCCACAGGCAGGTACCTAAACCATGGTGTGGACATGGACCTCTAGCCAACTTCTTTTGTGATTTTTGGCATTTTGAATGTACACTAAGTGGTCTATGGGATGCCAGAATGAATCATCTGAGTTTCCATTATTTCTTATGGAGAAATTTGTTTGCTTTGGTTTACAAGCATGTTTCTGGAACAAATTATGCTTGTAAACCATGGTATTGCTGTATTTATTGTATACTGTATTTTTGTACTGTTGAATTTAATGGGGTTTGCTGTGTTGCATACTGCCCAGAGAACGCTGAATAAATGAATGAATGACTGAGCATTTGTTTTAGAACACCTACTTCTCACCAAGCGTTCGGGGCAATAAGAATGTGTGGTAAGCAACTCAGTCAGCAATGCTTGTGTTGAGAGTTGATTGCACTAGTAGCTATTTCCCATGTAGACTTGCATAAGAAATCTATTAAAATGTTCCACACAGCTGCAATATTCAGAATCAGCTAAAGACACACTGTGTATGAATCTGGATTTCACTACACAGTTTTAGGGGAGAAGAAAGGATTCCCAAGTTCTGGTATACTGCTACCATTAAATACACTTTTATTTACAATTCATCATTAACCTCAATCAAGGGCACACTCCATTATACCATCTGCTTGTCTTAGGCAACAAGGTCATAAAAAGGTTATCTCTGTGTTGCCCCTACCAATTTATACAAAAACTCCTATCTCTGCAACCCAGCTGAAATTCAAGCCTGAACACATTCTAGAAACTCTGAAAGAAGCACTGGTTCTTCAGCGCTCAAGAAGGGGAAGGGAATTTTAATGGGATGCAATGTTAATTCTTAAATTGTTGAAGAGTGATGCTTTAACTGGTGTTGCCAAGAAGCTACTATGAATTATGTTTTATTCAGGAGTTGCCAAGCAATTATGCTTACTTGCTCCAAGTCTTCAGATTGAGGCATGTTACAGAACTAAAAGATCCTACACTGCTGTTATGAAAGAAACCGCTGAGTTAAGCTGATAAAGATACAGACATGTAGCAGCATTTCTCTACCAAATGCTGATCCAAAGATAATGTGATGCTGGGTTTTGCAAAGTAGATATGGAGGCTCCAACATCTGCCCTTCCTCTGTGGATAACATGCATGCTATAATTTTAACGTGCCAAGATAATAACTTTACTGTCTGTCTTGCCATTATTCTACTCAAGTACTACAATAAGATCAACTTAATTTGTAACAGCTTTCAAAGAAATACTAACCAGATCTATAATAAGACAAAACCCTGTGACAATTATTTCTGCAACTGCAAAGAAATCTTCAGTGTCAACAGTGACCATTTGATTATGCTTCAGACATTTGTTGTGTAACATAATCCTAAAGATGTCTATTCAGAATTAAATCCAATGGAGTTCAATGGATCTTACTTCTTATTAAGTATTTTCTTGTTATCTGGAATATATGAATGTGCTTCCTGGAAGAATCAGCTGATACTCAGTACCTGAGGTAAACTTCCCATGTTAAGATTTCAGATTCTCTGTAGTTAGCAGTCAACAGAAGACCAACAACAAGCATACCTGTGAAAAGTTCAGGAGCCATGTGGATGGGAGTCCCAACAATACTACCAGACATCATTGCTTCAGGTTTGCAAAATCCCAGATCTGTGATTTTAGCTCTGTTGTTTTTATCAAGCTGTAAAAGATGCTAAATATTTAATGAAAATTCAACCAAGAACAGCCTATTGAGTTATCTCCTTAGTAACTGCACTTTCTACAAAATAATCCTAGTTATAGGTACATTGCAGAAATTCCTTTGCTGAAGTTCATACTCCTAATCTAAACCAGCATTTTGTCTCCCAGTAGTGACAAATCACAAATTATTAAAAATTTATTGAAAAGCATTAAACAAGGCAGAAAAGAAGAGCTGATCCCTACTTTTTCTTTTTTGCATAACCTTGGTTGGCCAGATTCTATCTCAGAGATTTGACTTCCAGTTTTCCTACTTATATGCATGGAAACATTGTCCTTTCTACAGCTGAAACTGATATGTCATTTGAAAGAGTAGCTACTAACACAATGTATGGCCATGGGAGGTAGTTGCCCTTTCATCTCTTCTGACCATGTCAGTCAATTTCACTTGATAGTCCATTTTGTTTTTATGAGAAAGAACATTCTCCAGTCCATTTTAAACTACCATTAGCTCCTTGTGGGCATGGCTTGGTTTAAGATCTTTTTGATTCTGGGAAAATATAATTGTAGACACTGTAAGGAAATAAGCATGATGGGACATGGTATGATTTCTAAAGCTCAATAATAACTGTACACTTTGACCTTGCTTAGACCATTATTTAAGGTACGCAAAATATAGTCATAATAAGGCTTCCAAGCAGAGAGATGTCAGCTACCATTGGTGAATTGCTTCACGTGATACCTGGAAGCTTTGAGCAAGAAGACAGGGTGAAGAGAAAGAAGCCATGATTTTTGCTTAGGATCACTTTGAGCAATAATGCCTGAAGCAGTTAGTTAGAATAGGCTAATTAGATTAGTCAGGATGACTTCATGTAAGAGTTTAGAGAGGATAACATAGTTCTTTATTATTTTTAGGGAAATAAGTCTATAATTGAATCTGACAGGTTTTTAAATCTTTTTTAAATCTTTTCATATGTATAACTTTCTTTTGTAACTTAGATTAGAAATAAAAATCATTTTAATCAAATATTTTGGCCTCACAAAAATATTTTACCAGAAAAGAACCCAGGTGGATCAAAAGTGGAATTTCACCTAAGAAATGTTTTGCCTTGAGGAAATTTCTTTGTGTTTTGACCTCGGCCAATAATTAATCCTTTTGATTTACCACACAGACACCACATAAAATGGGCATGGTTTTGTAATTCTAATTAAATGAAGGCCAGGAATCCCCTGATTTCCTGTCTCTCTTTGCTCTTCAGTTTTCAATGCAGAAAAATAAAAGCGCTGCGCTTCAGAAAGACAAATCACTTTGCTCATACCTTCTTCCATTTCCAGAAAAGTGCTTTTCATCTGACATTAAAGCACAGAAAACTTCTTAAAGAATGTCAACATCAAGGCCATTCTTTTTCCTATTGATGTCTCATTCCATTTCAGCAGTCAGTACAGAACTAAAGAGGGGGGGAGGGACCTATGACTTACCAATACGTTTTTAAGTTTGATATCTCTGTGAACGAGCCCTTGGCGATGAAGAAATCGAATCCCCTCAACTACATCCAAGGCAATCTGCAACCGTGTCTCCAGTGTCAACCCAGTCTTTGGGAAAAAGAAAACATGTTATTACTGATCCCTTAATGAGATTTGAATTTCTACCTATTAAGCTGTGCTTCCTCCCTAATGAGAAAGTAACTTAAGGCACAAGGATGCCATTGGAGGCTTCAAAAAGGTGCTAGAAAGGCCACATGAGCTCCACAGGCCAACAAGGAACATTCCAAGGAAGCACTCTCTTCCTCACAATAGGTTGCAGAAGGGATGAAAATACAGTAGTCCCCCGTTTATCACAGTGGTTAGGAGTCTTAAACAACCGTGCTATAGGGAAATCCATGATGTAGGGACGGCTCAGTGGGCAGGGCTCCTGCCCCCTCCGGGATACTGACCTGCCAGGTCACACCTTTAGGCACTATCCTTGGACTTCAAGAAAGTGTCCTGCTGGGTCGTGCCACGTGTGCATCTTTGTAAACCTTTCTCACACCTCCGGAAAGTGTACTGTCTGATCGTGCCGTGCGCACACACCTTTCTGCACCCTCCCAGACACACTGCAGTAGTTGCCTGTCCCTTTCTACACCCTCCCTGTCCCTATGAAAGGTATTCTGCTGGATCAATCTGCACACCAGCGCCTTTTAAGAGGGGTGTGTATGTGTGTGTGTGTGTGAAAACACGCACCCCTGTGCAGAGTGACCCAGCAGAACTCTTTCCAGGGGGTCAGGCTGGTGTACAGTAAAAAGGGGCAGGAAAGCGAGACAACCTTGCAGGGCACTTCCTGGAGGAGCGGGGAGGGTGCACAAAGGCATGCATGAGCGGCGCCACCAGGCAGGACACTTTCTGGAGGTAAGGGGTGTGTGTTGAGTGGCACAGGAGCGCAGCATGACCCGGTAGTTTGTTCTCCAGGTGAGGTGAGGGGGAAGGCATGTGTATGTGCATGTACGCCCAGCATTTCTGCGATATACAGTACTGGGACCGCAATGTTTGAGCCGCAATGTGACCGGGACTACTGTAAAAGCAGTAATACACTAGCCCTTTAGCACTACTTGACATGGTGGGAAAAAGTTTCAGGAGAATGGAAGTGTATGATACTACGTAACTAATATCTGCCATTTTCTCCCACTCCTGAATCCTCCTTCACTCATAACAGAAGTCCTAAAGAGGAGCCTTGCAGGATTTAGGAATGGGTGGAGCTCTGAGCAGGAGCAGGGGGGACTGGACCTTTATTGTTATAAATAGAACATACTTCCATGTAATGATTTCTAACCATAGGCATGCAAATGGTATCAGGAATGAACACTAGATATCAGGTCATTTTTCCTTCCATGCTGTTCTGTTTCTCACCTTTAATCCTGTGTAGAGATCGCGGTGCAACTGTTCCATTATCAACAGAACAGCAATGCTGGAACCTCCTCCATAACCATAATCTATCACAGATCCATGAAGGTCTACTAATCGCTCATGCTTTGGCAAAGACCTAGGGAAAGATTTATTCATTTATCAAGGTGACTTGACAATGATAGGTGGAAAATGTACCTACTTCCCTACTTAGGGGGAAAAAACAAGCAATGACAGAAAAAGAAAGGCACCAAAAGCAGCTACGTATTATTCATAAGGGTCAAATACACCACAGGATGTGGTGATGGCATCTGGCCTGGATGCCTTCAAAAGGGGATTGGACAGATTCCTGGAGGAAAAGTCCATCACAGGTTACAAACCATGATGGAGATGTGTAGTCTCCAGGCTTTAAACCGGGGTACTTCAAGGGCCAGATGCAGGGGGGTGCTATCAGGAGACAGATATCTAGTCTCATGCACTCCCAAACGCATCTGGTGGGGCCGCTGTGAGATACAGGAAGCTGGACTAGATGGGCCTTTGGCCTGATCCAGCATGGCTCTTCTTATGTTCTTATGTTCCTTAACAAGTACTGCTAAAAATACATGTAAAACATACCATTGCTTTAGACGTCTTCTTTGAATGCCTATTCTATCATGGAAAGGCCATTCAATTGCAATGTACAATCTCAAATTATAACAGACCATCTAACAATAATAGTTGCATGCTGTCAAATCAATTCTGAGTCATGGTGTCTCTTTCCAGGGTTTTCTAGGTAGTAGGTAGTGAAAAGTGATTTAACATTCTGGAACTGAGTAGCTAGACCCAGGCAACCCAGGCTGCCCTCATAAGAACATAAGAAGAGCCATGCTGGATCAGGCCAAAGGCCCATCTAGTCCAGCTTCCTGTATCTTACAGTGGCCCCACCAGATGCATCTGGGAGTGCATGAGACTAGATATCTGTCTCCTGATACCACTCGCCTGTATTTGGCCCTCGAAGTACCCTAGTTTTAAGCCTGGAAATTACACATCTCCATCATGGTTTGTAACCTGTGATGGACTTTTCCTCCAGGAATCTGTCCAATGCCCTTTTGAAGGTATCCAGGCAGATGCCATCGCCATACCCTGTGGCAGGGAGCTCCACAGACTAACAACATGCTGAAGGCACAGTGAGAAATCCAACCCCCCTTCCCCCCCACCATCTAATACTAGAGACATTAGTTAACAGAAGAATAATGAAACATAGACTTTGCTGGCAAAAAGTTCTGTCCCTCAGGGCAGAGGTTAACATCTACAAAACAAAATCAAACATCCCTAGGCTTTCATTTGTGTCCTTAAGGAGATATTTACAAATTCAACATTGCAGACATTCTAGCTAGATTTTAGTGACTGCATCCACTGGAGGAACTCAATGCCAGATTAAACCAAACCATTGCTTTCTTTTTCAGACAACCCTGCCAAGCTGCTTCTTAATTATCACTATACTTTAAAGCCACATACCTCATATAGTGAAACTCAAGTGCAAGGTCATTCCAATGCTTCTCATCTGGGGGCACAACAGATTTAAGTGCACATGGGAAGTGACCCCCCCAGGCATTACACAAGTACACCACTCCATACTGCCCTCGACCCAGCTCTCGGCCTAGCTTTGGCTTGCCTGAAACATAGACAGCTGTGTCAGAAAAAGCATATTATATGATCCCATATTGTGTTTTGCACATTCAAGTCATGAGTGTTTGAAAGAGTACCAAATTTCCATCTGGAGGAGTGTCCAAGTATTTCCAAGACGACGGCGCAAGCACTTGCAGCGGCTTGGCACTCCAGAGATCGGTGTCTGAATTTCATTGTATGTGTATACTGTGTATACACACACAATGACAATAAATAAATTATTATTAAATGAAAGAAGTGTACTGAATAGGAAAATCCTGTACTGTAGACAGTACATCAGGAGTCATCTCTTGCTGATGCTATGATAGGCACCAAAGCTCTGCTAACATTATGTAAGAGCATCGCTAGCCCCAAAGCAAGAAAACCAATCATGCTGTAGCTTAAGTGAATGAGCTGTATATTTGTTTGCTTCCGATGAACAGGTTTCAGCATTTACCAGCCAATTGGAGCACTGCCACGGAGTGGGTGCCGGCCAGAGGTGGTGGCGCTGGGAAATGCTGAACGCCTGTTCATCAAAAGGATGAACTGGCACAAAAGGCTGAACCGGTAGTTTATGCGCATCTCTAGTCTTAACCATTCTGCCCATCTTGTCACTTTACAATTGTTTGGCAATTAAAAATAACAACTCCAAAGATGTTTTGTTTCATCAAATCACTTCTGATGTTTGGTGAATACATGAGTTAATGACCTTCAACATGTCCTGTGATGAACAACTCTGGTCTGATCTTGCAAACCAACAGCATCTCATGCTAGGTTGTTCTCTCTTCCTACTGCTCCCCACCCCACCCCCCAAAAACCCCCAATATTGTATTTTCTAGCACAAACCAGCTGTGGCTTCCTATATTAAGATAATTTGTCACTTTAGGTCTCCCTGTTTTCTACTCCCCCCCCACACACACACACACAAACTTTGCAGCCTGAATGTTCAGTGGAAGTGGGCAATTTATCATTCACAATGAGATACCAAGCAAGGGAAAATCTCAGAAGATGACCCTTGTCATCAGTTAACCACTTCTCACCCAAACACAAAGCACCTGTCAGGACTGTTTTTCAACACTTTCCCTAGGTATCAAAATGCCTACATGAAATGGCAGTGAACACAAGAGGGCATCTTGTAGATCATCTTGATCAGCAGATATTTACAAGTACATGTATAAATAAATACTTGCTTACAGATAGCAAGCAACATCACAATACAGTAATACCTTGGTTTACGAGTACCTTGGTCTATGAGAGTTTTGCAAGATGGGGAAACATTTTCAATTAATGTTGCCTTGATCAACTAGCAAAGTCTTGCAACATGAGCACTGGAGCAGGTCACATGATCACAAGTGAGCTAATTGTGGCAATCTCTCCCTCCCTGCTGGATTGTGGGGGAATTGTCTGGAACATTCCATCTCAGGTAAACCTCAAAAGCAGATGGAGGAGAAAAGGAATGGGGTTTTCCTTGCACCAGACACAAAGATTTTCAAAGGTGAGTGCAGGTTTGGGTTTTGTTTATTTGTCTTTGTATTCATATTTTCTTTAATTTGTTTTCAACATCCTTTCCTATTTTCAAACCATTTCTAGTCATGGAGCAGCTAGTCAAGTGTGTTGTTGTTGTTCCGTCTTTCAGTCGTGTCCGACTCTTCGTGACTCCATGACCAGAGCTCGCCAGGCCTTCCTGTCCTCCACTGCGTCCCAGAGTTTCGTTAAATCCATATTTGTTGCATCAATGACACTGTCCAAAGCAAAGCAAAGTGTTCTGCTTATATACCGCCCCATACCACTTTAAGTAGTCTCTGGGCGGTTTACAATTTTAATTACAGTGTGCAGGCTACACATTGCCCCCCCAGCAAGCTGGGTACTCATTTTACCGACCTCAGAAGGATGGAAGGCTGAGTGAACCTTGAGCCTGCTACCTGGGATTGAACCCCAGGTCGTGAGCACAGTTCTACCTGCAGTACAGGCATTTAACCACTGCGCCACGAGGCTCCTTCTACAAGCATCTCATTCTCTGCCCCCCCCTTTCCTTTTGCCTTCAATCTTTCCCAACATCAAGGAGTTTTCCAAGGACTCCTCTCTCTTCATGAGGTGGCCAAAGTACTGGAGCCTCAGCTTCAAAATCTGTCCTTCCAGTGAATATTTGGAGGTGATTTCTTTCAGGACGGATAGGTTTGGTCTCCTTGCAGTCCAGGGGACTCTCAAGACTCTCCTCCAGCACCACAGCTCAAAAGCATTGATTCTGCGGCGATCAGCCTTCTTTATAGTCCAGCTCTCACTTCCATACATCACTACTGGAAAAAACATAGCTTTGACTATCTGGACCTTAGTCAGCAAAGTGATGTCTCTGCCTTTTAAGATGCTGCCTGGCTTTGCCATCACTTTCCTCCCAAGAAGCAGGCGTCCTTTAATTTCATTGCTGAAGTCGCCATCTGCAGTGATCAAGGAGCCCAAGAAAATAAACTCTGTCAGTGCCTCCATTTCTTCCCCTTCTATTTGCCAGGAGGTGATGGGACAGGTGGCCATGATTTTAGTTTTTTTGATGTTAAGCTTCAGTCCATTTTTTCACTCTCCTCTTTCACCCTCATTAAGAGGTTCTTTCATTCCTCCTCACTTTCTGCTATCAGAATCATCTGTATATCTGTGGTTGTTGATATTTCTTCTGGCAATCTTAATTCTGGCTTGTGATTCATAGTCAAGTGTGTGTATGGGCATAAATTGCACTTTATTATTGTCACACTAAAATCCAGTTATTAGTCCCAAGTAGAGCAGATTCAGCAGCCAGGTACTTACACCATGGTATGGATGTGAATTTCTAGGCAACTTCTTTTGTGACCATTGGCATTTTGTGCGTACAGTATGTGGTCTATGGGACCTCAGAATGAACCATCTGAGTTTCCATTATTTCTTATGGAGAAATTTGTTTCGATATATGAATGCTTTGGTTTACAAGAATGTTTCACAAACAAATTATGCTTGTAAACCAAGGTATCACTGTATTCCTCCTTTTCTTTCACTTAGGAGCATTGCATCTTCTAATGAAGTATCCACTACAACACAAAGACATGATTACAGTATTTAAAAAAAATATGTTTCCAAAATAATTTTATAAAGCAGCCTGCTGTTCTCAAATGCACTAACAAAAGCAATCCTTTGTCCAATGTTGGAATTAAAGCTCAGCTCCAAAAAGCAAAGCAACTGTCATGGCTGTTTTTCAACAAATGTGAAGGTACAATATTCCATATACAATCTTGACTGCAGTCCCACTCTTCCTGCTGAGGCAGGCACCATATTCCCTCTGGTCAAGAGTCTCACAGTTTTCCAGAGCAGATTTTCAGAGTAAACTGAGTGTTGCCTGAATAATATGGCATGTATTATGGGCCCTAATCTTGCAACACTATGGTTTGTCATATAATGCAACCAAAACCTGCTATCTTTCTTCAACAATAATACATTTAGGAGAATCTCGGGGGGGGAGAGAGATCAGGAAATGGAAGAACAAATGAGGCAATACCCACCATGTAACAAAACATCCTGCAGGGATCTGCTTTCTAATGAAAGGCGGGCAAGACGAGGGGCATGGTCCTTTCGAACTTTCAACCAAAGATCTTCAGTCTTCTCCAGCCTGCCCGAATGGCCAGCCTCCAGCTAGCAAGACATAAAGCCAAATTTAAGCACAGTCTTGACCTCCTGTTAAGTAGCATCTTTTCTACAATCTGCCTCTCCAGTTCTTCCTTGTTAAACACTGTTCCAGGTTAAAATAATAGCTTGTTAAAATGGACCCAGTCGAGACAAGACAGGCGGGGACTTTGAGTTTCCCGCTCAGGTCCCAGGAGGCAGATCAGAAGTTTGAGCAGGAAGTTCAAAACTTCCGATCCACTGCCTGGGACCCAACCTGGAAGTTCAAAGGCCAGTTGTCCGGGCGGATGAGTCCCCACCCTACCCCTCCAGACGGTGCCTGGCTGGCCCACGGCAGTGGTGGCAGCAAGGAGGAGGGTGGTGGGCATCAGGTTGGTAAGTTGTATTTTTAATTTTCCCCCTTCTTGCCGCCACTGCCACAGGCTAGCCAGGCACCCTCCGGAGGGGTGGAGGACCCACCTGGCGGATCCTCCACCCTTCCGGAGGGTGTCTGGCTGGCAGACGGCAGCAAGGAGGGAATAAAGGTTTTTTTCTTTTCTTTTCTTGCTGCAGCCAAGCCCGGTAGCAAGGAGAAAGGGGGTGGGGGGACTTTCTTCCCTCTTTGGGGTGGGAGTGGGGGTGGGGGTGAAAGCTTTCACCCTGGCACCCTACCACCCCTATTACTGCCGTCGACCCGAATAAGAGTGTTTGCTCTTATCTGAGGAGGGATCCCAGAACCAATCCCCCGTGGATACGGCGGTCCTACTCTACCAGAATTCTAAAGGGAAATGGAAAATGGGAAGAAGTATATGTTCTACAAGGTGAATTAAGAATTATGCAATAAATAAATAAAAAATAGGTGGTTTTGGTTGTGGCGTTACAGACACTCACGTTTGTTTGGTCAACTTCTGTGATTTAAGAATGGTAATCCCCAAACCTCAGCTGGGCTAAGTTAGAAGATACCCGAAGTTGGAGAAATTACCGTCACAGAGAACAGATGATATACAATTTCTGTTTCCAGCTGTCCCCATTGCTTCAGAATATTATGATAGTTGGATCATTTGAAGGAAGGCAGAGAGCATTTGGAGGCGGGACCTGACAGATCATAATTTAACTGCTCTTAAGATCACGTCAACTATTTACTCCGCCAGGATTAAGGCTTCAAGAAGATCTCACTTTGCTGTTTGGATAAGCAAACCACAAAACCATCAGGCTGAATTGTTCTGTATAGTCGGATATCTACCTGGGGTTGGTTGCAGTGATAGGCCTCCCCCTAATATTTTCTGCGACCGAGGCCATCTGCCAAGACCTAGATCTCCAGTTAGAAACAGTAGATCAAGCAGAGATGTCCAGTGCAACACCTTGCCCGGTTATTTGATCCGACTTTCAACCTGTGATGTCGTTTGAAGTGGACAAGGCCCTTGATCGCTATCATGCCACCACCTTCTCCCTTGACCCTTGCCCGACCTGGCTTATAAAAGCTGCCTGGATGGTGACAACTGAATGGGCCATTGCAATAATTAATGGGTCTTTCCAGGAGGGCAGGGTCCCTCCTGCCCTCAAAGAGACTCTCAATAGACCCATTTGGAAGAAAACAAATCTGGTGGTAAACCAAATTGACAATTATAAGCCCATTGCCAATGTTCAATTTATTAGCAAGTAGAGATGGGCACGAAATGAATTTTTTTATATATTTTGTTATTCATTTCATTAGGGAACGAAATGAATAACGAAGGGACCCATCAAAGAAAAACGAAACAAAACAGAAATTTCCATTTTGTTCACTTTGTTTTTCATTTTTCCATAGAAATGCATTGCTTCAATGCATTCCTATGGGGAAAAGCTGGCGGATCCTCCCCCAACGTGCCCCATTGGCAATGGAAAGGGTGGGCTTTCCTCCCCAGCTACCACCAATCAGCTGGAGCACGGGCTTCTCCAGGGGGAGGAATTTAAAAAGCTTGTGCTTTCCAGCGCCCACCTGTCATTGGCTGGATCCCTTTAAAAATGGCCCAGTAGCCACCAGGGGATTCCCCCCAGTACCGACTGGACCATTTTTAAAGAGGTCCAGCCCATGACAGGGCGGCAGGAGACGTTTGAAAATGGTCGGGACACCAGTGGGAAAGCTGGGAACTGGCTTCCTGACCATTTGCAGATGAATGCTGCCGCCCTGTCATCAGCAAGGCCCCTTTAAAAATGGCCCAGTCGGCACTGGGGGGACCCCTGGTGGCTACTGGGCCATTTTTAAAGGGGTCCAGCCCATGAGAGGACGGCATGACCTCTCTGAAAATGTCCTGGTTGCCAATCCAGGAGCTCTGCGCTGGCAACCGGGCCATTTTCAGTGGGATCCTGCCGATCTGTCATGGGCTGGACCCCCGTTCTCGTCTCCACATGCGAAGGCGGGAACGGGGTCTCTCTAAAGGGATCTTCCCCGCGGTGGAGGACAGAGCGCCGGGCACACGCTATCATCACCCACAGAGAAAACTCGAGAGAGAGAGAGACCCCCATTCTTGTCTCTGCATGTGGAGGCAGGAACGGGCATCTATCTAAAGGTATCTTCCCTGCAGCCAATGACAGCATGCCCAGTGCTGTCATCCACTGCGAGGGAGAAATGTCTAGAGAGAGCCCCGTTCTCGCCTCTGCATGTAGAGGCGGGAACGGGGCTCTCTCCCAAGGGATCTCTGCCGTGGGGGGATGACAGCCTGCCCGTCTGTCATCCACCCGCAGCGGAGGGCGAGCGAGAGAGGGCTGCAGTCTCGCCTCCAGTTCTGAGGAAGAAAACTCCTTTGCTGTTACAACTTACTTCTTAAGAGGACCAGGAGAGACAAAGCAGCATTAAAGAATTATTCTGAGTAGTGAAAAAGGAAAAGTGAACAGACAAGTTTTGTCCTTCATTCCACTTGAAACACTGACATAGGCTTCCTCATCCTTATTTGCTATAGTTCTTTTTATATTACACTGACCTGTCTCAAGGAGGCTGCAAAAGCTTCATGAGAACTATTCAATCTTGTCCGAAACTGGCTGCAGATGCTCTTGGCTAGCCTTGATGCACTAAGACTTTCAATTGCATCCTGAGCTACTTTCTTTTTCCACTCTGTGGTAATTGCTGGTGGACTCACCCAAGTAATCCGTTGTATTATCTGAGGAAGCAAAAACAGCTGTCATGTTGATCCTGTTACCCAGACACCAGCAAATTGGAATGCCTGTGTCATAAGGTGTCCAAGAACAGAATAATTTTTTTGTCCAAAATACACCTGCCACACTTTAGCAGATCACCTTTCACATCAGTTAGCTTGATGTGGGAAACTTGTGGACTCCTCAAACGACCATAGTTCAACTTTACAAAGACTCAAAGAAGAAAGATTTACTGAATGTCAAGATCAATTATGATGACTTTGAGTGTCCCATTAGTAACAAAATATTAAATACCTGCTTAATCTGCTCCCACAGCATTCTAGATACTGTTGAACCAGAGTGAAAAGTGACTTCCACATGATAAGCTGCATTCAAAATCTATAAACAGAAAATAGGTTAATTAGATATTTAAAAATAAATTATTGCCTGTTACATGGATTAAGGAAAAAGCCCGAATATCTTGGAAACAGAGATCTCGTTTGTAATCTGTCTAGAAACTGAACAGCAATGAACATTTTTATTCCTTGGAAACAGAGATCTCGTTTGTAATCTGTCTAGAAACTGAACAGCAATGAACATTTTTATTCCATCAAACAATGTTTTAAAGCTATAATCTGAATGGGCCAATATAGCAAAGAACTAAATTCTTCCTCCAAGTCCTTTGTTACTTTTTCTAAACACTGACTGCAGCCAACATTGTAAAAAAAAAACCCAGATCTTTATAACTTATCCATAATTTGCTCTATTTACCTGTTTTAGATAGTTGCTTGTAATGTGCACTGAAACATCTTGCTGAGATTTCTCCAGGCTCTTCAGACATCGTTCCAAAGTTCCTACGAAGCTTTCACGCAGGTAGTCGACGGAACTTATTAGTTTGTTGGCCACTGCCTGGTTTAATCGTGAAATGATCAATTCCTGGATTTGCTTAATACAACATTTGATATCTTTGGGACTAATAGGCTCTCCATTCTCAGGAATTATAATATCTGGGTAGACGAGGATGGAGAAGAGAAAAATGAAGCAACATATGTGGGTAACACATAACATTATGAGTTCAGAATAAAGAGCCAAATAAAATGAATGCAGAATTAAATGTTGTGTTTTGGGTGCAATGAAGGCTTTCTAGTGCATTAGCTACACTACTTTTCTTCTGAAATACTCTCCCATTCAGAAACCCCACAAAATGCTGCCTTAGGGCCAATGGGAGGTCAACAATTTGTTTAGTACCTTCCCCTTTAATTCAGCCCGACAGACTATGACCTTATAGCCACATTTCAGCATACAGTATATCCCATTAAACTCAGTGGAAACTATTTTTCAGTAGGCATGCAAAACATTACATTGTTAAAAGGGTTTTAAAATGGATGGATCACACTACTAGATTTCAGTTATAAGACTATGATCAAGATATGTTTTTACAGACATCTTATTCACTTGAATCAACATTCTTGTAGTATAAAACAGCCATGCTCAATGGGGCATATAGAACCCCCCCCTCCCCGGGGGGTGGCACACTTGAAGACGAGCACAGACAAAAACTTTCTATTCTGTTTTTCTATTCACCTCTTTGTATTCTGGTTTATTGTGGAAGGGGGGTTGAGAAGAGCTCCTAAAAGGGTTGTGGCATAATAAATAATAATAATAATAATAATAATAATAATAATAATAATAATAATAA